>JAOANR010000014.1:1605966-1971399 GCA_030278955.1 Hygrophila difformis | reverse complement strand
AGGAAAGTGGTGGGAACCCATGTCACACAATTACAATGGGACAAATGGGAGGAATAAGGGTCGGGTGGTGGAGGTTGAGAGCCAGGGGCTTAACCATTTGGGCTAAGTCCCAATCCCTAAAAAAGTTGTAGTTATTGATAGAAGCTAGAACTTTAATTTTATTTATTTATTTATGTAAATTTTATAAAATTTCGATTTGAAATAGAGGTGCCTTTAAAATTAAAAAGAATAATTAAATTAGTAATTCTAAAACTAGAGTTTATTTTATTTATGTATTTAAAAAGAATCTTAAATTCTTAATATTCCTACTCATGGATTTAACATTTAAGAATCTAAAAAATTGATGGTACCTTTCCACCTTTCCACATGCTAATAGTAACTAGAATTGCAAATTCCAACGAGCAAAAATGGATTTAAGCCAAAAATTAAATGCTTTTTACTGCGACGTCTTTTCGATTTCTTCGTCGACGAGTTCCCGCTTTCTTCTCGTCGACTTTACCCTTCTCCTTGTCCATGCTTAATACACGCGCTTGTTCAATTTCATGACTTGAGCTTTTATTCAAGACTAGTTTTTTATAATCGAACTTGCTTTGTATTTGTGGGTTTCGTGAATTTTGCAGCATTATGGTGAAGTTTTTCTACCCCTTGTCTCCTGTCTACTTACAAATTTTGTTGTTTACTCAATGCCTGATCATACCCGTTTTCAATGATAATTTGTATTTCTTTGCTGGATTTAAAGTTGGTAGTATACTCTTACTCTGATTGCTCCTCTTGTTTAATGTGCTTATTTTGATACTCGTGTTGGGGAATTATAGGATGCTTTATGGTTAAGAACTAGAAAGTACAATTAGATATTTGAATGTTATTTGGAAAGGCCGTCCGGACCATCCCCGGAACTAAAAAAATGAATCCTTGATTTGATGATTTCCGCTACGGATTAAGTACTTTCATTCTTGTTGACCACATCTAAAACAAGATATTCGTTTTAGTGAGGGATATTTGATGTAGTAATCTATCGTGTTTTGGCTTTTGGTTTCTATTATGGAATCCTTAGTTTCTGCTACATTCTTAAGCCTATATCCTTTGATGATCCTTGAGAAATAAGAAGATTGGTGGCTGTAGGATATGAATTTAGCAATTATACATAAAATCTGGTTCTTTGCATATGTTTGGAAAAGAAAAATAGTGCTTTCGAAATCTTCATTGATTGCATTTTGCTTCTAATGTATAGAAATATTTTTAATCTAAAAGTTTATGATGTTAATCAATGGCGCATAAATTTGTTGTGCAGGGGACTGTATGTTTGCAGTGCGGCGTTGCAGGATTCACCAATGCATTTGTATATTGTGTGAGATGTCTCAATTTTGCTGTGCATCGGTAAGCCATGTTAAATGATGATGATGATGATGATGATGATGATTTTGTTTGCAATTTCAAACTATATTACTCTCTCTCTTGATATTTTTTTCGCTTCCTGACTCTCTCTTTCAATTTAATGTTTGAATTGATTTTTTCAGTTGCAAAACATATGCTGATTTTTCAGTTGCAAACTACTGTTGCTTTGTTTGTCTAGGTATTTGGGCTTGGAAATTGATTCTTTGCTGCATTGTGTATGTTTTAATTACTTGTTTTCAGCTACTGCTTGGGCACAATACCAAAAACAGTCGATGAATTTGTGTATTGGACTTGCGAGGATTGTTCTTTGGAAAATGAAAAGGGGACAATTGGCAACACAGATCGATTAATAAAAACTAATATGGATGCGGTGAAGAACAAGAAGCCTATTGAATGTGCAGAAGAATCATCTGACAACTGTTGTATTGAAGAATGTAGAATGTCAAATGAAAAGAAAAGATGGATCGCAAGCTCCTCCCAGCAGATTGAGAAAGGAAAAACCAAGGATAATCTGATGCAGCAGAACTCGTCCTCTAGCACTCCGTGTGGGACAGGTTCCCAGCCGGAGACTTCTGGACGGCCACTTACAGGGACTGAGCTCGCTGCTTTAGTACGCGAGATATGGAAGAGGATACGACGACAGAGAGTAGGTTAGTGTAAAAAACCAACCTTTTAAACAATATTTTTCATGGATTTACTTTGTTAGTAACATTGATTTTACGCCCGAATTGTCTTACACAATGGTAGCTACTTCTAATGCGGAAGAGCAAGATGTTAATACACCAGATACTGATACAGCTGTACCGGAGATGCCACCCCCCCTCACTCCAGGTATAAACAATGTGAATTAGTGCATGTGATAAACATTAGTTATTTACAAAACATGGTCTTGGTTGTTAGCTTCGGGGGATACTGCACCAGCTACTCCAATTGTGCAAACGCTTCCCAATCGCACATTGATTGCGCCTGATCCAACCGATGGGGTGTAAGTGAGCTATGTTCTCCCTTTATAAATGTTTTTCTATATTTACATTTTATATTTCACAGTGTTCTCTGACATACCTTGTCCTTGTAACAATAACATTTAGAAGCGGCGGCGGCACACAAGGCGGCGGCAACGTGGGGGACACCGAAGGGTGTCCCGCCGCCGCGCCGGCGGGGAGTCAAGCGGCGGCGCTTTTGCCACCCTCCGGAACGGACCCCGTTCGGGTTAGTTGATTTTTCTTGTCATTAAATTTTGCTATTTTTATGCTTTAATTGTTTAATTTTGTTATACCGTTTGTTTAAATGTGTGCATTTTGGTGAATCATTATTTTTTGTGGGAATTTATGTTAGTAAGTGATAGTGTTGATCATGTTGGATTAGTTATTTATCTTTGGCCACGATATTTTTGATTAATTGATTATTGTTAGTTTAGAAATGAATTAGTTTTTAAGTCATTATATTTTGGCATGGTGAATTGGTGAATTGTTTAGTTAGCATATAGCCTGTTCGTTTTATTATTTAACTACTTAATTGTATATAGAAACAATTCATTTCGATCACTAGGTGAATCCGTGTGAATTGATTAATTTTTACACATTCAATCATCAGTGAATTGGGATGCACTTACGTGGATTGCCCCCGATGGGATGGGTAGTTACTGATCTTGTATTGCCACCATAGTGTACTGTAGTATAATTATATAATATTTTGTATTGATGTTGTATAGATTTTAATAAATTAATAAATTTTATAATATTTATTTTATAATAAAATTAAAGTAAGTATATTTTAAAATTATAATTATTTTAATATTATAAAATAATATTATAATATTATTTTCATATTATAATATTTATAATAAAGTATTTTATCTATTATAATATTTATGAAAAAATAAATACCAAATAAAAATTATAAACAATAAAACAAACCCCTCATTAAAATAAATTCACCTCTCCACCATGTATTAAGTTATACACTCAAGCTCTCATTAAAATAATACTAATGCAATTCTAAAACTTGCCAGACACCATCTAACATTATTTTTATACATAATAATAGTACTATACATCATGTTGTGGACGAGACAAAAATTATTATCACTAATTACTACTCCCTCTGTCTCATTTAAGATGTCTTGTTTCATTTCTGCACACAATCCAATGCACTTTTTCAATCGTTAATATCTCAAAATATGTAAAATAAAAAATTATGTAAAATATATATTATAAAACTACATCATTATAAGATTCTAACAAGACTCAACTTAACTATTTTTTTCAAACATACACTTGAAATAATATTGATTCAAAGTTAAAAATGAACAGTGCCAAAAAGTCAAACCAGACATCTTGGCTGGGACGGAGGAAGTACTAATAATTGAGGCATTAATTATTGTCTGTAATGAGTGATTTAACGGGAGACTCAATCTTTTTATAAATTATAGGGAGATTGGTGGTACGTGAGACAGGAGTGCCAGGGGTCGTCCCCGCACTTGGGCACCTACACGCGTCAGAAGACGCTGGTCCCGGAGATTGATGGCGTACTTAGAGAGGCGGATCCTGATGGTTTGGAGGAGCTCCGCCGATCATGCTTCGGCCACTTGTTTCGACCGAGGTGGCATCGTGGAGCCATTTCCGGCCTTGCCCTGAACGAGCTTATGGCTCGGGAGGTCGTCTTTCACCCAATCCCGAAGAAGGGGCTGGACTGGACTATGGGGAGCGACGAGGAGGTATGGTTTAGGGTGGGGGGCCGATTCATTAGGTACGGGAGAGAGCAACACGCGTTGATGACAGGGCTCCGATTTTCTTCGACTACAGATTTACAGCTTTTTAGTCGGGACCCTTTACCGGCCGATAGTGTTGGGGCCAGGTACGCTCGGATTTTTAGGAGGCTCACTACAAATAAGTGTCGGGAACGATTTGCCAAGGAGGGGGCATTCAGGGATCGGCCCGGCGACGCCCTGAAGGTCGCGAGGGTGATGGTGGCCTTCCACATGATACTGGGTCATGATCCACAAGCGCGCAGGCCTGATCCATGGATGTGGCGACTCGTGGAGGACACGGAGGCGTGGGAGACCTTTCCGTGGGGACTCCTATCATAGCAGGTTATGCGTGCATACATTAGACAGTTTCCCAGGACGAGGTTCGAGCACCGTGCCTCAGCGCATCTTTACGGTCCCAGCTACGCTATTTGGGTAAGCTAACCACTCCTGCAACTGCTCTAATTTTTCGTATAGCCTAGTTCACAATTTTATTGTATTGATGTATTATAATTTATGATGTGTCAGGTGTGGGCGGTTGAGTCGATACCACAGCTGCAGACGTGGACGCGAGTCAAGTTCATAGATGACCCGGCCGCACAGCGACCGCGGATGACGAGGTGGGAGTTCGATGCCAAATGGTCGCAACAGTCATGGGGGCAGGCGTACGATTATGAGGTTAGTATGAGTAGTTGGGTTTACTTTCGCTTCATTGTTTATATTTTTATTAATTCCAGACGCTTTTAATTAATTGGTTATCATCATCTGATACTCAACCCGTGTTCACTGCAGGATATTCATATTGTTGAGATTATGCCAGCGACCGATATGGAGCGGCGCGAGCCTTATATGGCTGATGTGGATGCCCCTATCCCGCCTGGGTTGGTATGGATCCCGTTCCTCCGGCGCAAGCGTGCAGCAGTTTCAGGAGCTGCGGGCGGTGGCGGCAGGAGAGTCCGGCGGAAGAAGAGTGGTGACCAGACTGATACCCAGAGGCGACGTGGACGGGGTCGCGAGCCATCGCCTCCAGATGGCTCGGACGGTAGTGGATCCGAGTTAGACGGAGGTTCCGGGCGGCAGGGAGGATCCGACAGCGACCCGCAGGGGGATATACCTTCACCCCCGCCGCAGGGGGGTATCCATGCACCCCCGCCACCCGCCCTGAGTGTACCTCCTCCACCACCCGGTCGGGTTGATCAGGCATTATTGGCCGCGATCGCTGATATTGTCGCTCAGTCACAGCGGCGCTTGTTGGATGAGCAGGCTCGTCGGCATGCAGCGCTTGAGCAGAGGTTGGTTTCTCTTTTGCATCAGGCGGTGGTGTCCATGCGCGGAGAGGTACAGCGGTCGGTGAGCACATTCATGCAGAGGTTCGCCCGTGCTTGCCCTGTTACTGCCCCATCTTCGGACGCCCCGCCTGTCAGTGCGGCTACCGATGGACCGCAGTCCGCAGAGGAGCGAGTGGATGCAGCGGGACAGGAAGCTGGACCAGCTGCTGGTGGAGCGCAGACCGATGATGACATGCAGCGCCGAGTTGCAGAGGTGGCAGCGGTCCGGCCCACCGTCGAGCGTGTGTCGTCTGAGTCGCGGGATGTGAGCGAGTCACCGTCACGGCACGAGGCTGAGCCACATACGCCGCAGACCGGTCCCGGGACAGTTCACATGCCGATACCACAGACAGGTTCGTCCCCGAATTTGGGTATTATTTATTGTACGATATTTTTGTAGTCTATACTACTCGTCTACTTGCCCGCCGTTATACTGTTACATACGTTTTGACCCTTCACACTGTGCAGGCATGTCTTTGGCCAGCACACCGACAGGGAGTACCGCGGCAGTACCAAGTACGCATGCGGAGCCTCATGATATAGGTACTACTATTTTTAATTATCACGAAAATTAGTTGATTTTAATTAGTTGTCGCTATAGTAAAGGATAACACTTTGCCTTGTTTTTCTCGCAACAGCAACACCTGTGCCTACGATGGAGCGCGGCTGTACCCACAACACGACGACATTGTGACCGTGCGGCCCATTGGTTCAGTGGAATCCGTTCAGTTCAGCGGCCCATTGTGACCGTGTGCCTACCGTGTATGTTAATTAAGCTGTCTCTCCACAATAATTCAATTACTCAAATTACTTTTGTTCGCCTTATAATGATCATCACTGCATCATCATACATTCGATTTTAATTAATTTGTATTAGTTGTATATATGTGGGCTGGGGGCGCTGCAGGGTGTAATAATAACAGGAATAGGTTACTGGATGCAATTGTGGGCAGTGGAGAACAAAGGCCTCCTTTTTACAGTCACATTCACTCCACTGGCACTGGTCATGACAGCCGTTTTCTCAGCATTTGTCTGGAATGAGACCCTCCATTTGGGCAGGTCGATCATGTAGTAGTAATGATGATCACAAAATTTTGAATTAACAGAGCATTTATCGTATGTTGTTTCGGAGGATAAAGGTAGATTGATGAATGGTGTAGCAATTGGTTTCAAGTTTATATGCAATGTGAATGTTTTTTATTGAATGAAAATATTGAAATAAGGTATTGGTGGGATTGGTATGTTTTGTTTTCTTAATTTGCAACAGATTTTTGTGGCTGTATTGGGAGCCAATTTACCTGCTGCAAGATTGCAGAATACTTGAAAATGACCTTTCTGATTCTCGAAGAATGAGGGTCAAGGGGATTCATCGAGAAAAATATGTTGTTCAATGGTGACCTTCAAGCCGGTCGCAAGCCTGTTGCTAATTTTTAGTGACGGGCATTGCGGTCGCCAATCACCAACTTGAACCCTTATATAAGTCCAATACCGACAGGATTCCTGTCGCGAAGCCGGTCGTTAAAAACAATGACCATGTCGCCAGTTCCAAATATGGTCGGAAATATTTACGATCGGTTATCCTGCGGTAGGCGCCCAAATCTTTACGAACTAAGTAGCGACCGGCATGTTACGGTCGGTAACCCCGTTGCTAAGCACTCGAACGATCCAAAACTAAGAATTACCGACCGCATATGTCGGTTGCTATCCTACAATTTTGTTGTAGTGTACGTTTGAAATTCATTTAAAAGTAACTATTATTATTATTTAGAATACTACATTTAACATTTTTCCCTAACCACCACAGAAAATTATGTTGTTAGCAATGCTTGGATATTGCTGAAAATAAGAGTAAAAGAATTAAAAAAAATGTCGAAGAACAGAGGCTATGTTCTAACATATCCGGCATTTGTTCTACTAAATGGTTAGAACATATTCAATGTGTTCTTAAAAATTTGTGAACAGAGGGCGTGGGTTGTATAAAATATTTAGAATATATAATGTACTCTAAAAAAATTATGGAGCAGAGGACATTTGTTCTACAAAAAATTTGGAACATATTAAATGCATTCCAAACATTACAGATGGGTCAGATCGATGCCATTTGTTTTCTACAAAGTATTTAGAGCATACTTGAGTTCAAAGTCCTAAAAGAAATTGTTGGGTTCTTAACAAAGAATTGTTGACTTCAAAATCCTGAAAGAATTGTTGGGTTCTTAACAAAGAACTCCTAAGAGCACCCTCAATAAAAACCCACTTGTCGGGTTTTTAACTTTTATAGTATTGATATAATTAAAAAAAGAATTGTGGGGCCTGTCAGGAAGAACCCAATTTTATGGTTCTTTATACAGAACTCATCTCTCAACGAGTTCTCTTGCCATGTCATTAATTTTTATTTTTTTATTATTTCTATTGATGATGTATGCGTTCTTTAAGTGGGAAGAACCATCATTGTGGATGGTCTAACATCACATTGGTTCAAAACCTAAAAGTTGTCTACATTCTAAAATCTAGAAATTCTTTTCATTCTATACCTAAAACCGCATCACATTGGTTTAGGGTTTATCTTTCTCCTTGAGTTCTTCAAGACATTATTGGATTCGATGACGACAGATGGTGTGTGGTTGACGGCGGTAGATGGTGTGTGGTTGTGTGAATGTGTGTATTTGGTAAAATTGGGCTTTTTAGTGTTTGAAAAGGGATGAATTAAGGGGTGTATTCGATTCAGATTTTTATGAATCTTAAAAAATCGGTGCTTTAGAAAGTCCATAAACTCCATTTAGAATTATCTTGAATCATTCAATTTTGTATAGACTTTATGTAGAGTTTGACTGATTTATATAGAATTCGAAAAAATCTTTGATGTTTAGAGAAATTTTGTATAGTTATATCTTTTAAGAGAATACATTAAAATGTATAAAGAATTAATGGAATACATCAAGAGCTACTGATGCTATCCTAGTTGAAGCTTGGGGCATAGTTTACGACTTCAAAAGGCCTGGGAGCTTTGCATTAACAAACTAGTAGTGAAATCTGATTGCTCCCAAGTATTGGATTTGATCAACTCCGACGAGACACTTTTGGTAACTACAACGATCCCTTGGTTCTCCAAAATTTGAAAGATGAGGTGTATGAATTGGGAGCTCAACTTCAACCTCATTCCCGGGAAATTAACGTAGTCACTGATTTACTTTTGCGCGATAGGAATTTCCTTTATGGCACTGAACATCTCATCCGTCCCCCCGATAATATCTGGGGAATGCATTAATAGACAATGCCTTGGGCTTGTATAACTCACATCATACTTTTGAATAATATCGGCCTCAACACCCCTTTTTTATCGAAAAAAATGGAATACCTCAAACTTTTTAAATATATTTTAAAATCTGTATTTAATTCATAGCATGGATAGGCTGTTCAGCAAATATATATATATATATATATATATATATATAGAGTGCCTCAAATTTTAAAATTTAAATTAAATACACTCAAAGTAAATAGAAGTCTACTCAAATCTTCTTAATTGGGGTTGGTGACTCACCCTAGTGGTCAAGTCCCCCGACTCACAACCTATATGTTGGGAGTTCAAATCCCCACCCAGCCACTAACCCTCCCATTTGTTCTCTTTTATAATTTGTGTGGTATGGGTTCCCAACCTCCCTTTTTTCCAGGCCTTTGGCTCCTTAAAAAAAAAATCTTCTTAATTGAATATACCAACTAAGCCAAAAAATTTGTTAAATGCTTTTTACTGCCACCGTCTTTCCTTTGGGCCCGGCTATTCTCAATACCCACCGTCTCACCCCACCCCCTTTTTTTCCAATACCCAAAATACCCTTAAACAACATCACTTAAAAAATAAAATTCAAACACTCTACCTTTTAGTACATTCACCCCACCCCTAAACTTTAAACCCTTCCAACATCAATAAAAATCAAAACCCTAAATCACCCAAAATACAAAAAACCCTAAAACATTTAATCCAAAACCCTATCACCATAAAAAATCAACAAACAAATGAAAAAATTACAAAAAATCAAAGAATAAGTGGTCTTGAACTCCTTAACAAATCAATAGAAGCGGGAAAAACATCTTGGAACGTAAAGATAGTGATTTTTGAATACTGAAATTTACCATTTTTCGCACAGCTGTTCGGACCTGGTTGGTCGTGCACAAAGCACGGCGCACGACCAACCCTGCCGTGCACACAACACGGCGCCGTGTCCACCCCTACCCCAGACTGCACGGCACCGTGTGGCTGTGCGTCGTGCATGGGGCACGGCGTGCCCGGCCGTGCGCTTCTTTGAGGGCACGACGTGTCGTGCTGTGCTCTCTTTTGAGGGCACGACGCACCGGGTTCGAACGCCCTTGTACCAGCAGCCCAAAAAATTCACGATGTTCAATATCAAATTCAACCCAAAACCTAATTTCATCCCCAAACAATGTTATTAAACTTTTCTTAACCACAATGTGGTAATAATTTAACATTTAAAATCAAGATCTACTTCAAATTAGTGAATTTTAATATTTTTGTAACTTAATCTATTCATTTTTGTGTGAGAAGGGATGCATGAGTTTGGGTTTTCTCTTCTTCTTCTTTGTAGTTGATTGAGTTTGGTTAAAAAAGATGAATAACAAGATCACGCTGACGACCGAACAGAGTAAGGAACGAAGGGGAGTACTCTTTTTCTTCAAACTTGAATATGGGGTGAGTAAAGGTGGGGTGAGCAGTTGGGTGGAATAGTGGGGTGAATGTAGTAAATATTAGGATTATATATTATTTTGGGTAGTGGTGGAAATAAGCTAGACCGGGTTAGGTTTAGGCTCGAACGGCCTAGGCCTGCGTCGATTTTTTAAGGCCCGAGTCTGGGCTACTACTTATGATAGGCATATACCTATCTTATAGGCCTAAGCCTGGCCTATTTATTGATATAGGGTAATTTTTAAGCCTTTTTAAGCTTATTTGAAAATTAAGTTAAAATTCTTCTATATGTGTATGGATGTAATCATAAGGTTGGAACCGGAAGACATGAATTTGTGCACTTGGATAAGTTATTATCTACAACTATATATATATGAAAAAAACTTATAAATATTTTAAAATTTATATAATTAGATCATAATAATAATAATAATAATAATAATAATACCATATATTCCTATGTAGTAAGTATTAACAGACTAATAATAACAATATTAAATAGGCCGGCCTGGTAGGCTAAATTTTTTTATAAAGCGTTGCCTGGGCCTATTTGACTATACAGACTTTGAAAATAGCATGAGTTTGACCTATTTATAAAAAAAAAATCGGGCGCCTCCCATGGCCTTCGGTAGGTTAGGCCCTATCGGTTAGTTTGGTCCATTCCCCACTCTAGTGTTGGGTATAGAAGTGTATTTGAGTATAAGAGGATGGGATGATTTTAGAATTTGTTGACTTTTCTAAATAATTTGATGAGGTGGATTTAGAATTGGTGATCTAGCAAATGGTAAGTCTACGGCCCCTTTCCTTTTTCTTGGACGACGAGTTCCCGCCTTCTTCGTCTTTTACCCTCTCCCCAATTTCAATACTGGAGTTTTTATTCAAGATTAGATTTCATAATGGATTACTTGTGGGTTTCGTGAATTTTCCGGCATTATGGTGAACTTTTCCTATCCATTGTCTCTAGTCTACTTCGAATTTGGTTGTTTTTATGCGGTTTATTTAATTCCTGAATATTCAAGTTTTCAATAGTACTGAATGTTGCCGTTGATGCGTGCAATGAATGCATATTTATGTTTGTCTTTTTGAATTTTGCGATATGCTGTATGTAAATCTTTGCAAGATTTTGAAGTTGGTATTATACTCTTATTGGTCCTCTTGATTAATATGCTTATTTTGATACCTCTGTTGGGGAATTATATGATGCTTTTATGTTTAATATCCAGTGATACAAGCTATTCTTACCAAGTTTATCGACATCTTATAAGAACTCTTGGGAAGTTTCTTAGGGTGTGTGTAGTGGGAAGTGCTCATGTTTGTTTCTTAGGGAGTAAGACCTTGTCTTGCCACTGTGTCGAAAACAAAATACCTTTCTTTTTTGTTAGTCATCCTATAACAACTCTAAAGATAAATGTGTTTGCCTTGAATAATCTTAGGACGAGTGACCTCTTGTAAGTCTTTCAGTGTATGCATGAGTGAGGGCTAAGCATAATGGATAGATGTTGGTTTGTGAGATCAACCTTCGAACCGACAATATCTAGAATAATGCCTTGTCTTTCCATTGCTCCGAAAATGGGGGTGTTACATTATGGTTAAAAACTATAACGTATATTTTTAATGATATTTGAAAAGGCAGTCCTGACCTTCCCCGGAAACCAGAAAAATGGATCATTGATTTGATGATCTCATCCTATGAATCACGCTCTTTCCTTCTTGTTGACCACATCTAAGAAACAAGATATTTGGTTTACTGGGGATATTTGCTGTAGGAATCTTTTGTTTTGTGGCCTTATGGGTTTTTTATTAGATGATCCTTAGATTCTGAACTATACTCTTAAGCCAGGTTCCTTTGATGATCCCTGAGGAAGAAGAAGATTGGTTATTACTGTAGGATATAAATTTGGCATGTATCCATGAATCGGGCTTTTTGCATATGTTTGAAAAAAATTTAGTGCTTTTTTATTTTTTTATATTACAAGTTTCTGCGGTAATCAATGGTGCATAAATTCATGTACAGGAGACAGTATGCCTTCAGTGTGGCATGACAGGATTCACAAATGCATTTGTATACTGTGTGAGATGTCTCAATTTTGCTGTGCATCGGTAAGCCACTTGTGCATGCTGATGATATTTGTTGTTTGCAAGTTCAAACTATAATACTCGCTCTTAATATATTTTTTACTTCCTACCTCTCTTTCAAGCTCGTATTTCAATTGATTTTTTTTCTGTTGGAGAAAAACATAAGCAATTGCTCTGCTAAAATTTACCTAGTCTTTAGTTGTGAAGCTGTGGAAACTCTGTCCTTTTTTTGTCTAGGTTTTTGGGTTTGGACATTGATTCTTTGCTGCATTGTCTGTACTTTTCAGTTACTGCCTGGACATATTACCAAAAACTGTCGATGAATTTGTTAGTTGGACTTGTGATGATTGTCCTTTGGAAAATAAAATGAAGACAGTTGGTAACAAACCTCAATTAATGAAAAATAATACGGCTGCAGTAAAGAAAAAGGAGTGTAATTTTGATGGGGCTTACCGCGAACAATCACATATTTCATGCACAAAATTTGAATACGTTGAATGTGCAGAATTGTCCGAGAGATGTCTTGAAGAATATAAAGTGTCAGATGAAAAGAAAAGATGGATGACAAGTTCCTCCAGGTGCCATGAGAAGGAAAAAACCAAGGATAATCTGATGCAGCAGAATTCATTCTTGAGGGGTAATTCAGGGGAGAAAAGCCAGAGGAAAAGAAAGAGAAGGCTAATCAGGCTATATGATAAGTTGAAAGAAGGGAAAAACCTGCATAGGCTCAGTAGCAGTGAGGAATCTGCCATTGGCAGTGGCTTGCTTCTATCCCCTAAGAAGAGATATGATCAGAATTTCTCCTGGAAACCATGTGAATCAGATCGCAAACCTGGTGCAAGTGCGAGTTCTACTTTATCAAGCAATGGCTGCAGCTTGAGAATTTCCCAGGAGAAAATGGCTATATCTTGTGAATCACAAATGGTGGATCCGAGGCAAGGAATTACCTTTTCTCGACATGTGGTAAAAAATAAACGGCTCATTTTAGAAAAGCAGTGCTCTGACGTAAGTTCTGTCGAAGGGAGTGTAGACCAAAGTGATAACCTTAGTGAAATTAGGAAGTCAGGAACTACCGAGGGTAAAGCCCCTGCACATGAAGATTTGAGCACTTTGCCCGTAGAGCTTCCAGAAGATCTGAACATTGCATCCAGTGTTGAGACGTGTGAACCTGGTGAACCAGTTCTGGATCCAATTTGGAGGTGAGAAATATGAATAGTGAAATCAAAACTATCGTAAATTTCCTTTCATTTGATTTTTTTGCAGGTTTCACCAATTTGCTAATACCTTAAAACAGGGGAAGTTTCAGTATATGGAACAAAGAGGAACCTATCCATGGCCTCATGGCTCACATGTCTAGTAGAGCATGTGAAAGAGCGTACAAGGAAGCACACCAGTTCCCATCACTGGTTGAGCTTGAAATACTTCCAAAGTCGGATATTTGGCCCAAAAGTTTTGAGACAGTGGAGCCCAGTGGACACATTGCTCTCTATTTCTTTCCATCCAACATTAGGTCTTGATTATTCCTATATAGTCACTTCCCCTTTTTAGCCCGCACACCCCCCCCCCCCCCACCACCCCCCAATTTTCTATGTACTTTCCTAAGGGTACAAGTTCTTTTTGTTTTTCCATTCTATAGCAGTGAAAAGGATTACGACATTTTAGTAGATGAGATGCTCAATGAAGAGCTCGCTATGAGAGCGATTGTGCAGAATGCTGAGCTTCTGGTCTTCACTTCAACAGAATTGCAACTGCCATACTGGAGTAAGTACTAAGTACTCATCCTTTCCTTTTCCCATCGATATGATTATAAATCTTCGAGTGTGTTTTCTTGAGTAAACCACTGGCTAAATTAAATCTGCTTCCCAGGATTTCGTGGCAAGTATTATCTATGGGGTGTTTTTAGAGAGAAGCAGCAGTAGCGGCCATCATCTTCCCAATCTTGTGGAAGGGATTCCACGTTCCTAACACGAAGAGTTGGCGTGGTGGCCAAGGAGGCTCGGAGTGATATATATTCGTTCTCCAAGCAACATTTGCAGCTATTTTTCGGGAAAGAATTTTGTAAAGTCATCATCAAATGTATGTAAAATTTGGCTTCTTTGCAGCTATGATTTAACGTTTGCGTTTTGGATACTAATTCTGTGTATTTATACATTATGACCAAGTTTGTGCACCTCACCGTAAAAGGATACATATTTCATGTAGTATAATTGAATGAATGCAAAACCCTCGAACTATGCTGCTTGTGAATCCATTCTATGAAAACTTCCCATTCATTATGTGTTCACTCTATCTGCAGATCTATTATATGTCTCAAAAGAACAAAGGACCATTTAAGGCTATCTAATTCAAATTTATACTATTACCATAGTACATAGTACACCTTCAGATATGAGATGCCTAGTTTTAGACTTTATTATGCTTTTATTTGAAGGGTAGTTTCAAAATAAAACGATTTTCAATTTTAAGGAACACCAAGTTTTATTTTAAATAAATATTCAGATACATTATTGTGCACATTTTTATATTGCAAGAAGTCATATACTACGTACATATTTCAGTAATAAAATACACCATGTCCAAGTAGACGACCCATCAACCAAACACAGTTGGTCTGAGTGGCCACCATGTCCATGGTATGGGGTTCTGACAGTTTAAGCAAAAGTCTCGAGTTCGAGCTTTTGTGTATGCAGAATTCTGCTTTGGGAGAGGCAACCCTTCATTGCCTACCTGATCCTCGAGAGAAATTAGTTTTGGATCCAATGAAGTATAGGGATACTATGATATTCACCTAAAAAAAATTACGCCATCACAGGTGATGACCTGCGCCGCATGGCGATGATTCAATAAGTTATACTCCTACTTAAGATGTAAATTTGTACGTCTCATTTTAAAGACTATTCAACACATCTAACTTTTCTTCCTTTTTTATGTTTTGTTAGTAGTATTTAATTTTTCTAATATAAAACTTAATTATGTGCATGTAATTTTTTAATTTTGACCGAGTATCATTATATGTTACATTATTTAAAATTGACTATTTTTTTTGGAAGAGCAAAAAATTGACTATTTGAGAAAGAAATCAAACTATGAACCAAAAAAAATGAAAGAAAAGAGTCACATCAATTGCTGTCATGATTTTTCAATAAATCCAGCCATCCATCCATAAACGATTTTATTAGGAAATCCACAGTACTTACTATGATCTCCTCCAATTTCTTTTAGTATAAACAGAAAAACAAGAAAATCACAAAATTAATTATCAAATAAACCCTATTATATTCTAGCTATATGATAAATCAATATATAAATAATTATCACTATTAAGTTACAGATCAAACAAAGTACTGAAAATGTCTGAAGTTTTTGGACAAGGCATGTTGACGACGAGATTATTGATGGAAGGGTTTGTGGTGGCTGCCATGGTTGTCGTCATCACCATCATCAGACTATCATTACTGTTGCCGTCTTTGTCGATGTTAGTGTAATTAACAGAACCGTGGTTATCCAACACGGGACTGGGATCAAAATCGGACTGATTTGGGAATGGGATGAACAGATGATCAATGTTGGGGTTTTGTGAGGTAGGCTGGACAAATGAAGATTGATGATGATCATGATCATGATGATGCCCTCCTCCCATGGCTTCCATCATTGCAATCATGTGTGGATCCATTTTCCAGCCGATGCTTCCTTCCATGGCACCACACAAACTGCTCCCCGACGATGTTCTGCTGTTGCTGCCGTTGGTGGTGGTGGCGCTGCTGGTGCTGGTGCTGATGCCTTTTTGTTGGAAAGGTGCCGCGGGTGGACGATCCGGCGACGTATCAGCGCCTGTGAGGCGTTGGACTAACGACATGAACTCGTTTGGCGTGGCGTGGATTTTCTTGGGAGAGACGGTGTAGATGATCACCGGTACTGGCTTTCTTCGGATCTTATGTGACTCTTTGTTTACTTTCAGTGAGGGGGGCCGAGGCCCCCTGACCTCCCGCCGCCCTGAGTGGAGGATGTCCATGATGATCGCGGTCGCGGTATTTATTTTATTTTTTTTTTGAAAAAAAAAAAAGAGAAAATATTAGGGTTAGGGCACGATGGCAAGTTTCTAGTCTATATAATTGATTTGGAGGTTCACAAATAATGGAAATTAAAGGGGGAATAATAGTAATGGTGATAAGTCTTGGAGTACAAGGATAGAAAAAGTAAATAGAAATAAAGAAGGTGTTGAAATTGGAGGCAACAAATAGGGTTTATATAAGTGGAAGAAGTTTGAGTGTTGGTTGATGTAATAACAACATATAAGTATATAATAATAACCAAATGTGTTTGAAATCTTCAAACAAAATAATTTAATTTGATAGGATGTATGAAGGTGTAGTAGATACGGTCATTAGTTTGTACAGTATTATATGTATGTGCGTGTGTGTGTGTAATAGAGAAAGGGACACATCACAGCGCAGTCTGAACTGAGTCACATAAACGGAGTCGAGATGAGATAGACGACTGAGTCAATTGACCCATCCAAACCCTCCTCACCTTAATTTGACAAAATCTTACTTTCTTAGCTGACTGCTTATGGAAACGTGCTTGTTAGAATCTTACCACTGATGAAGCTAGCTCATGTTTTACCAAACATAAGTCTAGTATATGAGTGTCTGTTTGAGTGTGGTGGGATTTTAAGGGATTGATTAGGCATGGATCAGTGTTTGAATCTTGTGCATGCTTAGCAGTAATTGTTTATTTACATATGTGTGTGTTCAAGTTTGATGAGATAATTCAGTAAGTAGATTAATCTTTGAGAAACTGAAGTACTTGTGGTGCAACTGTAATAAGAAGATGAGATGGGAGGAATCCCCAAATTAAAAGAAGAAAAACAGTGGTAGTAGTATGACAGTAACAGGTTTTGGAAACCAGCTGTTCGTTGTGAAGTAGTAGTAGGTAGGTGGCTTATTATGGCTTCCTTGTCATGACTGCTACCCAAATCCCAAATGGTTTTGGCAGATTCCCAAAATAGTTCCTACTCATCACTGAAGTCGCCATCCCAAAATATAATAATTAAACAACCCTGCAGATCAGATAGATCAATCATAATCCCCGTCCTCTTTGGATTACCAATTAGACACCAACATACGGAACTCCCATCCAAATATAATGTAGTAATAAAGTAGTATATTATTATAGAGGGGGATTTGGTTTGATCTCCTGCTGCTGAATGAGTGTTTTGTATATGCTGCGTGTTTTTACACAGTTCAGATATAAATAAATAAATATCCAGTTGGCCAGCACACACCTCATTAGTACTCAACACGAAACACGGATGCCGCCAACATCATTTGTTGAACCTTTCGGGTTCAAAAGGCTATCCAAACCCATATTGTGCACTATGTCTTTGTATTACCTGATTGATTATTCATTATTGTATTGTCTTTTGTTCAAGTTCTAGATGTTATGCCAATTGAATACTATATATAGTGTGAACATATCCACCTGCTAGCTTATTATTTAAAGGCTGGATTTGTGAGACGACAGCAGTGGTCAAGAGGGACTACTAGTGTATACTGGATATAATAATATTACTTCTTCAAGCTTGGTTTTCCTGTTCATACACATCATATTAAATTTAATTATTACTACAAGAGTTTGTTTCATTACAAGTTTTGACTCGGTAGTAAGATAGAAAATTGGCCCTCGATCAACAAATGTTATTTATGCATGCCTTTTTTTCTTGCTTCATGTATGTATACATTATTTTTATTATGATTACAACAGTAATTATCTGAAAATATCTCATGCCGATCGATGCCGATCAACGTGATGATCCAACCAGCGGTCCGCCAATGGGCATCATATTCATATACAGTATATCATTATCATCATTGTAATAATATAAATTTTTAGGTCTTATTCTAACACAAAATTTCTGTTGAGATATTTTCAGCAACACAGAGAGGGAACGCTTAGCTTCCACTTCATATATTTTTAATTCTACACAGGCAGTTATCAATCATCAAGTTGTTTTTGATAGTTTTCAAAAACATATTGAGTTGAACTCATATATGTAAATGGTGTTGCCAATCATCTTGCAAAATGTAGGTGTACGTTAGCCTCGTGAATATAAGGAAAAAAAATAATTAGCTACCAAATCCGATAGCTAAACCTTTGAATTTAAATACTAAATTCGTTAGCCATCGAATCTCACTACAAGAGAAAGCGAGTTTACCGTGGACCGAGGAAAATGGTCCGGACATTTTGGTGCAATGGATTCACTAGTGGACCATGGGACATTAAGGGCAAGAGGGGAAGACGAATCCGACAGGGTTTTTCGCATGGAGTAAGTTTATACTCCCTTCGGTTTTTTATTCTTGCTTCGGACCCACCATTCATGCAGTCCAATACACATTTTAAAAGTTTTACATTTAAAAATTACAAGACGAGACGAATCTAATAATAAGATCCCACTTGATTATATTTTAACTTGTATAACTATGGTAAGACTTTAAATTAAAATGTGTGAACAGTAGCAACAAATCAAATGTTGCAAGAAATATAAAAAAAAGAGTACATCCTACACTTGCTGACATTTCCTATTACCAGTGTTCTTGAGTTTGTGTATTTCTGCAAAAACTAAACTAATCGTAGAATATCCTCGCACAAATTTTGTGCTGCTCGGGACTTCACCACTATACCAAGCCCACATGGCCAAAAATAGTTTTAGTAAATATAATTTTGAATAATGATGTTGGGTTTTAGATTTTGGATATATATATATATATATATATTTGCATTACAGTCTATTCAGGTTAGGAAATGAGACCGAAAGCAAAAACAAAAATAAAAGAAAAGTCCGCCGAGAGAAGTCTATACACGAATCCGGAGGGAAAATCCAAGAAGTAGAGAATAACCCATCCCAAGACAATCGGCCACATCATTTCCTTGGCACCAATTGTGCTGAAGTGGATGGAGTGGAGATTTTGGATATTAAAATTGAATAGTTTTAAACTATATGTTTATTGTTCAAACAGCCACAAATTAGACCATTAATTAGTAAATAATAGTAATAAAGTTTTGTAGATCCTAATTAGAGAGTTGACCTTTAATTATTTTTTGCTTTCTTTTTGTTCTTCCTCTTTGTAGTGTTCCCTTCGCATTTCCATTTTCACTCCAATGATTTAGGGCTTTCGTTTTCTTCTTGATTTCAATCAGAATTAGCAATCCCTTCATCTCAGATCTCCGATTAATTTCTTAATTTTATCTGTTGTAATTCGCTTTGCGGGTGAATTCTCCCGATTGGGATTTTATCAGTTGGTTTTGGATGGATGCTGTCGTTTCTTGACATGCTTTGTTTCTTTTCATGATTTTTCTCGGTTAAATTTCTATGATGCTGCTTTTTCGTTGCTTGATTTCTTTGATCAATTGTTGTAAACCCTAGTTTGGATCGACAAATCCATGAAGATAAATTACACATCTGGGTTCAGCAACAGTCCGAAGTCATTCCAGGCCTATCCAAGGGGGGATTTTGATTTAGAATCTGGAATTGATAAAAAATCTAGGAAGCCTAAGAGTAATAATCCCTTGAGGATGATAAAATCGATGCGAAATGCAATTCAGCACTATTACAAGCTTCACCCTGTTATGTTTTTATTAATTTGTTTGTCTATTGGGATTCTAGTCCTCCTTGTGTTGTCAATATATGATGGCGGTCAGTTCAATGTGAGGTCTAGTTTCAAGAATTTTGAAGGGAATGTGGATAGTTATCCTTTTGCTAAGTTTAGGAATCTTGTAATGGTGGCGGGGCATTCGGTTTATACGAGTAGTAGTTGTGAGAAGGTTGAGAAGGAGGATGCTTGGTATTTGGAGCCATATCAGAAGCATCCAGGCCAAGCTGCTACCTTTGTGAATCATATACAGAAGGGAGTGGAGATTGCCGCCAATGATGATGAGGCATTGTTGTTGTTTAGTGGGGGTGAGACTAGGAAGGATGCCGGTCCTCGCAGTGAAGCTCAGAGCTATTGGACTGTTGCCGAGTCGAAGGCATGGTTTGGTGAGTGAGATTAATGGTTTGATTTTCTATTGCTTTTGGTGAATTCTTGTTTGAACTTTGAATGGTTCCTTGTTATCTGATTTGATGGTAATTGGTGTGGTAATGGCATTTGGATGTTTGATGGATGATGCTGAGTTGGGCATGATATCTTTTGATGCATCCTTATGAGTTGTGATATATTTATGTTGCTGAATCGTGTTAGGGAGCTGTTATGCCGCAGAGTAATAACAATGTTATGATTGTTTCCTGTTTTGAAATACTCTTAGCTACTAATGGTGGATAGTCCACAACTCTGTTTGGCTGTACACACTTTCGGTTGGCGTGTGATCTAGCTAATACCAAAATTTGAACTGTTGTAGAACATAGTGCAGTGTCTAGTGAAATTTTATCCAAGGCCACAAAAGCTCATAATTGTAGAACCGGAAGGAAAATTTTAAAACTACATGTAGCTTGTGGCATTCACTTGGATGGCATAGAACAGAAAATCCCCGTAGCCCATTCAATTGAGAGAACATAGACACTCTTTGCCTGCCTGATGATTTTAGCATTTCAATTTGGCAATATCTATTTGTCTGTTGTTTTGTACTTCCTCCGTTTCTTATTAATTGGCACAGATTGACTTTCGTCACTGTTCATTGAGTAAGTTTGACTCGACTTTTTAATACAATTATATAAGACAAATATAGTCAAGTGGGATCTTGTTGGATTCGTCTAATCGCATAGATTTAAAATATCAAATTTTCATAATTTTTACTTATATGGAATTTGAGTTATTACGAATTAAAAACGTGTATTGGATTACGTGAAATGTGGGTCCGTGGCAATTAAAAAGGAACGGAGGAAGTATTACCTTTGTTTTGACAGTGCTGCTTGTGATTTATGGTGTTATATCCTTCGTCCTGTTTACATGTCGAATTTTTCCTCCATGGGCTTATTGTCTATTGTCCCGTTGATTTGAAGGCAAGAGAGACAGCGTGAGAGATAGAGCACTCACTGAGGAACATGCTAGAGATAGTTTCGAGAATCTTCTCTTTAGTGTATGTCGTTTCCGGGAGCTTACTGGCACATATCCAGACAATATCACGGTGAGTCCAAATCCATTTTCTTTCCTACGCTGGTTTAGTTGATTTACAAAAGTGTTGAAACTTGAATGTTAAATCTTGCTTGAAACACTATGTTTTTGTAATTTCATTTTTGGATAAGCTCATGGTGCTTGACACTTTGATCCATGTTTTCACTCTTTTCAATGCATCATGTTACTCAGGTGGTAGGATATGATTTTAAGGAAGAGAGATTTGTTCGTTTACACCGGTCAGCAATTAGATTTCCAGAGCCTGGATTCTTCTATGTGGGAACGCCATCTTCCCACAACTCGAGGGACTCTGCACTGAAGGGTGAAGCTGTGGTGAGAACTCAATTTCAGGAAGATCCGTATGGCTGTATAGGTTCACTACGCCACAAGAAACTTGGCCGCGATCCTTTTCACCGGTCAATCCCCTACCCTAATGGATGTCCCGAAATTAGAAACTTGTTCAGGTATTGTGGTACTGCTCCATATCCAGACTGGCTTCCATGGGATTGAACAATCTTTAATCTTCAGAAATTGAAAATTGGGAAACACAAGCTTTTATCTATGCACTATACTTGATGATGATCATGATCATGACGACGATTCCCTTTTCTGTAATTATCATTGTTGCTTGTTAAAGAGTAAGCAAACATACCACATTGGCTTAATATATGTGCTTCAATTTCATAGCCTTCAAAAACAGAAAACACAGGACTAGAGTTTATTTGCAAGCACAGAAAAGCAATAAATTCGAATTGTGACAACAATTGTATCATTTTCAATATTCCAAACTAATTGATCAGTTTGTTAATCCCAACAAAAATTCAAATATCTGAGGTAGTGATATAAAAAAAGATACCTCACCACCCGTGGAACCCTAATCTATACTTCTCTAATCCATGCATACTTCATTGCCCGACTCCGAGGATTATTACAAAATATATGTCCGTGAAAATCAGGTTATAGCGGATGTGGGTTACCTTTCAAAAGTTAGTACTGTACTTGTTTTTCGAGAAAGAGGGTGATGCTTCAGATTTGTAATGAGACCTCTTCCCCTCTGTTATGCCACTGTCACTGGCAAAGCCTTCAAATAGGTTGCTGTGAGCATCGGAGAATTCTTCTCTATGAAGCTTCAGGGGGGCCAGATGAGTGTCGTCTTTGGAATCCTTCCTGCGTTCTTCGTACCTTTTCACATTTTTGGACAACTGATGGAAAGTTCTATTGATTTTTGCAATTCCTCTTTCGACTGGCTCGGCAACGTGTGAAACAGTGAACTTCATGTCATCAACAATCTAGGATAATGCAGTTGGCACAAGAATTAGGTTAAAATCAAAATGGAGGGAGGAAAAAAACTCTACTGGAGAACAAAATGGAGAAAGGGTACACTGTTGATCTTACAATTTCACTGCTTCCAATGACCACATCACGAACACTCTGGTGTAATTTTGGACGTTGAGGTCTGTCTGAGAAGTGAACTTTGGTAAATTTCTCAGAGTCATAAACCTCTTCCGGGTCTAGTGGGCTTCCTAAAGATGCATAATCTGCCATCACTGCAACATTTCTTACACATCTCTCCCCTCGTTTGTAAGGTGCAGCAGGGAAAACATAAAGATGGACCACAGCAGCAACACCCATCTGAAACACAAAACTCTCCTTTAGAAACTGGGGAAGAAATTCTAGACTCTGTGAATGCAGCACCGACTGACTTCAAAGGATCAGCACAGCTAACACAAGTTTTAGTGAAAAAGACTCAAATGTGAAGCGTGATGCAGGAATGCCATATTATTCAAACAATGTGCTTCCGATGTACCTCAATGCAAATGATGTAGTCTTGTATGCGTGCTTTCAAAACCATTGCCAACGGCCCCTGTAAGGCTCCGAAGGAGAAAAGAAATGCAACAGCTACACCTTGCCACCATGTCAGGAATACAATGGATTTAAATGTCAAAAACTTGGCCAAAGGTTTGATTGGGGCCAACTTATTCTTTGTAACAGCATAGAATTGCACGAGGCAATATAAGGCCCATGTTTGGCTGAAATTCAGGACAATTGCCAAATATGGGTAGCTGCAAACAGAGTAAAATTTCAGATCACATGGTAACTTATCTGACTCCACTAAAATTGCTTAGGAAAATAATTAGCAGATCAGCAGTTTACATGTTTCTAGTACATCCAATAAAGATAAACCATATAAGCACAAGGAAAGTGTCGAGTATAAACTTACGCATATCCCCATTCGAACTTTCCCTCCCCATAAACACCTAAAAATTGAAATAGCATTGCCAGTAATGCACATATCATCTTCAGTATCATCTGTAAAGGCAATTTATGTTAGATTAACAACATATAATAATTGCAAGAAATGGTCACTCTTTTGCAATGGAGGGCATACATATTGAACAATGCCAACTTTCACAGCTTGATAGAAATCAGAACCAAGCCTCCAATCTTTCAGAAAACAATTCAGTGGAAAAGGATGTTCGACAACTCCATAAGCATAAGTTTCATCCAGAAGAGGTACACTAGAAGTGGAAAAGCTGTGACCTTCCATAAATTCAATGGTGTTATCCTCTCCACCTGTAAGAGAAACCTCAGTTTACGAGTAAGATTTAATTATTGCAAAAATGTTGGTTTCTTTATTGCATCTATTCCATGACCAGAAGCAGGGTAGATACAAGCTGATCATCCTGGGTCAGAAAAGATAATCAGGAATTGAAACAACTATGAATAAGTGAATTTGGTACCATGTATTATCATAAAGGATAATGATAAGAAAAAATAACGACAGCCCTGAACAAAAGTTAATACCAACAAAACCAGAATATAAAGTCATTAACGACATTGGCAGAATGCAATCTCTCACAGGGTAAAAAATTACCATACATTGTAAATAAATATACACGTGACTTATGAGATCATACCAAAAATAAATGAAATGTGAATGTTCTGAGCACCGACAAAGAAATGGCATCTTAGTTTCTGTAAACTTCAGGTATTTACTTCATAAATATACTACTAGTATAGTTGAGAGAATCTTCTGTGATACATATCAAAACAAAGCTTATAATCATATACGAATCAAAGTAGTCAAACACTAAACATGTGAAGAAACTCAGAAAGGTCTAAGGTTCAAAATTGAAATGTAAGAAAAAGAAAAGAACGGTATTAGAAAACAAAATTTATCAGTGCACATACCTAAGCAAGCTATGAGATACCTCTCAAAGCAGTACAAAGCAAAAGCTTCATAACAGTCTCGTATAATTTCAAAGTTGAAAGCAGCATCAAAGCTTATGAGTGATAAGAGCTGTTTGCAAAATGGAATTCACATCAGACAAAGGGGGAAAATCACAAACAAGAAATATATTGACCTCACTTATGTCATCGGTGTTTATCTTGTCCCAAAGAGTGGTACTTAATACTTCCCAACCCCACCCCCTCAATCCATCTGCAACCTACAGGTCTCCCAGGTGGAACAAAATTTAATAAAAAGCATAATCCACTTGCCAAGTGGCTTACCAAGGTGATTTATCCGTCAAAAAGGCAATTAAATTCAATTTGGGTCTTTTGGAAAAAATTTACAGTTATTTTACTGATTATGCGAGTGCATTATTTAAGGACCAAATCAACATTAGGGCAAAATTATGGACCAAATAGATATTTTTCCTCTCACTGCACAACTAATATTATGAACACAGAGAAGCTCATCTCAACAATATAACTAAAGTTAAATGGAGTATAAAATGTTACTCTACTCGACCAAGGTAAACTCATCTCATAAATTGTCAGAGAAACTCAATTCATCTACTTTTATTATCCTCTAACCTCACTTTTTCTTAAGTAAGATCAACTAAACAATATAACTGCCATAAAGATTTATGAAAATTCTGCAAATACAGGTCCATGACAGCTTTAATTACCGATTCAACTGCATAAACAGGAACCATTAGAATCAGCCCAATCAAGAACTTCTGCTCCTGAAATGATACATAACAAACACGTTAACTATGAAAATGAAATGGCAAACAGTACTAAAGTAAATCAACAGATGAAGCTATAGGGGAATATAACAGGAGACTCGGTTGCTGTTAACCAAGTTAAGATGATATTGACCTCAGGCTGATTGTATGCCGCCAAATGCTCGAAGATAAGGTATATTGAAAGAATAAGAGCCACCACAACAAAAATGGCAGCACTGGTAACTGCCCAGCTATAGAGTGACGAAATCCCATTAGATCCGACAGACCAAAATCCTGCAAACCTATCTGTCGATTCACCCAAAGGGGCAAGATATAGTATCAACACTAAAATTCCCTTCCACCACATTCCAGATAACAAAAGAAAAGCTTTCAATACATCAAGTAAGGCACTTATTCGATCTATGATATGAACTATACTCCTGCTGAATAACCTGGAAGACGTCCCCCCTAATTTAGGGTAAAGAAAGCACCCGTCCCTCTGAGAAAAAAGACAAAACACTAGCCAATGGAGAAAAAACAGCTCAAACAAACATCCAGCAGCACTTCCGCATACGATAAATCAATTGCGGCATATCAAACTTCCTGGTCCGCTATCAGTACACAGCACTAGAAAATCAAGAAAAATAACTACCGCAACTACTTCGAACCCTATGTAAAACCAACTATATGCATATCCCAAACAGAGCCAAAATTACAGGTGAAATTCCTCAAGCAAAACCCTAATACAAACTCCAAAACATCACTTCCAACAAATTAACAGCAATGCACGAAATTTTCAGGCCTGGATTGAACCTTCAGCTGAGAAATCATCTGACACTGATCAAAGTTCACAGCTTCTCAAAATACTAATCACCCGATTACAGAACCAACCCCAGGCCCCCAGCTAACATTACTATAATCCGTTGGTACAAGAGATCTTTCCTTGGACGGAAACCGGGGAATCCCAAGGTGTAAGAGTTACGGTGACGGCACACCACACCTGGGTGACGTGGCTGGTCATTTCTGTGCCTGCTTATCATGAAAGGCCGTCAGTTTATCATTTCCCCGTAGCCTTTTCCCTGCGGTTGATTTTCCTTCAGTTTGATACAATTAGTACTGCATGGAACCGCGACTTTATATGTACATAAGCAAAAGCGTGTAAGCGTCGACAGTAATTCAACTTTCATATCATGAAGCGTAGTTTTAGGATGATTCCTTGCTGTTGGATCAAGTTGATTCAACTATGTCATTCCGTAATTAAATACTCCCTCCGTTTCTAAAAAAAATGAAACATTTTCATAGTTTTTATTATTTATTGAGTAACTTTGATCTAAGTTTTTAACATAGATAAAATATAGTCAAGTGAGGTCTTGTTGGATTTGTCTAATCGTCTAGTTTTAGAATATCAATTTTTTATAATTTTTACTTTTATAGTACAATTTGACATATGAAACGTTAAACATGTACATTGAATAACGTGAAATGCAACAATATTGCAATTTTTAAAAAAAGAGTGAGTACTCACTTACTACAATAAAAATATAATAAAATATGACTGATGCTAATTTGTTTTCTGTAAGATGTCTACAAGACTACAACAATATACTCGCTCCGTTCCTTATTAGTAGTCGTTTTAGGAAGAAACACAGTTACCAAGGATTGTAATCATTATTCTGTATTATTTCACTTTTACCCCTATGTGTTTCTTTGGGAATTAAAAATAAAATTGGAGTGGAGAGAGAATGCACAGTATTCTAGGAATATCTTTTATGATAATATAGGGGTAATATTGAAAAAGTATGAGATAAATATGTAAAGTGACAACTATTTTGGAACGTTTTTTTTATTTCTAAAAAGACAACTAAAAAGGGAACGATACTTCTAACTGGATAGAAGACCATTAAAGTCCTGCAGGTAATTCTTTGGAACTCCTGGGATGTCAGCTCCAGATGGAATTTCAAGATTAATTCAAGCAATTGGTGTCGACCAAATCCAATGCTGCACAATAAAATGCACACAAACAAATCAATCAATAACTTATGGCCTCTGGGCACCCAAAAAGAAAGGGATCTTTGATCCATGATTGTACATATGAATAATGTTACTTGAATCTTCCAACACAGGTACACATCACATTAATGTCATTTCCACATCTTATCCTAGAAAATATTAATCCAATTACACACACTTTGGGTCATTTTATTTTATCCATTGACTATATAAACCGTCACAACCACAATGAAATTAAGCAAACTTAATTGTCACTGATCATTGATCAAATTGTGTGAATTCAGCTTCTTCATTCTCTCAAGTCTCTAAACAAGAAATAGGGATCAAAATCTCAGATCATACCATTCTCATCATGAGTAGTAGTATCTCAGAAGATGAAAAGCTTTGTCAAAGGATAAGAGACTATATTGAGCTTGGCTCAACTGTCAAGACTGATTCTTGCTTCTTGAATCCCTCATCACAGCCCCTCCAGCTTGATGATGACAACACCATCTACTTCTCCTTGCAGGTGTGTACTCCTCTTCTGTAATTTGCAAAACCTCAACCTGTGTATTTGTACAACCTCTTTTTTTTTTTTTTTTTTTTTTGGGCTGACCAATTATGTGGGTTTTCAGGAGATCATGGAGGAAACCCCAGATGCTGAAACTGAGGTATATGGAAGAATCTTGTTGTACTTGAAAGAAATTGAAGAATCATTATTATCATCATCAATGTCCATGGACAAGCTCAAGAAATGGATTATGTTCAGATTGGAAATGGACAAGTATGATGCCTGTCTTTGCAGAACTACTTGGTCCACCCCTTTTGGCCCCCCATTAGGTACTAGACTACTAGTCATTCATTTCAATTTAACAAGATGACTGCCTTTTGGGTCGAGTACTTGGGCAACTAAACAAATAAATGTGCTTTTTTTTTTCCTTTTTCAAGTTCTCCAATTTAGGGGTGATTATGAGTATGTGGAAGTGATGATGAGGGGCAGAGGCAGAAGCAAAAGCAAAGAGGCGATGAGGATAATAGTGGACTTAGATTTCAGGACGCAGTTTGAATTGGCGAGGCCAACAGAGGCCTACCGAGAACTCACAAATGAACTTCCTTTGATATTTGTGGGGAGTGATGAGAAACTGGAGAAGGTGATATCCTTGTTCTGCAGTGCAGCCAAACAGTCCCTAAAGGAGAAGGGACTGCACATCCCACCATGGAGGAAGGTCGGTTATATGCACTCCAAGTGGCTCTCAAACAACTGCAAGAGGGTTTCATTTGCTGAGCTTAACCTGCAGCAGCAATCAGCATTTTTATGATCAGCCTTTGAGGGGCTTTCTTCAAGTTTTGGACTTGGGCAGGGAGTTGATATGTGGTTTTGATCTTGTGTCTTAAGCATAGGTTACTGGCATTGTAATGAAGTTTTTTTTTTTTTTTTTACCTCACTTTAGATAAAAAGCTTGTGGTTTTTGTTTTTCCTATTTTAGTTTTAGATGGTCACATGACTCTAGTCTCTAGTAATCCAATATGTGAAAATTAATGCTTTCTCCGGCCAAAAATAAATGTTTTTTCAATAATCAATGATATTTGTCTATTTTTTTATTGCATGAAATGTTTTTGTGATATGATTAAAATGCCTTTTTTTTAAAATTAAATCCATAAAAAAAATGGGATGTTTTAGGTTCCTATGGCTGGATATGCTCTTAGAAATAGGAGTATTTCTTTCCTGTGTGAACGAAAGTCTAAAAAGTCATTATCATCAATTATTTACATTATCTCCCCACGCAACAATTTCTATCTTTAATTATTAAAGAATTTCAGAATAATTCTTGGCTTTTACCATATACTCTATTTCTTCTTCTGTCCCAAGACCCAACACTTTGATGGCAAATTGTGGTAGTAATTTTATATAGTAAAGGTCGATGATATTTTAAATTGCTCAATAATAGGAGTATAATTAATACCCTTCATAGACCTGTAGGACGAAAAATAAATAAATACTTACTGTAGCATTAGAATTAGAATATGCAATATAACAATTATGCAAACTATATCCAACAACTAAGTGTTAACACCAACCATATTAAGGTTTTGAACTTGGCCATGCGAAAATTTGCTTACATCTATTTTTGGCCTCACCTTGAGCAAGTGGACTTGTCCAATTTTCTAATTGCTTTCTTCCATCATCAATTTGTTTTGGATGATACAAACAAACTTGCAAGAAGACAAGAGCCTTCCAGAAGGATGCAATCTCGTCCTATGATCCCAAAAGTCAATTCACTGCCAAGTACATACCAAAGTCCTAACAAGAATATAATTACTAAACCATCATGACTTGTTCAACGTATGGCATAAGATAAAACCACGTCACAATGAGATTAACAATAAACTGTATTGAAGCATCTATATATTACTCCAATGTAATTCAATTGCAGATTTGCAAGGAAGAATTTTGGCATATAATCAAGAAATGGAATTGGATACAACTACATACATGACCAAAAAAAAAAAAAACATTTCACACTCGAGTAGGACCAACAATATCCTTTCTGTATCTGTTGCAAGGTTTCAATTCTTTGGATTTCAGCACTGTGTTGATCAGTTTACAAAACTTCCCGGGGAAGAGGTATCATCAATTTGATATCAGGCTCCTTCACTGTTTTTATAGAATACACTAGTATTTCCAGATCAAAATTCTACATGCTGCTAATTTACAATGTCTTCAAAGAGGTTGGAGAACCGAGTACCTGATTTCTCAAATCATATTGGTACTTGTCCTAGCAACTCTCTGCGCTTCTTCAAGGTCCTTCAGAAACCTACACGTTGGCCAATTAGTGAAAATGCATAACCTTGAACAGAATCTTAAGAAAAAAGTTTTACAAACGAATTGTAAATGTTCTAGAGTATTTGTATGATCTATTTCTGGCAGCTCCACACTAACCTCTTTGAATTGAGGATTGCAGAACCACCAAGGATGAAACGAATTCCAGAATTCGTAGAATTTTGTAGAGAGACTGCTCGTGCCTCCTCATAAGTAGTTCCACCAACGATGAAAATTATCACATCCTGTGCCCTGACAAAAAAAATATATAATTGTGGTGATGAGAATATAGAAAGTATGGAAAACTTAGTTTATAAGGAGTGTATATGGCAGCAATGTTAAAAATCCCACCTGGCTTGTTGGTAGTGGTTCCCAACGTAAGGGTAGTCAACATCTCTCAAACGTCCCTTAATAATGCTCTCCATTGTCTGAGTTAGTAGAGGCTGATGCTGGGTGTATACATTCTCTACCCCCTGAAAAATAAGAAAAAAAAATATTTCAGCACCTAATATTGTTGATTTAAGAAACACTAGATGCAAAGATTGATAGAAAAACCTTGAGGCCACGAGCCATGTTAAGTGCATAGTTTAGCAGATCACGGTTCCCATACAGATCCCCAGTTCTCCTATCAGCCCCAGCTTGCTTTAGAAGGAATTGTACGAGCTGTCAAACCAACATAAGAATGTCATGTGTAGTTTTAAAATTATAGGGTCAAAGGCAGGGGAAGTTTTTCTATCAAACTCAGCTATTCGAAGGAGTGGTTCATAGACACAGTCAGAAGTAGACAAAAGTACAAACAAACATCCTCTTGGGTATTTTTCTGTCCTTCCAATGTACAGTGTAGTTAATAGTTATTAGAATACTTGGGCAAGGGAAAACTGCAAGCTGGATGTGCCAAAAAATTTATGAAAACATAAAACACTTGGCATCTAAAGAATGATATGAATACTGTTTTTGGATGCCATGTTCTCGTATAAAAAAAAAACCACCATCACTGGTCCCTGCCCAACCCTTGTTCCCTCATACACTCCAACACATCCAGAGAACATTTACCATATTATCAAGAAAAGTCACCATGTTTATAGTGTTAGCAAGGGAAAAGGAAAATGATGGAAGCAAGGCAATCAAAAGACTCAAAAACTCTTGAGCAATAAAACTGCACATATGGAGCAGTGATCCCCATATTGTCAAACCTCAATGTTGAAAATGACATACCCCAGGCTTATACTTGGGAGATCGGGATGCCAATTTATTGAATAACTGCATCAGCTGAACGGGACTTTCCTTCTCATACCGCAAAGCATAAAGCATGACCAGGCGTAGACGGTCAATGTCAGAGACATTTTCATTATTCAACAAATTTGTAACAGCCTGCATATAAAACACTCATCACAAGAGAACTACACGGATTTTCAGAATCAAACATCTGGAAGAGGTAAGATGGTATCAGAGAAAAGAGTTTGCATGCATCCTAATACCAAGCCTGGCATATAGAGTAGAGGAGAAATCATTATGTTACCTCAAATGCGGCACCTTGCCCCGCATTGCAAGCTAAATCTTGCTCTGTTTGTGAAACTAACATTAGTTTCCGTTCTTCCACAATCCTGCTCATTTCAGTAACCAGCGTCACATGCTTAGAAACATTGCCATGCATTTTTTTGTATTCTGGATAGTTGTCAACGAACTTAGCCATATCCTCTGCACGAGTTCAAATCCATAAATATCTTTAAACCAGTTGCAAAAGCAAAGAACTACATTTCAAAAAGCATAAAATTATAAATTAAAAAACTAACAAAAAAACCCAGCACATGTGGCAGAAGGCAAACCTATTGTCTGAATATTCTGATTGCTTTTCGCAACTTGTTGGAAATCATCCACCATTTTTTTAATATTCATTCCAATGTCTCCAAAGTTTTCATACATGTTGGTTTTGAAAAAAGCATCTTGCTCAGAAGACAGCACAACCTCCTGAAAACATGAATAACAAGCTGAAATTTCGCTTTCCAACATGCATATGAAGTACAAAAGGCATATTTAAAACTCGAAATTGACAACAACCTGTTGATCCTCTGATGATTTCCCAATTTTTCTGAGGTCAACCTTATTGTCTTGAATGCCAAGCAGTTCATGAACCATTGCCTATAGATAAAACTTGATAAGTTGAAACGCTCAATATTCCAATCATCAGAAGGAAAGATTATCCTTTAAGAAAAAAGAGCAACCTGATATGTCCACTGATTAAGCAGGGGGCTGACAGGGTCGTCCCGCCTATCAACAACCAACAATATGGGAGAAACTTCAGCACGACGAAAATCAAAAAGACTACTTTCCTGTTGGTACATGAGCTTCTGCAGTAATAGAAAGAAAAAGCTGCATAAGCTATAAAGTATGAAGTATCTTTGAAACTAGAAAGACCCAGCACAATTTAGTGAAAAAAGCATTTAGTAAAAATAAACAAGGAAGAGGTGAATTAATCATATGATCAAAGCTTTCCTGAAAGACAATCATGGTATTCTGAATGAGCATGTGAAACATAGGGGTCTTACTGCTGCTTCTTGTGCTATCCGTTTTGCAATATCAGATGTCCTTGAATAACGAATTATAGGTCTCCGTTTCAATGCGAGAAAGATGGCAGCAAGTCCATCAACCACTCTGTCACAAAAGCGCTGTAAACCTGAAGGATCCACCACAGCTGGAAGCATGTACATGTAGTTTGATGCAATATTTAAAGTGAAGTGATAGGCATCAGCTGCAACAAAGTCTGCATAGAACTCCTGCATTGCAATGATATAGCTATAGCCGAAGTTCAACTCTGTATTTCAAGCCAGAAGATTCAACTAAAACCAACTTTCATATACAGCTATACTACTATCATAGCAATTAAAAATACTTTTCAAATCTACCTTGCTAAGCAACACAAATAAAAGTAGGAAAAAAACAGAAGTTGCTCCTTGGACAAAAGCAAGAAGAGCCACTGTATGGAATTTAAAGTTACCTGGACTTGCTGAACAATTTCATGCTCATCCGAATCTGCTAAATTGTGAAGCTGAGTGTCTTTCAACATATTGGAGAAAACTGTTAACATTGTTGCCAAACAGATGGAGTATAAATCAATCACTCGCACAATATTCCAGGTAAAAAAAAAAAAAAAAAAAAAATCATCAAGCATTTAACAAGCAGAACTTGTTAATCCAAACGACTAGTTTGTATAACATAAAAGAACTTCTAAAGCAGAAACTAATTAATATAGTATCTCCTATTCTATTTCCTATTGCAATTAAAATCATGTGCTATCTGACAAAAGATACTTACAAAGGTGATACTCGCCAAAACGAGGATTTGCCAGCTGACGTCGCATGAGATGAACATTTTCAGCCGTGGGACGGAGAAAATACACAGCTTTAAGATGCGACATGGGCTCTTTTGACATTGAAATGGAATCTACAAGTTCTACCAAGAACACTTCTTTTTGGAGAAGCTCTGATTGGGAATAGACCACACTCACAATACTGACCTGCAACCAAATGAAGAGTCGACTAGATATTATACAAGTAAGTCATCACGCAACTTGTTAATCTGCATATTAACATGTAGAATTATCCCTCTTATTCCTGCACTAAGCTTTATAAATTCAAATTGCTAAGAACGTACATACCATCCCAAGTAATAAAAACAAATAACAATATTAGCATTTCCAATTCTAATAGTTGGTTTTTTGGATATTAATTTGGATGAAGGGCAAGAATTGCAACATTTGAAATGCAAATTTCTACTAGAAAATAGTTTGAGAGATCAAACTCCCATTAGACACAAAGTGAGGGTTCAATCTCCAATGTAGCACATCCCCAAAAAAAGAAAAAAGGGTGAAGAATTTCTAATCTACAGGCTCGAGTTTTCTTATCAAGCTTATTTTTCAGAAACACAAGAGCTCTGCAATCTCCTCACTCTCAAATCTTGATTTGGTTCATCCTTACTAGCCTTCTACATTCGTGAGAATAAATCCACCCATCAAACACAGATTATCAAAACCAATTTAAAGTAGAAATACAAATTACACAGAAAAAGAGAGAAGTACCGTTTTTGAGTCTAGTATGAGAACTTTCATTCCAGAAATGTCTTGTAGCATGCGATTGATGTAATCGCGGACTGCAGTTATCAGCACCATTCTTTCTTCCTAGAATTATTTGTTATCCAGTAATGCGATCTGATCTGTCCGGCGTCCAGCCTTAAATGGTGCGCGACTTCCTTCGCCAATTTACTAGAAGAAATGGAAAGGGATTGCAACTGGAAGATCGAGATTCGGGAAGACGACCGAGGTGGAGAACCAGAACAATGAATGCACCAGACGGACGACCTATCCCGGGCCGGGTTGAGGAAACGGGCTTCTTTCAATCGGGCAAACAAACTTTCGACTTATCTCAAATTCGCATCACAATTTAAAGTAAATTGCGTACAAGTTCAATAGTTCTGTATAATTACAAATAACACATATAATTTCAGTGAAATTATGAATAAACCTCTGGTTATGTCATAGAACCAAGGTAGTTAAGATTGGAATCCTATGGGATCGGATCGTATGATCGAATTGGGATTCTATGAAATTGTAATATATTCAATATGCATAGTAACAAGTAAAAGTATTATTTTGTGTATTTATGAATCTTGCAAGTTAAGTAATACAATACAATACAAAAACATCACAATTAAACATAAAATATTTCCACATTCATACATATTATATTTTTTTACACATCATACATAAGGAATAAAAGTTCTTAAATTTAAAATTAAAGAAAAAAAAAAAGTACTTCTATCTCAAATCATAAAATCCTATAAACATTTTATGCATTTAAGAGGGTATAATCGCAAGATCGTAGAAGCGTTTAAGGGAGTATGACCATAAGATCGTAATATTATATGGTTAAGATCGAGATCTTATCCAGATCTTACTAATTTTAAGATCCTACAAGGATTGGGATCGTTTTAGAGATGTGTGATCGTAAAATCGTTAGATCCTAACAACTATGCATAGAATCAATCTAACTTGACTAGTTAAACTATCTGTTTGAGTTGAGTAATTTTGTATAATTACAAATTTTTTGATTGTGTCAAAAAAATTTTAATGCTTAGAATTTCGAAAAATAGAAAAAAGTAAGTAATACAAGATACTTGTATGCTTTGGAATTTTGGCAAACTATTCTTAGCTAGAAAACTAAGGAAAAGGAGTGTTCTCCACTGCAATCCACACAGGCAAGTCTTAACATGGGAGTCAAGTCATTCAAATCTTGCAAGAAAAACAACATGGCTCATTACACACTATAAGTAGGCAGAAAAGGGTACTCTTCTCGGACATCCCAAAACCAATCAGTAATATATTCATTCATTCATCAAAACATTCCCAGAATGGCCATTACACTAGTGTTCGTTTCACTTGGCTGTTTTATCCTCTTTGCTCTGTCCCTGTCGCTTCTGTGGTTCTTCTTCTTGAAGAAGAAGGCGTCGCTGCAGGAAACCGAAGCCATCCAGTCCGACGAACACTTCAGGGTGAAGGAGGACATCGCGGTTGGCTCGGATGGAGAAAGGGCTGTTTCCCGGACTGTGGAGAAGGACAAGCATTTTCAAGACAACGTCGCCAGGAGGGAGGATGAGAAGGAACAAATTAAGGCAGATATTGAAACGGGCGGCTTCCATGGTCGCCACCGTAAATGATACAGATACACCATTGTCTGTTGCTGAAGACAATACAAGAAGAAACTTGTACTGCTGCTTGTAATTTATTCATTGCAGTACCACTGAATTATATTTGCACCGTTCATTGTAATAACAATAACATATCCATCAATTGTGTGTTCGTTCTCCTCAAAATGGTTGCTTTTAAAGATGAGAAACACAAGGTATCAGAGCTTGATAATAACATAAAAAAGCAAAACATTGTCCAGTGGAAATAGAGAAGCAAAGACAGGATATGTTTGTTTTCTTTCTTTCTTTCTTAACCCTGTAGTGGTTTCCCCTTGTCCATTTCAACTCTGCCCTTCTCCAATTCCAGGGGTTCTTCTTCCATACAGTGCCCGCCTTTGTAGTCTCTGTATATCGCGTATAGGATCAGCTGCACCATGCCCAGTCCACATCCAATTCCATTTGGAATCTGCAAAAGGTAACAGACTTCTTCATCAGAATTTGAGAACATAAATAAGACATCATTAATTGTGGGAACATCTGCACTGCAATACTTACTGCAATGAAAGGGTCCTTCCCAAGAAGGCCAAAAACAAACCAGGAAGTCCCACACAAGAACACAAACAATGATAGGAAAAAGGGCATGTACTCGACGCTCTTTGTTGTGATCACCAATCTCTGTAATTAATTGCATCAGAAACTGGAAAGGATTTTTCTTACCATTTGCTGTAATTGAAAAGGAGAAAGAGCAAATGGCTGGAAGGCTTACTATGATTGTGAGGGGCGACCCGTACATCATGATGGAGCACACTGTGGCTGCAACCCCACAGAACAACTGCCTGTGGCGAGCGTGGAGGGCGAAGAGGGAAATGACAACAACACCGGCAAAAAGAGTTAAGATGAGGAGGAAGAGTCCCAGGATGCTGGCCCTCACCTTCTTCGGTGCAAAGGCTATAAATGTCAGCACGTAAATGATCTCGATGGCTGCACCAGCGCCATTGATTGTCGAGACCAATAGATTGTTTGGAGAAACTAAAGGCAGACCATACCTACTCAAAACAAGCATTGATAAGACAATGTTCAAAGAATCAAAAAAGTTATCACACACTGTATAAGGAGCCGTTGAAAATAATAGAAGATGAAAAAAAAAAACTGACCAAGCAGAAAGTAGGCAGTTCAGCAGTGTCATTATGTAGGGGATTCCGGAGAATTGCTCCGTCGATCCCCTAGCCAAGATTCTCTTGAAGGTAACCCTAACAGGGAACAATGAAACCACCATCAGAACACAATATTTGGTTTTTGAATTTGTAAAAACAACTGTTTGTCAATAGAGAAAGCTCTCCCTTATCTTCCAGATTCATCATTAGAAGACAGTAATATAAAACGTGTTCTGATCTTACAACGTTTGCACTACCAAAATTTTGAATACTCACAATGGCGACAGGAACAGAAACAAAGCAAAAGCATTCCCTGTAATAAGATAACAAAGTCAAATCAATTAACCATACCATCAATCAGACAATAAGAAAAACACTCACAATGAGTAAAGCCTTGAGAAAAGAACTCACCAAATACTCCAAAAACGAAATGTGCAATAGATTCCATTGTTCTCACTTTCTTCCAGACACACAAACTTTGGAGTAATGAGGAAATACAGCGATCAAGAAACCCCCGAGTAACTACCAAAATATGTCCTGTCCCACTCCCCAATCCTCAACGTGGGACATGAACTGAAAAACTGCAAGAAAGGGAATGATGAAATCTTTTTCCAAATCAAGGTTGAATTTCCTTTTTCTCGGATAGCATTCAGGAATGTGTGAAAATGTCTGATTATATTATCTAGTGATTGTTAAATGTAGAAAATGAAAAGCTACATAAATGTTTTTCTTTTCTTGAAGTGATGAATTCTTAGTTCAATTGGTTGATTAATTAACCATAACGTCATTAAATTAAATCATCACATAACTAATCATCATATAGCAACATTTTGATTTTTATTTAAAATATAAATGAAAGAATTTACCAAAAACCTCCCAGTCCATGTAGTTAAAAGGGGTGCACACGACATACCTTATGATACTCAATTCATTTTTCATGCGACAATGAAAACCAAACAATAATTTCACTTGTTCATCGGCAATAATATCATCAATCACAAATATGATCTTTTACCCTATCATATGGTAATATCGGGCACGAGTCTCATGTGTTTATTCAGGCTACGCACAACACGATAAACATCTTTTCTTCGAGGATGGTTAGTATCTTTGGCCACAAATTCATGAACACTTTCCCCAACTTGGATAGAGCTACAACCCGGCATCCTCTCCATTCCCGAGTCTCTTGTAGCTACACGAAACTTCAATGCTTCTTGCCATTGTCTAGTAGATGAGCTCAAATTTGTAACGAGTTTCAAATAACTAGGATTATTAGGCTCTTGGACCAATATCTTACTGATCAATGTCTCCAACAATCTCTCATTTCCATGGACTTTGCAAGCGGATAACAAAATGGCCCAAATAACAGCATTAGGCTCCAAATGCATACCTTCTATGAACTTCATGGCCTCCTCCACCTTCCCTGCGCGGCCAAGAATGTCAACCCTACAGCCATAGTGCTCGATTCTTGGCTCAATCCTGTAATTGTGTCCCATTTGGTTGAACACTCTTTTGCCTTCTTCCACCAGGCCTCCGTGTGCGCAAGCTGACAGTACTGCAATGAAGATGACATCGTCGGGTTTGAGTCCTTCCAAGCACATGGTATCAAAGAGCTTTATGGCTTCTTTGCAGCACCCGTTCACAGCTAACCCGGAGATCATTGTGGTCCATGTGATCACACATCTTTTCGGCATTTGTTTAAAGATATTATCTGCACTCTTAAGATCCCCACATTTTGCATACATGTCGATCAAAGCATTGCCCAGAGGTATGGATAGTGCAAAATTGTTCCTCCTAATGTAGGATTCGATCCATTTCCCATGTACAAGGGAGTTCAAGTGTGTGCAGGCGGAAAGAACGCTTATCAGGGTACTCTGATCGGGTTTACCTTCTCCATCAACTAGCATCTGATGGAAGACCGATAGAGCATCATCAAACATATTATTGCTCACACATCCAGCAATCATGGCATTCCACGATACCACATTTTTTACCGTCAGCTGATTGAACATTCGTCTTGCAGACTCAATGTCACCCGTCATGGCATAACCCGACACCATTGTGGTCCAAGAAACCACCGTTTTCTCGGGCATCCTATCAAAAATTGCCTTTGCACTTTTCATGTCTCTACACTTAATGTAACCTGAAATCATTGCATTCCAGGAGACACTGTTTCGTTTTGGCATCTGTTGAAACGCTTTATTAGCTGACTCCATGTTCCCGTTCTTCACGAGCCCTGAAACAATGGTGTTCCATGTCACTAAGTTCCTTTCCGGCATCGATTCGAACAGCTTAACTGCTGAATCTACCGCACCGTTACTCATATAAGTTCTGATCATTGTATTCCATGTAACGATGTCTCTCTCAGGCATTTCATCGAATATCTTCTTTGCGGCATCCAAACTACGTCCACATACGGCATAAAAGTCCAGAAGTGCGTTCATAACAAACAGACTAGATTCAATCCCCACCTTCAAAACATGAGCGCGCACCATTTCACCACATTCAAACTTATCAAATGACTCGTAGCACCTGAGCAAAAACGTCAAAGTGTAACTGTTCAATGAAATGCCCAGCTCACGCATTCTGTTGTAGGTAATGGTCGCAAGTCTATGCGACTTCCCGATGGAGCATTTGATCAGAGTATTGTGAGAAATCAGATTAGGAGTCGGAAGATCTTCGAACACCTTTTCCGCGTAGGGAAGGGAGATGAAATCCGAGGATAGTGGCATAACCTTGGTCGCTAAAAAGTTGCTACCTTTTAAGCCATTGATGAGAATCTGAACATGGGCCTGCTTCAATAATTTCGCATTTTTGCAACTCTGCAAGGTACGAGCCAATTTTTGTTCCATCAATTTTAGCTCTTCAAATTTGCTGTTAGTGATAGTATCTAACCCTCTAGGGTTTTGAAATTTCCTAAATTGATATGAAAGCAACAACCTTTGCCGAAGATCCCACTCAAATTCGAACCCTTACAACCAGCGCCGAAAGCCATTTAGTTGATTGTTTTTATGCGATCAGAGATTTCATTTCTCAGAAAAAGCCGAAGGCAGCGATTTTATTCTACACTCACAACCGCGGGAACGGAATCCTTGTGACCCGCGCCAGCCCGTTGGTACTCAAAGCCTGCGCTTCATTGTCCTTGCTTAGCTTCGGGAAGATGTTGCACTCAGAAATTTTGAAATCCGGGGTGGGATGCAATGTGATTGTGGGGAGTGCTTTGGTGGATATGTACGCTAAATGTCATGATGTAGAGAGTTCACGCAAGGTGTTCGATGAATTACCTGAGAAGAATGCAGTCACTTGGAATGCAATTATTGGAGGTTATATGAGGAATGGTTGTACACAGCATGCGTCTATGATGTTTGAGAAAATGCCAAAAAAAACACCAGTCACTTGGATAGAGCTGATTGATGGGTATGCAAGAAACGGGGATATTGCAATGGCAAGGGAGGTGTTCAAAAGAGTTCCTGAAGAAATGAAGAATATAATAACCTGGACTGTGATGGTGGACGGGCTTGTAAGAAATGGGGATATGGATGCTGCCATGGAGGTGTTTGAGAGGATGACGAAAACGAATTTCTACGTATGGTCTATCATGATCACTGGGTATTTCAAGAAGGGAGATGCAGTGAAGGCGAGGGAGATTTTTGACAGGATGAATGTCAGGAATTTGGTGAATTGGAATTCACTGATTTCTGGTTATGCACAAAATGGGATGCCTGAGGAAGCATTGCAATCTTTCGTGAGAATGCAAGAGGAAGGGTTTGAGCCCAACGAGGTTACACTGGCGAGCGTTTTATCTGCCTGTTCTCAATCAGGAATGTTGGATGCTGGCAAGAAAGTACATGACATGATTCTCAATAAGAAGATTCAAGTGAACGAATTCGTCTTGAATGGGCTAGTTGACATGTATGCCAAGTGTGGGGATTTAGAGAATGCATGGCTGATCTTCAAAGGGATGGCAATACGAAACACTGCTACTTGGAACAGTTTGATCACTGGATTTGCTATACATGGCCAATGTAGGGAGGCAATCGCATTTTTCAGTCAAATGGAGTCGTCTTCTGCAAAGCCCGACGACGTAACTTTCCTCTCGGTTTTATCTGCTTGTGCTCATGGGGGTTTTGTGAAGGAAGGTTTAGCAGCATTCTCTAAGATGGGGAAGTATGGATTGCGACCCAACGTAAAGCATTATGGGTGTCTCGTCGATCTGTTGGGACGTGCAGGTATACTGGAGGAGGCTTACCGCATAGTAAGAAATATGCCAATGGCACCAAATGACACAATCTTCGGAACCCTGCTTGGGGCCTGTAGAATTTACTCCGACACAACTATGGCCGAGAATGTGCTTGAATTGGTGAAGAAGGTGAATTCTGATCGCAGTTTTGAAGCACATTACGTGCTGCTGTCGAGCATATATGCAGCTTCCGAAAGATGGGAGATGGCTGAAGGAATGCGAGTAGCTTTTTCAAGTACAGGGTCTGAGAAAACTCCTGGATGCAGTGCACTATTTCATGGAAGTTAGACTGTATTGATAGACCTTTTTATTACATTGAAGGAATTTCAACAAGAGAACATCAGAGTTCACAGAAATACATCTAAACAGGCATTTATTGAATGATGGTTTTGTTTTCATTCCATTTTGATGATGCAACGAAGTCCTTCGCCTTTCAGCATAAGGTCGAAAGCCTTGTTGATCCTCAGATTACTAGGGACTAGGGAGTACATATCCGAAAGGCAATTATGTGTATTTATAAAACGCAATAATTAGATAATCAGATCTTAAAAAAGCCTTACTTTTAAGTATCTAACAATTACCATTGACGAGGTTCCAACTTCCAAAGGCTTGAACTTTGGACATCACAATTCAACCTACTCTGCATCTCTACCGACTCAACATGGTCCTGTGTACTCGGTCCACTTAGTCCCAGCTCGATTCTCCTACACTGGAAGCTGACCCACTTCCAATGTAAATTAGTCACTTCTCGACTCTATTACATCACAAGTAGATCCACTTCTAGTTTTAATTCTAACCTACAAGAGTAAGTGAGTAAGAGCAGTAACTAAGCAGTTGCGCTCAAATGTCGCGTGTGCACATTTAACGCGTTCTGATTCTACTTACAAGTTTGAAAAATACTAGTAACAACGATAAATTCTGCTACTTTCACATCATGAAATTATTATTAGACTAACAAAAGATGATTATAGGGCTCAAACGATTGCAACCAAATCCTCAACTGCTGTTAGAAATTGTACATTAAAACCCGACTTAGAGAAGCAAGTCAAGGAAATCCAAGCTATATACACTCACATCTTTCGGGTAGGTCGGGCTTGGGACAGACCAAGCGAGCGCAGGGAGTTGGATACAGGTGCTCGGCAGACAAACGTGGTGAAGGGTTACCGGCAACCTGAAAACGATGCATGGTCATTGGTCAGCCAGACGAGGCGAGGCAGCTCTGCAGTTTCCCCTTCAAAACAGTATGTCCTGATAGTGGAACAAGTAGTAGTAACAAACCCGGGTGTCATTTCAAGTTCGTGCAAGTTCAGTACACATTAGGACAGTGTGATGGATCCTTTTATCATTTTCACATCATGGGTTTTCCGGCTTTCCTGTATTCCTTGCACTGCTGAACAAACAGCTATAACACTTTCACCTGAACAATCTTCGACCAGCCTCATTCAGGGAGACGGTTTCCAATCAAACTGAAGGCTATTAAAAGCATCAACGGCCCCAAGACTGTTGAAAAGTTGGTTACTGACGTCCTGTTGGGAATTCATCCCCTGCTCATGAGTCATTGCCATTCCAACTCTCCCATTTACGGATAGAGAGTGCCCGAGTGTTGCTCTAATCCCATTTGGCATTGCAGAAGATTGACCGAACCCATTGTTGATATTCCCCATGCCTGAAATACCAATACCGGGGTTGCCATTGGCCACTCCAGTCCCAACGAGAATATTTCCATTGCCACCACCGTGCATAGCAGCATTGCTGCTTGTCGACATCATGGCATTAATGTTCTTCACGTCGCCACCGGTTGTCCCCATGCCCATTCCGCCAGCCCCACCAAATTGGGGAGACATCAGCATATCGTGAATAATTTTCTGAACAGAGCTTTGTGAGTCGTTAGCATCGGCATCACCAGAAATACCAGGTTGTTGTTGCATTGAAACATTCGGAGAATTTGCTGAGTTGGCATGAGCTCCTGATAAACTGGTATGTGAAGGATTTGGTTGGGGATTGTTAGATGATGATGGTGTCGGGGATTGAAAGGAAGATGCGACCTGAGAAGGGGGCAAGGTGCCTGAAGAACCAGGAGATGGCATCTGAACACTGTTACCTCCATAAGAACTGTTTGCACTTGACATCGGGTTTTGATGTCGGGAGTTCATAGAATTTTGATGAAGCAGTCCAACAATGGTGCTGGAAGACGACGTTGTTGGGGTTGAGTTCATAGGGTTGTTAACACTTGGTGTGCCGGTTGTTGAAGGAAGTTGCATGGCTGCAGCCTGGACAGAATTATCATTGTTAGAGTTTTGACCAATTGTTGGCTGCTGCTGCTGTTGCAGTGGCTGTCGCTGCTGATGTTGCAATTGGCCATCAGATTGTTGAGATTGACCTTGAAGTGAAGACGATGGATTTGAGTGGCGAGGAAACTTGGCCAAACTCTCTGCAAAGAAAATTCACAATAACCAACAGGGAAAAGATACAAGTAATGCATGTGTTGTACATCCAATAGTGCCCATAGAACTAACTGCTAAACCAGGAAAAGTGGTAGAAACGAGATGGGAATGATAAATAAATAGTCACATCTGATTAGGTGGGAATGTGGGATTAATTTATCCATATCATTTGTTTTATTGATCAATCAATCTCATCCTACAAAGTAAACACACCCTAAGTGGCTTAACAAATCACACTGTAGTAGTGGTGTAGCACAAAAGAGGAAGAAAGGTAATTGAAAATGGCAATTAGCAAAATAAACTTTAGAAATCACATGAACGACAGGTCGACACCGAGGTTCATTTAGTTGCTTATTAGAGTCCCACAAGTTCCTTTTATTTTCTTACTTGTAATTACTATTTCTAAGCAATAAAAAGGATTCATTTCCTTCATATGGTTCACAGTAAAGAATTGAGAGTGTGGAGGGAGAAGAAACCAAGATTACCCATGGGACCAGAGCCAGTTTCACGGCTATAATCAATCAGATCTTTCATGCTGTTCACAACTTCTGATATCTGCAACATCATCAATGAGGAAATAAAGTGCAAACAATCATTAACAAATTATTCTCACATTAAAAGCTAGTAGAAATTTTGAAACCACAACAGGAAATAACAAGCTAAGTAACAAGAGTGCATAATGGGAACATGCATGATTCTGGCTAGCAGCACATACCACATTCCAATTGGCGCTTGCCAAGTTTTTAGGTTACGAACTAAAATATATATATATATATCAAAAAACTACAGAACAGTAGCACTTCGGCTGAAACTATAACTTCTTCCTTAGACCACAGGCAGAACATTGTTTCTTGGTTAAATTAGTTCAGTAAATTATAAATCTGTCACACATGAGCATAGCTTTGAATAATGCTTCGGAAAACAGATTCACCTCCTTAAGAAAAATAAAAGAGGCGTTGGAGAGGGTTTGTCAGGGATTTTGGGAGGATTTGTCAGAATGTTTATTGTTTTGCTCTCCAGGCCACTAGCACAGTGACAAAAAAAAAAAAAGAAAAAAAAAAGGCAGAAAAGGGTGTAGGCTTACGGGTGTATAATATTGTCGTGAGAACATAAAGATAGGAGGGTTCACAATATGCAATGGACCGACTATCACTAGCTGCCAGATTTCCCCATTGGGCAAGGACATTTTGATTCTTACAAATCTAGATTGAAGCAAACAAGAATACAAGTTTAGGAATATACCAAAAAAGCATTTAAATAACTCCATCACATGTGCAATCTTGATTTGTGACATCACTAGAGAGTAAATATGCACCACCAATAAACTAATATAGCCTTTAGTGAGCACAAACAAGCTCTAAAGTAGCTCACGAAAGGAACCAAATAAACAAGACACTTTAGTAGCTTTCCATCATTGGAGCATCTTAATTGCTTAAAACACGTACAACATACTGCACACGCATTATATTCCCAAAACTGTTGAAAATATAAATTTAAATTGAAAAGTGATTGGATTGAGAAAAGGGCACCTGCAGACATCGTACGTATCTTTTTGTGTATCCCAAGTCATTTACCAATGGAACTTCCAAGGCTTTGGCTAACTGACGAGCCGAGGCAACGAACCTAGTAAAGCAAATTAGTAGATAATCAAATATGGATAGAAAAACATGTGAGATAGGCAAGTAGAAGTATAAATTTCGCACTGTGCGCCACCATAACAGTTATTCAGTATCAGCCAAATTGTGAATCCTTTTTACCCTGGGATGGCTATAGTTTCTTTTAGCTTCTAATCAGAGTTCCTTCTCATGCACAAAACATATGGATTATGAGAATTCTAGGCAAATCCAGAAGAAAAGTAGACTGAATTAATAGCCAAAAAAAAAGAACTAGTAAAGGTATATAAACTTCAAACGAATATTCAATGGCGCAAAGGTGAACAATTATTAACCAGACAAATCCCTCATACTCACATATTGCAGTTGTTTTGCAGCTCAGAAACAGATGCAGCGGGTGATGCATTCTGTGTAGCAGTCTGATACTTTTGTGCAGCCGTACCGAGTTGGCTAACCTGTTAATGAACAAAATTTTATATGTTTCAAACAATATTGATGGTAGCACACACTCCACTGTTCCTGCAACCAATAGATTAAAGGTCAAAGTGGTTCCCATGTGCCCAAGGCTAACCTGGGGAATCAACAACCTTCTCGGAATAAGCTCCTCATGGCGTCTCGCACAAAACTCCCATGAACATATCTGCCGAGTCAATTCATTAAACATCTAGATTGTAGGGCTAGTAAACTATTATACAAATAGTACAAATATAACTCTTACCTTGAGATCAGGCGAGAAGACGATTCGAAGCTGACCATCACGAACAACTCGAAGTTGCTCAAAGACACTCTCTTGTATAGCTTTTGCATAGTCAAGAACAATTTGCCCGGAGGAATTTTGATATTCTCGAGGCATATCAACATAAAGTAATTCTTCTAATGTTCCACTTTCATATTTTATTTTAAAAAGTCTTGGAAGAACTTCGACAGTCGCCTCTAACAGAACAAAAGCTAATGTTAGAAACTAGTTCTTCATTCCGTTCATCTCATTTAATTGATATTCTTTCTCAACACTATTATTCATCTCTATGAGAGTATACGGATGAGCCATGGCAGGTGGTACAAGTATGAAGCAAATATAGCAAACAGATATGTTATGAAAGAAAAATACTTACCAAATCCCCGGCCAGGCTTGCGGTTGCAAATTTCACAATGCCAAATATCCTATATAAAACTTACAACATTAATAGATGAACTAGAAACTTGAATAAGAATATTTTCCTTATTTTAGAAGAGATATGAAAAGTTTACATAAAAGTGTTTAATATACCAATATAGCAAAAACCAAATAAAGACAGCCTTTCAAGAAGTTAATTCCTTATGCAACAAACCTGAGGGAAAACCCCAGTAGTTTGACGACCACATCCATACATCGAAACACACCATTTTTTCTTGGCATTGGGTGCAAAATATTCAGCTACAAATTTCCTCCAGAACTCAATGCTGTTGTCCTGAAATAATAATTAAAGAAAATAAATAAATAAAGCACAATTACATTTCACTTGAACACTCATCTCTCATGTCCTTGAAAAAACACAAAAAAAATAAAAATAAAAAATCAATTAATAGAAGAATCTTACTTCAGGTCTGTGTTGTTGCTGATACATGTAATGTGTCAGTCTCCGGGCACACATTCCAGGCTCGTAGACTGGTTTCACTGGAGGCCTGACAGGCAAACTCTGCGACGGAAACTGTGGAGGTAGAGGGGATCTTTGTTGGGGAATTGCTTTCAGAAGTTGCTGCTGTTGCTGAAATTGCATAAGCCGTTGTTGCTGCAAAATATGTGCAGCTGCAGCAGCCTGGGAATTTTGTCGAGACAGGAGGAACTGCTGTTGTTGCTGCTGCAAAAACAAAGATTGATCGGAATGCTGCTGTTCCATCTTGACAGGACCCAAACTCCTAATATTTTGTATTTGCTGTGGTTCCAATTTTACAGAACTGAGACTCCTCAAAGCTTGTAGTTGCTGCGGCGTTTGCTCATTGGCTGTTTGCGGCTCCTGTTTGACGGGCCCCATGCCTAAACAAGGCTGCGTGGCTTGAAATTGCTGCTGCTGCTGCTGCTTCGGCTGCTGCTGCTGTTGTTGCGAATTGCTGGGAACAGAATGCTGCTGCAACTGTTGTTGATTATGTTGAAAATTCTGTTGATGCGGTTGTGGCTGATCTCCCATCATCTGGCTGCCAGAAGGGCTGGCATACTGCTGCTGGCACTGAACTTGACCAGATGAGATTGTGTTGGCTGTTATAGATGACGAGATATAAGAAGGAGCATTGAATGCCATTCCATTTCCAACACTCGAAAGTGAACCCGACTCTACCCTACTATCGATAATTCCCCGCTGAGAGCTCCCTGGACCAGAGAGACCAGAACTCGGTCCTCCATTTCCAAATGACTGGTGGAGTAAAGATGAAACATTTGGAACATTCCCCAGAACGTTCAAGTTATTAAACTGATTTCGAGGCGAAACCAAAGATGAAAAATTCTGTGAAGGCATTCCACCCCCTTGTCCACCCAACAAACCTGAACCCGACCTCAATAAAGAAGGTGGAACTGGCTGGGTTCCACCAACTGGAGTAGGAGACCCTTGGGGGACCATTTTTAACTGAAATCCGCCCTATCTAGTCTCCAATTCTATGTCTACACGGGAAATACACCCTCTAAGAGCACATTAATCTACACCTTCAAAACTGAGGACAAATCCAAAACCTACAACATATATGATACAGTTTGCCGATGGTCGATCCACACAAACAACCAATCTTTAAATTCCTAAGTGTTACTTAGAATAATGCCGAAAAGATAAACATCAAGTGTGAGGATATGGAGGTGAAGTTTGAAATTTTCAAGATGAAATTCAAAGTCTTTGAAAAGAAAAGGTCTAGGCTTATGTTTGAACATCCTCAAGTTGCAATCACTCAGCAGCCCCTATCAATCCCTGCATAAAATTAGTCAATTTAAGTAGATGGAACAAAAGATAAAAGCATTGCAACAAGAACAGGAATTCACGAACGTGCAAGAGAAAACACCAAAGAAACCACCTTTAGCAACAAAACCAAGAGCAAAAAAAAAATTAATTCCTCTCTCAGAAAATGGAAAAATTACACTCAAACAATTCAATATACAGTACAACCCAGAAACAAAAACAAAACAGAGAACAACTCGATCGGACCCTAATCTCGAAAAACAGATAAAATTTACCAAAAAAAAAAAAAAAAAAAAAAAAAAAAAAAAAAAAACCCACTCGATCCAAACGGCACTCTCTAGGGCTCCACCTTCAAAAACACACGCATACGTGCGTGCTGAACTGAATAAAAATGAAAACTTTAAAAATTAAGCATACAACAAATCATGAAACGAACGAAGAGTGGAGAGTTACCGAAGAGCATGATTGAAACCCCTCAATCCACCACATCCAGGAACTTAAAGCTGAAGTTGGAAGTTGAAATTAAAGTTAATGCAATCTCCAAACTCTTGGTTTCTTGGTCCAAACTTGATTGGTTGCAGTTTGAAGCATGAATCAAATGGAATTCACAATTTCAGAACCATGGGTCAAAAACCCTCCAAAGCGAAAAGAGGCCAGAGAGTGTACAGAACACAGGTATATACCACTCAGTTAACTTACAGTGAATTCCCTTTTAACTTTTTTGCCTTATTTATGGATAGATAACTGCCGGAAAAAGTCTTCTCAAAAACATCCAGCACAAAATCTAGAGAGAGAGAGAGAGGGAGAGAGGCCCGCACACAAACTACTAGAATACACACACAGTAGTTATTCAGCTAAGTTTGTAGAGAGAGAAAGGGAGAGATGAACAGGGAGGAGAGAGAGGAGGGGGGGAATATGTGTGGAGAGGGATGAAGGGTTTTTATATTGCGGACGCCAAAAGTCGAATGCATCGGATTGAATTTTTCGTGAGATTTCATTCCCTCTACTACTCTACCTGACTACGGACGACTAATACCTCTCTTCCCTCTTCCCAAGTGAGGTCAATCCTCCATTCCTCCTCACCGACTCCTCCTCCACCCTTACTCCCTCTCTCTAATCTCCATGGACTACGGTAGTACTCCATTCGTCCCGTTAAAAGTGTTCACTTTTCTATTTGGCACGAAAATTTGGGTTATGATGTTTAGTAGTTAAAGTAATGTGAGTAAATTTGACTAATCCATCCATCTAATTTATAATGGTTATATTTGACTTTTAACCATATTTATTACTACCTCCGTTCTTGAATGTTTCTTAGATTCAATAATTTGTTACTATTCACACAAAAACTTTTACTTAAAGTTTTATCATAATATCAAGTTAAAATATAACCAAATGGGATCTTGTTAGATCCGTCTCATCATGTAGTTTTTAAATATGGAACTTTTATAATTTTACATATACCGAACTTGAGTTAATGATAATTTAAAATGTGCATTGAGTCCATAAAAAACAAATAAAAATAGAGGAAGTATTTAACTTTGACTTAATGTTATCGTAATGATGTACTCCCTCTGTCCCATTTAACTTGTCTTGTTTGATTTCTGCACACAATTCAATGCACTTTTTCAATCGTTAATATCTCAAAATATGTACAATGAAAAATTATGTAAAATATATATTATAAAACTACATGATCATACAATTCTAACAAGACCAAACTCGACTATTTCTTCCCAAATACATACTAATAATAACACTGAGTCAGAGCTGAATAATGAACAGTGCTAAAAAGTCAAATAAGACATGTTACCTGGAACGGAGGGAGTATAAAGAAAAAAAAATTAGTCAAATGTGGTCTTGTTGGAATCGTCTAATCGTATAGTTTTATAATACATATTTTATATAATTTTTATTTATACTCATTTTATTAATGGTTAAACATATATATGGACTTTTTGCAGAAAGTACAATTGTCATTATTGTGGGGTTTTTAATCATGCTCATGCTAATCTAATTTACTTAAAATAAAAAGTGACCAATCTTATTGGGACACCCCAAAAATGAATAGTGACCACTTTTAATGGGACGGAGAGAGTACTACCTAAATTCGCCATCTCCAAACGCATCCAATCAAAAAAGAGAATGAGTGAGTAGGAAATTTAACAAAGTTAATTAAATCCCAAATTTAACATGTGGAGTTTTCTTTTTCATGATAAATTTTCTTGGGTTCGGATAGAATGTTAGAACTGGAAAAGTTCAGCAGGTGCTAGCATGATGACTCGATAAATACTTCTTGATAATTTGATAAATGATATTGTGTGTTGTGTTGTTTATTCAATGCTAACCAGACTGTATAAAAAACATTCAATACATATAATTATATAAAGCACTTATTCAGCACTTTAGTATGAGCCGATTCAGCTTCCAAACAAAAATGCAATTTTATTTCTTGTTATGTACAATTAGATCATTGATAGAAACTTGTTCAAATTTCAATTTATTTGCTTTGAATCATGTGTGCATGGCTGTTTTCTAATATACTTATATTTTCAGAGGCAATATGAATATTTTTTATGTTTTGAGTTTGTGCTAGCATATTAACTTTGAGAATGAAATATGTTGAAGATATGGAGTCACAAATGATGCCCAATTGTCTATTGATATATTGAGTGTGTTTGGTTGTCAGCAGATTTAGCAGCATATAGCATATTGAATCGGCATATCCTCTCACAATTCTCTCTCCGAATCTGCTATCTGCTGCCGAATCTGCTGACTCTCAAACATCCCCATTATCATAAAAATGATAAGTTGTTATAGTGGTTGTGTTTGGAGTGATATGTGACTATTCCACCATCAATGGCCTATAAATACAAATTATTTTTCATTTAAATCTATACTCAAACAATCAAATGACCTCTGTGGTGTATGTTACCAATTGTTTTTTTTTTAAAAAAAAATTGACATTAATGTGATGGCAAATGTGTGTTAAACCTCAAGCAACACAAATTACAAATGAAGATAAGGGGATAGATAGAGGGTCGGGTGAGAATCGAATTCTCAACCATAATGTGTGGTAATTCAAGGCATACAAATTGTCTTATTTTAGTTTTGTATTCTAGTTTTTTTTTTTTTTTGGCTAAAGAGCCTACACATGCTAGGAATTTGGTGGTGGAAGCCCATACCACACAAATTACAAAGGAAAATAAAATGGAGAGATAGGGGGTCGGTGGGGGAATCGAACTTGCAAGGCTCCAATCTTCCGTTGGAAGTCGAATGACTTAACCACTTGAGCTAAGTCTTTATCCCCAGTTTTGTATTCTAGTTGAAGTAGTAATTGTAATTATTCTCAATAGGTTAATAAATGTTTTGTTCTATTTTTATCTTACAAAAACCAGTTATTCAAGAATCCTGCTGTTTTTATTTTTCCGTTGTTAGGTAATTTTTTAGTAACATGATAAGAATTACTACTTCTGTTGTTTAATAACTGCACTATTTCTGTATTTCACGCAATCCAATAAACATTTTTAACTAATAATAACTCATATTTTATATAAGTAAAAATTATATAAAAAAATAATATTCTAAAACTACGTAATTAGACAAATCTAACAAGGTCTCACTTTACTATGTTTTATCTTATAGACTTATGTTAAAAAAATTAATCAAAGTTACTCAATAAATAATTGTTACTATGCAAATGGAGCACATATTATAAGAACGGAGGAAGTACATAGAGAAATATGAAGTACTACTTTAGTATTAGTAAGTTGAGAGAAAATTATATGCTTAATAGTGGAATGCATGGGGGCATGAAAATATTGTATTTATTTATATATAAATTTATAAAAATAAAAGTTAACAATAATTTAAAACCCACAAAAATATGCGACCACTTCTGTAAAACTGATAAAAGTAAAGAATTCATGACATACTTCAAATAATATTAAGCCTGTACATATAAGTTACTACTACTATTTTTCTCCTAATATTTGTTGCGTCGAAGGGATACACGCATACACGAATAATGAATTGATCACTTAATTCAATTTATCATAAATGTAGATAATAGTATTTTTTTGAGAAAAATATTCTGATTTTTTGGCTTCGACTTCTTAAAAAGTAAAAAATATTATGATATTTTCTTTAAAAAAATATAAGAATAAAAAAATTAAAACAATATATATATATATATTTCTGTGCACTTTGTTGACCTTGTTGAGAATATATACAATGTTATATTGTACTCCCTCCGTTTTTTTATTTGCTGCCGTCAAATTTATGTTATTGTTCATTGTGTCACTTTAACTTAAATTTTTATCATAGCTATGCAAGTTAAAATATAGTCAAGTGAAATATTGTTAGATTCATCTGGCCTTCTAGTTTTTAAATATCGAATTTTTATTATTTTTACTTATACAAAACTTGAATTATTAATGATTTAACCTATTTATTAGAGTGCGTGAAAGGTGAGTTCATTTCAAGTAATAAAAAAAGGAGGGAGTACATATATATATAGTAATTATTTATCTATTATCTTTAAATTTTTATTATAAAAAATTATTACTCTGTATTTAAAAAATAAGAAAAATATTTTTAAAATATTAATTTTAAAAAACATAGAATTAATGATTCATATAAAGAGAGTTTAACTAGACTTTACTTATGAAAAACATTTGACATTAGTAATATGAGGTTCTGGTAGCTTAAGCAAAAATCTCAAATTTGAGCCTATGTATATGCAAAATTCTGTTTTGAGAATGTATTTGAGCTTTGGCCTTAGTAATATGGACCTCTGATAGCCTAAACAAAGGTCTCAGGTTCGAACATTTGACTATACAGAATTCAACTTTGGGAGAGCAACCCTTCAATACCCACCAGATCTTCAAAAGATTAGTTCTGGATCCAATAAAGTCTACAGATACCCTAATCTGTCACCTTAAAAAAAAAACTAGACGACTTATTTAAGCAGAGTATTATCAATCCTCTCAAATTCATAATACTTACCAGACAGCAATTGACTTGAGTGGTACGAGACTCTGGCACCTTAAGTAAAGATCTTATGTTTGAGCTTTGCGTATATATAATTCTACTTTAGAAGACAACCCTTTAATGTCTATCAAATCTAGAGAAATTAGTATTGGAACCATTGTGATCAGGGATTTTCGGTATACTCAAATATTATTACCAGGCTTTTAAGAATATCGGGGAATTTCTTACTCAGTCAGTCAGTTGTGATGCAGGGTGATAAAATAATGATTTGAGTGTGTGATGATGATTGGCTTAAGGGCTGCACAGCTCACCCTTAGGCCTTAATATTTCATTATTGACATTTGGATTGGACTTATTTACTTATTTGCCACTAGATTTTTTCTTGCCCATTGTGTGATGTGGGGAACCATTAATCATTTATGACCTCAACATATTTGGGGCTTTGGTCCATCATTTACATAAATCCAAATTGCAATTCCAACCATACTACCATGCTACTATAATTTAGTCTTGCTCCCTGCTTCACGAATTGTGGTTCGTATTTCTTTTTGGATTGTCTCACGAATTATGGCCACTTTCCCTTTTTAGATAAATTTAATTAATATAAATATGATTAGAATCTTAATGGTTTCTAAATCCCATTAAAAGTAATCACTTTTACTATTCTGCACAATTCCCAATACACTTTTATTTTTCTACACAAATTCCCTTGCATTTCTATAATTCTTCATATTTTAAAATTGGTACAAATAAAAATTATATAAAATATATAATTTAAATCTAGACGTCTAGACGATTATAACAAGACCACACTTGAATATTTTTCTCTAATTAAATCATTACAATATATTTTGTCAAAGTTAAACAATAAAGAAAGTCAAAATTCATTAAAATTTTAAACACAAATACGCACATCATTTTAACCACTAAACCTCACCACACCCCCACCACATAAATTACCGTGCCAAAAGAAACGAGCCACAATTCGCGGGACGGAGGGAGTATGTTTTTGTATGATTAAGGGCATGTGTTGAATCTCCTTGTAAAAAAGAAGTTATAAAAGAAGAACTAAGAATAAAAAGTAATTCGAAGAATGCTTCTCATTATAGGAAAATTTGTCTGTTGAGTTTACTTTTGTTACTGTGAAAAATCAATCCAAACATCTAAAAATATGAACTACGGCAAATTGCTATAAAAAATGACTTAGTAAAAGTCCAAAGTAAAAATAAAAAAATAAAAAAAATCCAACCAGCCCATAAAAGGCTTTAGACGAATCCATGCAAGTTTTGCTTTTTGAAACAATTTTTAATTTAAAAATCAAGTACATTTTATATCTATCTTATCTATATTTATTAACATGGATTGGAGCACAAGTCCTAAAATAAAATAAGAGGAATAATGGGAGAAAATGGAAAAAATGATTGGCAAGCTAGTGGAGTTAAACGTTTTCTTTCTTTTTTTTTTCTTTTTTTTTTAATACCAACTGATCTCGAGAATCTGGGAATCTTTACTTAAGTTGTAAGATCCAAATGCACTAGTGGGGTTAACCAGTTGATTACATTTCTCATTTATTTTGACACTAAATAAGTGAAATTAGTCAATATTTTAGTATTAAAAAAATATATCAGCAAATTTAGTTTTGCTCATTGGAATTCATCAATTATAACACCGTAGACATCATACGGTCCGGAATCATGATACATGACTTACAAGGTTGTAGATATTAATCCGCGAGCCATCATTTTTTTGGATTTGGGTCACTTACAAAATCATAGACATCATTCGGTGGGAATGAATCATGTATTGTGTATGGAACATTATGGATATGCAGCCATTTGAACCCAAAGCGTATCCGTCATTTGTCACGGTGAGAATGATGGGGTGTGGCATTGCATAACGCGCTTGGCCATCGACGGAAAAGCAAAAAAGCACCATTAAAATAGACGGGGAAAACCAAATTAAGAAGATAACAGAAGCTAAAAGTTAAGTATTTGTATGTGATGGCACTCGGTAGTTGGTTCGGCTGCCTTCCTCTCCTATAAAATGGAGTATTCATTGCTTTTTTTTGGAGAATCAATTGAGTACTCCCTCCGTCCCACGAAGTTTGAACCCTATTCCTTTTTGGGGTGTCCCAAGAAGTTTGAACCCTTTCCGTTTTTAGAAAAATTAAATTAATATAAGTTTGATTAGAATCTTAATTATTGTCAAATCCCATTAAAAATACTTACTTTTACTTTTCTGCACAAATTCCAATGCATTATTACTTTCCTACACAAAGTCCCTTATATTTCTTTAACTCTTAATATTACAAAATTGATACAAATAAAAATTGTATAAAATATATATTTTAAAACTACACAATTAGACGATTCTAACAAGACCACACTTGAATATTTTTCTCAAATTACATCACTACGATAATATTAAGTCAAAGTTAAACAATAAACAGTATCAAAATTCATTATAATCTTAAACACAAATACCCACACCACTTTAACTACTAAACTCCACTACCTAAATTATCGTGCCCAAAAGAAAGGCTTCAATCTTCGCGGGACGGAGGGAGTATTACTTTATATTTCTGGCTACGGCTCATCCAAAAAAAAGAAAAAAAGTGGAGTATTCATTTGAGTTCCGTTTCTCTGCGCTCGTGTCCACCGTATTAACTTTGCGCTCTCATCTGATATTTTTCTCCATCATTAATGGGCTTAGGCCCACTTATAAGAGGCCCAATTTGGAAACATCTTCCTACAGCATGCTATGCAAATGCCATCATGGAAAAAATGGAAAAAAGGCCAATATAGTCCTTTATTTTTACAAAAAAACCAAATCAGTCCTTTTTTAATTTTTTGGCCCAATTGGTCCGCTACATATACTAATTACGTCCCAATCGGTCATTCATCCACTAATTATGCCCTAATTTCATATTTTTGGTCAATTCAGTCCTTTTTTTTCTTTAAAAATCTAAATTGGTTCGTTATTAATTTTTGCCCCCTTTCATGCAGTCCAATGCACATTTCAAACCACTAATAACTCAAAATCGATATAAGTAAAAATTCTAAAATTTCGATATTTATAAACTACACGACGTGACGAATCTAACAAGATATCCTACTTGGCTCATTTTAACTTGTATATCTATTTTTAAACTTTAAGTCAAAACAAATGTGTGAATAGTAGCAAATTAGATAATGTAATTATTAAAAAAATGGAGGGAGTATATCGCATAAAATGGTATTTTTACATAAAACGTAGTTATTAAAAAAATGTAGTTATTAAAAAAATGTAGTTATTAAAAAAATGGATCATCTTTTAGAGTTCGGTGGTTTTTGGTGTTTCTCCATAAAATGAAGACTAATTGCGATATACTCCCTCCATTTTTTTAATAACTACATTGTCTAATTTGCTACTATTCACAGACTTGTTTTGACTTCAATTTTAAACATAGATATAAAAATTAAAATGAGCTAAGTAGGATCTTATAGATTCGTCTCGTCGTGTAGTTTATAAATATCGAAATTTTAGAATTTTTACTTATACCGAATTTGAGTTATTAGTGGTTTTGAAATGTGCATTGGACTGCATGAAAGGGGGCAAAAATTAATAACGAACCAATTTAGATTTTTAAAGAAAAAAAAGGACTGAATTGACCAAAAATATGAAATTAGGGCATAATTAGTGGATGAATGACCGATTGGGACGTAATTAGTATATGTAGCGGACCAATTGGGCCAAAAAATAAAAAAAGGACTGATTTGACTTTTTTGTAAAAATAAAGGACTATATTGGCATTTTTTCCTGGAAAAAATAGTACATCCTCCGTCCCACGAAGTTTGACACCTATTCCTTTTTTGGATGTCCCACGAAGTTTGACACATTTCCATTTTTAGATAAATTAAATTAATATAAGTTTGATTAGAATTTTAATTATTGTCAAATCCCATTAAAAGTAATCATTTTTACTATTCTGCACAAATTCCAATGCAATTTTACTTTTCTACACAAAGTCCCTTGTATTTCTTTAATTCTTAATATTTTAAAATTGGTACGGATAAAATTATATAAAATATATATTCTAAAACTACACAATTAGACGATTCTAACAAGACCATAATTGATTATTTTTCTCTAATTACATCATTACGAAACATTAAGTCAAAGTTAAATAATAACCAGTATCAAAATTTATTAGAATCTTAAATACAAACACTCACACCAGTTTAACTAATAAACACCACTAGCTAAATTACCGTGCTCAAAAGAAATGTGTCAAACTTCGCGGGACGGAGGGAGTACTACTACTGGTAGTAAATTTTTATGTGTATAATTCGCTAGTATTTTAAACCATGTATCTCTAAATTGTTAGTACTCCATTTGATAATTCTATACGCAATCATATCTATAGTCGATTACAAGAGCAAACTCTCTATATATAACTCGCATATTTTCCCATAACTAGCTCAATGGAAACACAGACTCACAGAGTTTGTATTGTTCCTGTAAAGTGCAAGTGCAAGGCCTTAGCTTGTGAATTTTGGTCAAAATAAATCGTGATTTGGAGAGTACTGCAAGTCAATGGAAAAAATGATTTTTTTTAGTACTTTTTCTTTTCAAAATGTCCAAATCAGTCCGTTACTATTTTTTGCCCCATATAATCCTCTACGTTTGCTAATTTTTTTCAATTCGGTCCTAATTATGTAATTAGCATGAGGTTGCTGATATGGCCGAAGTATATCACATTTTACATATACCGTGACAAATCTGGAGTCCCCACACATAACACACTATTTTAATAAATGTTTGAAGACTGTCATTACATATCGCTACTCTAAATAATGACTCTAGCGGGTCAATTGAACCATTTTTCACTGGGATGATGTACATAGTTTCTACTTAGTTCGCATTGAGTCATTCCTCATTGAGGTTACCCAACCCATAAAAAAACACCAACCATTCATTTGCACGCATTATATATCACAATTGGTCTTCATTATCTTGAGAAATACCAAAAACCACTGAGACCGAAGAAAGGAAAATGCATTGCGGTAGCTGTTGACCAGAACTCCTATGTTATTGTTGTGAATGGTTGCTGTTTCTTTATGGTTGGATAACCCCAATGATGGCTCAATGCGAACCATGTAGAAACTATGTCCATCACCCCAGTAAAGAAGGGTTCGATTGACCCACTAGAGCCTAGAGATATTTATTAGAGTATTGATATATTATGGCCGCCTTCAAATATTTATTTCAAACATGTATTAATTTGGTGTGTTATGTGTGGAGACTCCAGATTGGCCACGGTGGATGTAAAATGGGATTTACCTCGGCCACGTCATCAACCTTAGGCTAATTACGTAATTAGGACCAAATTGGAAAAAATTAGCCAATGAAGGGGACTATATAGGTCTAAAAATTACTAACGTACCGATTTGAATATTTTAGAAAGAAAAAGGACTAAATAATCTTTTTTACACAAGTCAATAGTCACCGCAATGCAATAAAAGAAAACAGAATTATTTGGATTTTGTGGTAGCTGAAAACAGACAAAAACAAAAGGGCGAAGAGTAAATAGAGATCTACCTAGTTTGACATCTCAAAATAATTACCTCATTCCCTTATTATTATTTATAACCCCGACTACTGCACCAAACCTAATTATTTATTTACTTTACGGTGCAGCAACCGATCCAAACCGGACAGAAAAAATGGAGAGAATTTTTCCTCTATCGGAAAACCACTCTTTCCCACCGATCTCACAGATGGAAGAACCTAAAACCTTAACTGTAGCCCAACTTGCTTTTTTTAGGGTTTGTTTGTTCTGCATATACTACTATATACTACATCCTTAATTACTTTCTTCCTACTCATTTTAATTACATGTAAACACACATACATTCTATGTCTGTAATGATCTGTGTGTTGCTTTTATACGTATAGGAAGCTGCTTTAAAGGTGATTGAAACTCACACACCCGAAGAGGCGACCAGGATTTTCCTAAGGGTAATTTCTTCATCTCACCTTTTATTATCTGCCATTCTTCTTCTTGATTTGATTTCTTTATAATTTCAACAACATTTTTTTCTTTTTCATATTTGTTTTGTCTGTGTTTGATTTGATTTCATTAATACACTGATGAGTTGCAAAATACAAAAGTGCTATATGTTTATGTATATATGAGCTATGGTTTTGAGAAAGTAAAGGAAATGTTAAAGGAAAAAATTAATGATCATTTAAATGGATATTACCAAGCTAACTCTTAATTACATGAAGTATTTAAATAGAACTTAGTGTGATCGATTGAATTAATGTGTAAATGCAATTTAGTGTGGAAAAAACATATTTTAAATAAATTTGGTTTAAACTATATATGAAAATATATGATGTTAAATTTTACGCGGGAAAATTTGTATTTCAAATAATTTTATTTAAACAATGGGCGCGAGAATGTACTAATTCTAAAGTGTGTTTTGTTTCCGCGATAAATTTTGCGAGAATGTACTAACTAAAGTGTGTTTTCTTTCCGCGATAAATTTTGTGTTTCTTTATTAGCGCGCGGAGAAATTTTGTTTCTTTATTAGTGAAAAAAATTGGCTTATGTTAAATTTGCTTAAAAAATTCCTGTCCTAATCCAAATGAAATAGCGAACAATGTACTAATATCTATTCACAATCTATGATAAATTTAACAAATTTAAAATTTATTTATTAAACTCATTATAACTTATTTTTGTCTCCACAGGGAGCTGAAACTACTGTTGCTGTTGTTGAAACCCCAAACAAGCAAGTCGAGGCAGGAGTCGATAAGAGGGCAACGACAAATTAATTAATTTAGGCACTTAATTATATAAAAGTACTCGATATTGATTACAATTAAATCCTATAATTGGAAGCGAACATGAGTTTATAGTACTACAAATTATTGTCCTATTAAAATTAATTGATGCACATATATATACTTCCTCCGTTCTTTTATAAGTGACACATTGGATGTTTTATCACTGTTCATTAAGTAACGTTGATTCGCATTTTAATACAATTATATAAGATAAAATATAGACAAGTGAGATCTTCTTAGATTCGTCTAATCGCATAGATTAAGAATATCAAATTTTTATAATTTTTACTTGTATGCAATTTAAGTTATTGAAAATTAAAAACGTATATTGAATTGCGTAAAATGTGGGTTCGTCATATTTGAAAAAGAAGGTAGGTTATGTAGTAATAAAGGGCCTGCAAGTCCAGTCAACATAGATTGTACTCTGAAATCTGGATACATTATTAATAAGTGAAAGAAGGTTTAATTTTTGCCTTTTGACTGTATATATAATTAAAAGAAAAATGATGATATATTACACATGCACAGTACTACTAGTATTTGGCAAGATAGCTATGTGATTTCCCAAATATAGGTATAGCACATGAAGAATTAAATATCATAAATGTTTAAACTAGGGATGGATCACATGGCATTAAGACAGCCAAGAATATAAAACATTATGGCCAAAATCTTGTCTTGGTGTCAATTTCATAAGCCTAGCAAAATGTAGTAGAGAAGAGTGACAGGCAACGAGACCAGCATCCCAAATATCACACTGCAACAAACAAAAACAATTAATGACTTTTATGCATGGCTTTCAATTCCTAATTAAGAGAATAATTAATTAAATAGATTTAAATATAAGTATTAAACTTAATTACCCGGTACTTAGTATGTCAGGATGCAGTCCGTACTCCCTTGCAAACACAAATGGGACTATCCCTTGTGGAAGCGCCGCCTGTACTATGGCCGTGTGAAGGCGGCGACCGGTGAGGCCCACCGCCACCGAGGCGGCCGACATCACTGCCGGCCCGCCCACGAAACGTATAGCCATTGATATCATTGCCATTTTTGCGCCACAAGCTATGAGTCGAGGCTGCAATGCCATGAATAGTCCTACGAATTGAAATTAATTATATGTTTAGTTTGTTTATGTTAAAATTATTGTGCCGAGGTTGATGTTTGGTAATAATTAAAATATATGATGAATAATTCGACTGACCTAGGCTGAACATGGCCATCCCAAGCCCTGCATCTGAAATTATTTTGATTGAGTATTTCACCACGTTTGGCATCCCCACATTCCATCTGCAAGTTTATGAAAAAAATGAAAGGAAAAAAAAAAAAAAAAAAAGGAGAATGGCACAAATAAATTAATGAACTAATATTTCCAATAATGTCACTAATTATAAATTAAATGAAATTTTCTAGTAAAAATTTGAAGGGACCGACTTGAAGGAGATCAAAGACCACAATAACCCCAAGACGCTGGAATATGTGTTTGGATTGCGTGAAAGCTTCCGACAAACCATGGTCAGAATAAGCCTCAGCATCACCGGGGCACGTGGCATTTCCTGATTCGTCGTGGTTCTTTCTGGTCTGTTCTCTTCCAGTTGATGAGGATCATTAATCTTTAAGCAATCCCTGAAGCTAAGGTCCTTTCCTGAACCAAAATAATTAAAACTTAATTAAAGCAACCGTGTTTAATTTATTAATTACCTTAGCTTTATTATTTAATTTCATGATCAACAATTATTTTTAGTCACTGATTAAAAACAGTGATAATAAAACTGTAGTGACAAAATAAGTGGAGGATCATCAAACTGTCCTATTACTTAGATTCAAATAGGCAATCATTGAAATAACACCCTCATATCAAAATCCCAATTATAACACACGTGCTGCTTTCTAATTATGAAATGATCCCTTTAGTGAAAAAAAAAAGGAGGCAAAAAGATGTATTTGCATTTTGCACTGGCCTACTGTGGAATATAATCAGCAAGAAATATCTATGGAAATAAAAGAAAGAAAGAAGCCAATTTCAGTTTACTTTGGTTTAGTTATATGTAAGAAAATGAAAATAGTGATGGAGTGAAATTTGTTGTATATAGGGGGCAAGGGGAGGTTTGGTCAATTCTTGTCTGGTCAGACAAGGTCATGGGACAGAACAAAGAAGAACTATTTTGACAGAATCTATCAGCAAAAATGTCCAAACAGTCCTTACAGAGACAGAAAGCTACTCCTCGCTGCATGCATGTGTTCGGTGTTCCCAATTCCTAGAACCCTAATTTCATTTCTAAATCCCTAATTTGAAATTTTGAACATATAATAATAGAAATCCTATAAGTAATGTTTAAATATAAATTGGCTTCTTCCCTGGCCTGTTGGCTATACCAAAATATATATATATAAATTGGCTTGATTAATTAAGTGAGGAATAATCAGGAATGTATGTGTACCGGGGACATTATCTGCCAGAATGGGCGATTCCCACGTTATTGTGGCGGCGGGAGAAGGCTGCTGGCGGAAGATCTTGACCGCGGCGGGGCTTGCGGCGGCGGACTCCAATTCGTTGAAATTGGAACCTCGTGGCGGCGTCGGATGCAGCGAATACACATCCGACGACGAGTTGTACCCGGAGACTGGATGGCCGCCGAACCCAAACTCATTGGGCGTGCCGATGGAGAAAATCTCGGCGTTGGAGAGGTTCGATGCCCTCGGAGTGACCGTCGACGGCGCCGGGGACGACGTGGACCGCCGGATGCGGACGCTGATGCGACCGTCGCTGTCGAATTTGAAAGCCGTCACAAGAGGAGGATCCCAACGACCGTCCAACGACACCACGTCGCTGTCCACGTGGAACTCCGCGATGGCGGCGGCGCCTCCGCCGGGGAACTGGGTTTTGATCAGCACGGTGGCGGCCCTGTACTCAAAGAGGAACAGCAAAAGCGTGTACCTTCACGCACGTTGCGCCAATACATTAATTATTATTTTATTTTACTAATTAAGATTTCATTATTCTACAAAATAATTAAAAAAAACCGTACCAAATGATGCATTGGAGGACGACTAATTGGACCATTAGGGTTTCGGTGAATTGGCCGTACATGGCGTTGAGCAAGGGGATGCCCATGACGAGTGTGTTGGGGAGAGTGGCGACGGAGAAGAGGGTGATGAGCCAGTCCAGAGACGACGTCGTGGCGGCGGCGGCGGCGGCGTCGTCGTGACGGCGGCGGCGGCGGCGGCGGGTGATGAGGAAGGAAGAGAGGGAGAGGGCGGCGAGGACGAGGGCCTTGGAGAGGGTGTCGGCGAGGATGAATTTGAGGTCCATGTGGTAGGGGTTGTTGTGGGCGATGAAGTGGAAGGAGAGGACCGGGACGGCGAAGACGGCGACGAATCGGTTGATGCCGGAGCACTGGGCCGGGGAGAAGATGTTGCACCATTTGACGGAGGCGTAGGCGACGAACATGGCGAAATAGAGAGGGACCATTGCGGTCATCACCGTGTAGAAATCGCCGGCGCCGATCATCGTCTTCTTGTCCCCTGTGTCTGTACGTGTGGCTATTTACTTACTTTTGGGTTGTGAATGTTATATGCCGCCCGCGTACAAATATACCCATTAGAAAATAATAGTACTGCATACACTATTGGGTATGCTGTAGCCTGTAGGAATCTAACAACGATGTAAGTAATACTAATAATTATAGTATAGAAGTTCTAATCAAATAGTAATAAACCATCTTTATTGCACTATATTGAATGAGTGTGCTCCAATATTCCATTAAATGAGCATAAGTTATTTTAGGAAATATTGTATTCGGAATATATTTTTTCTATGTTATTCGTTCTTCCAATGTCAATAATATATACATAGAGATACTACACACGTTAAAAAAAGAGAGAGACCACACACAATATGAAAAGCTAGTGTTTTTTTTTTTTTTTTTGGTAAATATTGACACCTATGTGCTCAAGTCAAACCACACAAATTACACAGGGATATGATAAAGATGAGGGATAGGAGTCGGGTGGGAATCGAACCCCCAACCTATATGGTTGGAAGGCATGAGAGATGACCACCTGGGGTCAAGTCATATTCCCAATATGCAAGCTAGTTAAGACCAGCAAATCTACCCTATATATATTTAGGATGGAAAAAAAAAATATCAAGATTGATTTATTGAATCAATTCCCCTACAAATTTAAGGAATGCTTTCGTCATTCGTCTACAATTAAATTCTCTCTTAGCTTCCCTTTTTACTTTGCATGCATATGTGTATTTCCTAGCTACAAGTAGGGGTGTGCATCGGTCGGTTCGGTTAACCGAACCGAACAAAACTCCAAAACCGAATTAAAAACCGAATTTTTTCTAAAAACCAAAACCGAACCAAAATTACTGAAAACCGAAATAACCGAACCGAAATATTTCGGTTTGGTTATACCGGTTAACCGAACCGAACCGAATTGCTTTTCTAAAAAAAAATTTTTTTTGATCAAAACATCTCTATTACCATTTTTAAACCTGTAAATTCGCTCTGTCAAACAAAACCATCATATCTACATATAACTATGAGTGTAATAGTAAATCATTCCAAATTGCATTGTTCAAATTACACACAAATGAAATGATAAAATAAAGAAACAGTCACTGAATAGTTCAAATACGAAACAATATAAAAGTCTCAAAACTCTCAATAGTAGTTCTCACTTCTCATCCACACAAACAGTCACCGAATAGGGGTATTATTTTGTGTTTATTATATAATGGCATAATGTATTTTATATATTTTTTTAAATATATAATTTAAATTTCGGTTCGGTTCGGTTAACCGAATTGTAGGTTTTTAAAAACAAAAAACCGAACCGAAAACCGAAATTTTGGATTTTCAAAACCAAAAACCAAATCGAAATCCAAAAACCGAACCAAATTGCAAAATTCGGTTCGGTTCGGTCGGTTTTTTCGGTTTCGACCGAAATTTGCACACCCCTAGCTACAAGGTAGTGGTACTATCTATATTCCCAAAAGCTATTTTCCTTTTGTTCTTAAAAGGGCATCCGCAAAATCCAAAATTTGAAAAACTATATATACATTTTTATTATTAGGAATGATTCAAACGCGATTATCGCATCACAATCACGAGGAAGGACGAGAAAATGGGGTGGTTGTGGTTCGGTGCCATGCCGGAAAAGAAGAGGCAAATGTTCTAATTACATAGGGTCCGTTCTGCTCGTTGAGCTGTAGCTGCGAGCTGCAGCGGTAGGGAGCTGTAGCTGTTGGGAGCTGTAGTTATTATTTTTTGCATAAGTGTTCGCTACAAGTAGCTGTAGCTGTCAAAAATTATAATTTGAAAAGAAAAATTAAATAAATTTAGAAAGTAACTTCCGAAAGCTACCAAAAGTTACCTCTTGTAGCTTCTAAAAAGAGGATTTTAAAAGCTCCCAAAAGTTAGTGTACAGAACGGGACTTTGTTTTGAAATAAAGGCTAAAGCTACCGAAAGTTCCCAAAAGCCGCGTGCAGAACAGACCCGTATTGTACGTGTACTATTGTGTATTTGATGATATTTGGGAGAGAGATAATTCACTGGTTTCGCCTTCCGGTGGGCTCATATGGGGAACGAGATCAGCTCCCAACAAGTGTAAAACCTGACAATGCGCCTATCCTCTCGATCCGAACCGGCGTCGGCTCACATTCACTTTCAACTAACTCATGCATGCTGGGGACACCCGTCTTTTCATCTATTTCTCAAAAGGGTTGTGTGAATCTACTAGCATATTATGAGAGAATTGTCTCATAATTTATTTTACCGAATCTGCTACCCGCTTGATCCATTTATTAAAAAATTAAAATGAAGTGAAAAACGAAACTCCCATAGTAGGACAAAACTGTTACTACTATATACCACTTAAAATGTCTTGTTTCATTTATAAACACAATTCAATACATTTATTTTATTATCATTAATATCTCAAAATATATAAAACTAAAAATTATGAAAATTATACATATTCTAAAACTAAAAGATCATACGAATCTAATAAGACCGAAATCGAATATTTTTTTTTTTTAAATATATACCTATAATAATATTAAGTCAAAGTTGAATAACGAACCGTGTCAAAAAGTCAAAAATTACACTGGTACGGAGGGAGTAGTGGAGTACGAAAGCGAAACGTCGAGTGTGTCTTCACGCATGCGCTGACCCATCGCCTCGTCTCTGCTATTGGGTCACTACTCCCGGATCTTTCGACACTCTACTATGGGACCTCTGCTCCTGGTTTGGAAATGGGCTCCGTTTGCAGATAGGCCCAAATACTATTTGATCCAATAAGGGTAGTTGGGATGGCCCAATATTTTATATAGGTTATTTTCTAATTTCTATTCAATTTTTTTTCTGGGGAGCATATTTTCTGTTCAATTGAGATATACTCCATCCGTCCCATTAAAAGTGGCCATTATTCATTTTTGGAATGTCCCAATAAGGTTGGCCACTTTCCCTTTTAAGCAAATTAGATTAAAATAAGTATGATTAAAAACCCCACAATAATGACAATTGTACTTTCTGCACAAAGTCCCTATATATGTTTAACCATTAATATCTCAAAATAGGTATAAATAAAAATTATATAAAATATATATTCTAAAACTATACGATTAGATGATTCCAACAAGACCACACTTGACTATTTTTTTCTTTCTACATCATTACGATAACATTAAGTCAAAGTTAAATAATAAATATGGTTAAAAGTCAAATGTAGCCATTATAAATTAGATGGATGGATTAGTCAAATTCACTCACACTAGTTTAACTACTAAACACCAAAATCTAAATTCCCGTGTCCAAAAGAAAGTGACCACTTTTAATTGGACGGATGAGTACTTTGGTGTTTGGTCAATGGCTCACGTCAAGCATACTACTACTACTACCACTGCTGTATTTTTGCAAGGTAGAGAAGAACAAGTTCAAACTGATCTAAAACACTCCAAGACAAAAGCCATTTAACTATTGCAATTTGCGGTAAACTTTGCAGGCCCCACAAGTGCACACATGACACAGCATTGAGAACATATTCCCGCATTAAACCATTAAAGCACAATGATTCTTCCAAGTGGTATACATATTAAGTGTACAAGTCCTAATCGGCTAATCCAATCCACCTTTTTCTTTTAATTTTATAGTAATTAATAATAAACAGCTTCAGTTCAGCAATAGTAATATTGTAATGGGACAGCCTGGAAACTGGAAACCAGTGGCATACATATTACATTCCAGAATCCAGGGACAAACCAAAACCAGGGATTGGATTTCTAGTTTTCAACTATTGCCTATTGTATTCAGTTCCCTTCAATTTCAACTGGTACTAATTGTTTTCTACACGGAAATATCTTCTGCGGTTCCTGGATACAAACAAAACAATCAAAGTCAGCAAACAAGTAGTATATATATACCCTCCATTGCAGTGCGGAAAACATATTCCATCAATCAACATTAACAGATACGATCAAGCAATTTCGAATATTATCAATGGCAGACACTGTGGGGAAAGTCATCAAATGCAAAGGTAATTGGTGTAAATTCATTTGTGGGTTTAGTTAATACATAGTTATATTTACCTATGGGGATTCATATGTTGGTTGGTTGTTTTGCAGCTGCTGTAGCATGGGAGCCAGGGAAGCCGCTGGTGATCGAGGAAGTGGAGGTGGCACCACCGCAGAAAATGGAGGTCCGGGTGAAGATCCTCTTCACCTCTCTTTGCCACACTGATGTCTACTTCTGGGAAGCCAAGGTAAACTAACTACATTGGCTGAATCAAGAATAATGGGATTCTGTCCACTGTGATCATCATCACTCATGATTTCTTGGTGTTTCCTCAGGCACAAGACTCTGTCTTCCCTAGAATTCTTGGACATGAAGCAGCAGGGTATGCATGATCAATTTATATTTGATTCTGATCCTTTGATCTGCAAAAAGTTAAGGGCTTATATTAGAATTGTGAACTTCTGTGAATACAGGATTGTGGAGAGTGTGGGGGAGGGTGTGACAGAACTGGCACCTGGGGATCACGTGCTCCCGGTGTTCACTGGCGAGTGTGGTGAATGTGCTCACTGCAAATCAGAGGAAAGCAATATGTGTAACCTGTTGAGAATCAACACAGATAGAGGAGTGATGATTAGTGATGAGAAGTCGCGGTTTTCCATTAAAGGAAAACCTGTTTATCACTTTGTTGGCACATCTACCTTTAGTGAGTACACTGTGGTTCATGTTGGCTGTCTCGCCAAGATCAATCCTCTTGCCCCTCTAGACAAAGTCTGTGTTTTGAGCTGTGGGATCTCAACAGGTATACGATTGAACCGAACATTGCTTCTTTCTACATTTTGGTAACATGTCTGAAGTGATTGAAGATTTCATCTGTTTCTCTTTGTAGGCCTTGGTGCTACATTGAATGTAGCCAAGCCAAAGAAGGGGTCATCTGTGGCTGTTTTTGGACTTGGAGCAGTCGGGCTCGCAGTATGCATCGTTTTCTCTTATGCTATGTTTATCTGTAATGATGTGTCCTTAATTTTGTAAGAGCTAACCATTTTGGTGTTTTCAGGCTGCTGAAGGAGCCAGATTGGCTGGTGCATCGAGGATAATTGGCGTCGACTTAAATTCTGCAAGATTTGAAGAAGGTGAAGGCACTACCAGTACATTCTTACTGAGTGATTTCTTGAAAGAAATGTCTGCTCCTTACATTTGTTATTTGTCTCTGCAGCGAAGAAATTTGGTGTGACAGAGTTCGTGAACCCAAAGGATTACAAAAACCCAGTTCAAGAGGTCGGCTACTTTGATGATGAATCGTATACAAACACCGTTGTTTAGCTGCATGAGCATTGACATATTTTGTTCATCATCTTTCCAGGTTATTGCTGAGATGACCGATGGAGGAGTGGATCGAAGCGTTGAGTGCACCGGAAACATCAATGCTATGATTTCTGCATTTGAATGTGTTCATGATGTATGCCACTTTTTGAGACTATACAACTCCTGCAGAACAATTTTTATTTGATCCAGTTAGCTTAATCCATATAACTTTTCATCACAGGGATGGGGTGTTGCTGTCTTGGTTGGCGTCCCCCATAAGGATGCTGCCTTCAAGACACATCCAATGAACTTTTTGAATGAAAGAACCCTCACGGGTACGTTCTTTGGGAACTACAAACCGAGGTCTGATCTTCCATCTGTTGTCGAAATGTATATGAACAAGGTTAGTGCTGCAATCCAATCAATGAATTTGTTAGAATGAATTGAGGAGATTCTAATGGTATTCATTTCTTGTTTCCATTTTAGGAACTGGAATTGGAGAAGTTCATCACTCATGAGGTGCCGTTTGCTGAGATCAACAAGGCTTTCGACCTGATGCTGAAAGGCGAAGGACTTCGTTGCATCATCAAAATGGAATGAAAACAAAACCATCATTCAATAAAAGCTGTCCTTAATGCCTGTTTGAATGTATTTCTGTGAACTCTGATGTTCTCTTGTTGAAATTCCTTCAATGTAATAAAAAGGTCTATCAATACAGTTTAATTTCCCTGAAAATAGTGCACTGCATCCAGGAGTTTTCTCAGACCCTGTACTTGAAAAGGCTATTAGCATTCCTTCAGCCATCTCCCATCTTTCGGAAGCTGCATATATGCTTGACAGCAGCACGAAACGTGCTTCAAATTTGTGATCAGAATTCACCTTCTTCACCAATTCAAGCACATTCTCGGCCATAATTGTGTCTGAGTAAATTCTACAGGCCCCAAGTAGGGTTCCGAAGATTGCGTCATTTGGTGCCATTGGCATATTTCTTACTATGCAGTAAGCCTCCTCCAGTATACCTGCACATCCCAACAGATCGACGGACACCCATAATGCTTTACGTTGGGTCTCAATCCATACTTCCCCATCTTGGGAATGCTGCTAAACCCTCCTTCACAAAACCCCCATGAGCACAGGCAGATAAAACCGACAGGAAAATTATGCCGTCGGGCTTTACAGAAGATGACTCCATTTGACTGAAAAATGCGATTGCCTCCCTACATTGGCCATGTATAGCAAATCCAGTGATCAAACTGTTCCAAGTAGCAGTGTTTCGTATTGCCATCCCTTTGAAGATCAGCCGTGCATTCTCTAAATCCCCACACTTGGCATAAATGTCAACCAATCCATTCAAGACAAATTCGTTCACTCGAATCTAATTATTCAGAATCAGGTCATGAACTTTCTTGCCAGCATCCAGCATCCCTGATTGAGAACAGGGCAGACAAAACACTCGCCAGTGTAACCTCGTTGGGCTCAAACCCTTCCTCTTGCATTCTCACGAAAGATTGCAATGCTTCCTCAGGCATCCCATTTTGTGCATAGCCAGAAATCAGTGAATTCCAATTCACCAAATTCCTGACAGTCATCCTGTCAAAAATCTCCCTCGCCTTCGCTGCATCTCCCTTCTTGAAATACCCAGTGATCATGATAGACCATACGTAGAAATTCGTTTTTGTCATCCTCTCAAACACCTCCATGGCAGCATCCATATCCCCATTTCTTACAAGCCCATCCACCATCACATTCCAGGTTATTATATTCTTCATTTCTTCAGGAACTTTTTTGAACACCTCCCTTGCGATTGCAATATCCCCGTTTCTTGCATACCCATCAATCAGCTCTAGAGGTGTCAATGTGGGCCGAGCCCGTTGGGCCGGCCCGCCCCGCAAGGCAAAAAATGCGGGGCGGGCTTAAGAATTTAAAGCCCGTTTAGATGCGGGTCTAAACGGGCTTAGCCCGCGGCGGGGCGGGCTTATGCGGGTTGGGCCCGTGGCGGGATGGGCCGGCCCGCGGGCTTTACCCAGTTTTTTTTTTTTTTTTTTTTTTTTTTTTTTTTTTTAGCTTTTGAATATTGATTAATTTATTTGGTAAATTACTCAATGTCTAACATTAACTCATTAAGTTATCAAACAAAAATCATAATTTTTGTTACACATTAAATTACAAATTGTTATACAAATAGTCGATATCTTCTAATATTTCTCTGCTTCTTTGTATTATTCATATTAGTTTTTTTAAGTATAAATTCATTTTTATTTTATTTATGAAAAATTATGAATACTTGTAAATTTTTATAGTTTGATTGTTAATTATCTTACTTTTAAAATATAAAATAACTGCTAAAACAGATTAACATCCTAAAGACTTCGACTGTCAGACACAATATTTTTATCAACCCAGTCATTAATTATAAATTTTGTCTTGTCCAATACTATATTTTTAAAATATAATACACACATTTAATATTACAAATTAGAATAAATACAGTTTTAAAGAATTATTCAACAAACGTACTATTAAAGTAAATAATTATGCCAAAAAATACACACTTTAACTATTTATAATTTTAATATCATTTATAAATCTTTATATCTTATTTTTATTTTATACAATAAAAAATATTCACAATTTTATGTTTTTTACATTAAAAAATAAATTTAATAATATTTTCTAAAAGGCCCGCGGGCCGGCCCGCAAAACCCGTAGCCCGCGTGTGGGGCGGGTCGGGTCTAGGCATTTTGAGCCCGTCCCATTAAAGCCCGCAAAAATGCGGGGGCCCGCGCAGGCCGGCCCGTTTCGCCCCGCGGGTCCGTTTCGACACCTCTAATCAGCTCTATCCAAGTGACTGGTGTCTTTTTTGGCATTTTCTCAAACATCACAGACGCATGCTATGTACAACCATTCCTCATATAGCCTCCAATAATTGCATTCCAAGTGACCACATTTTTCTCAGGCAATTCATCGAACACCTTCCGTGAACTCTCTACATCATGAAATTTAGCGTACATATCCACCAAAGCACTCCCCACAGGCCACAATCTCTGATCGCATAAAACCAATCTACTAAATGGCTTTCGGGGCTGGTTTTAAGGGGTTAATTCGACTTTGAGTGGGCTCTTCGGCAAAGGTTGATGTTTTCATATCAATTTAGGAAATTCCAAAACCCTATTTGATGTGGAACCCGATGTCAGGTGCAAACAGTACCTGTGGAGGTAACAGTGTTCAGATGTCATCTCCTGATTCTTCCGGCACCTTGCCCCATGGAGTTTGGGGAAATTCCCTGTACATTGACCATACAGACCATGTAGAGTTAGCAGAGATACAGAGTAGGTTTGAGTTGAATCATGGATGCATCATCACAATTACAGTTGATGTCCAATTGTCAATGCTTAAATACTTAAATTACACAAACGATTTGGGATGTTGGGAAGTCAGCGGATCCGCTAGCAAATAACAAATTTCGAGTGATTCGACAGAGAATTGTGAGAGAATATGCTACTCCAATTCCCTATTTTACTAACAACCAAACACACCTTTATTCTGGGCAAAGGGAAACGACTCTAACTTGAATACAAGTCGTTTTAGTATATTTTTAATTAATACTAATAAACCATAGTAGTAGTCTTCATTATTCATTTATTTATTCTTTCTTCCTAACTCATAGTATAATATAATAGAGTAGTACTCCCTCTGTCCCATTTAAGATGTCTTTTCATTTCTGCACACAATCCAATGTACTTTTTCAATCATTAATATTTCAAAATATATATAACAAAAAATTATGTAAAATATATAGTATAAAACTACATGATTATACAATTCTAACAAGACCCAACTCGTCTATTTTTTTCAAATATATACTTATAATAATATTGAGTCAAAGTTAAACAATAAACAGTGCCAAAAAGTCAAACCAGACATCTTACCTGGAACGGAGGGAGTATTTTTTTTATAAAAGAAATCCCTTCTTTCAAATGGGCATAGTATAATATAGTAGTAGTAGTATTTATTTGGTGGTGGATCACCTACTGCACCATTTGTTTATTTATGTGCAGGAATCCTGATTTTCAATACCCACAACTCATTGATAATCCTATCGTTGAAATAAAACATCTACGGAAATGGTATTGTGAAAAATACAAGTACTATTTGTTTAAAAATCATAGAAAAATTGTATATTCCATTTTTTAAAAAAGAAATTTGGGGCTATTTATAGAATTTTTTTGTTTTCAATAAGCCAATAATATCATGCTTCAGCCTTCAAATTTGGGGCTACTTTTTTATGCTTGCAACACGTGGAACATTACTGCCACCTCAGCAGTCACCTCATTTCCTTATGCTGAAGCGGTACAATCATCTAAGCGTAGCGTATAATCATATTATTTGTTTAATAATTCTGCGCCTTTCGCCTTTCACCGTCGTGGTGGCCAGCAAATAGGCAATGGTTTCTTTTTCATCAATCGATCTTTTCTCTTTTCTTGGTCTTCCCCTTTTCCTCTCGCATTCCCCATTGCTTTCTTCCCACTGAATTTTCCTCTCTAACAACCTATTGCGCCTAAAATTGTACTCTTTACCCACATTTTCTTTGCATACATCCGTCCAAAACTAGCATCGTTTTTATAGATCTGCAACGTATTCGTCAGCAATTTGATTCCTGTTATTCTTTCTTTCTTTCTTTTTTTTTTTTTTTCTGGGTTTTGTTTCCCGTATCGTATTGAATTTGTTCGTTGAATTTCCCTTTTGATTTAGATAGATTTTGATTTATTGAAAGTGGGTCTCCGCATCCTGTGTTCTGAAAAGAATTGAACTTTGATATCAACATGGAGTCATCGTCAGGAGCAGCGCCAGAATTCGATTATTTGTTTAAGTTGTTGATGATAGGAGATTCCGGGGTTGGAAAAAGTACTCTTTTGCTTAGTTTCACGTCCGATACTTTTGAAGATCTATCTCCTACTATTGGTAGCTCTACAATCCTTCTTATGTAGTCTGATTTATTTGTGCTTATAACCTTTATGCATTTGGAGAATATGGAAATGTTGTTGGCGGAATATTTCATTTTGTTTTGGGAAGATCATGATATGTTTTGGAAACGGTTGTTTTTTCTTGTCGTCGGAGTTTATGTCTTGGTTATAACTATAAATTGATGTACAAGGCTATAAGCCATGTCAAGTTTTTTTGGTGTATAATGAATTGATATTACGTTTGAGAGTGGAGATTTAATGGTTTCTATAGTACATTATGTTGCATCCCACGAAGAGAAATTATGTACTGTAGGGGGTCCAATCAATACTATTGTATGATGTAGTTGTCGAATCCAGTGGGACCAGTTTAATATATTTAATGATGATGCACCAGCTTTGTTTCACTATTTTAAATGTTTCTTGAGCTCAAGATATTCAAAATTAGAATAAGTGAGGTTTGTTCAGAAATCTGAGGTTGATATTTCAGGCGTTTGTTTTTGTGTTAAGTGTAAGTTTCTGTTGTCACTGTATATTCCCTTACTGCATATTTGAAACTTAAAAAATGAATATAAGATTGGGTTGATAGTTGATACTGTTCAGAACTTGAAATTGTTATGGTGCGGTTTAACAGGGGCTATTGGAGGACATTGTGGTTTTGTTTATTGCGTTCTGTTTATTGGAGGATCTCTTAGTTCTGCTTAACAGTGGTCGATACCTTATTCTCAATTTTTGTTATAGGAATTTTGCCTTGACTGAGATGCTATATAACATGTATGCAATATTTATATTTAAAGCATGTTTGCTGGAGGCCAAAAAAAATGAATCTCGATATTGAGAGCTCATTTGTAATGTTAAATGTTGTTTTTGTTTTTTGCATGTAATTACTTGTGTTTGGAGCTTTGGATATTATAATCTGCTTAGAATCATCATGTGTCTTTGTTTCTACTCTCTACAGGAGTGGATTTCAAGGTAAAGCACGTTACTATTGGAGGGAAAAAATTGAAGCTTGCAATTTGGGACACTGGTAAGGATTGTGCCAACTCTTGGTGTTTTATTAAGTTCTAGGTTGATTAAAATAAGTGGAGGAAGTCCCTGTAACTAAGAGTCAGGTTTTTCTTTTCCAACCCGTGTAAAGCACCTTTGCTTGTGCCATGGCGCTGTGCATAGTGCAGATGTTGCAGCCCTTGCACCATATCTGTGGCATGGCGTGCCTCTTTAAAAAGGCACGCGCAGGGCACAGGGTATGCATAGCATGACATCCCTCTTGCCTTGGTGCAAGCAGCAGAGACATGCACTTCATGTGCCTCTGTGAAATTTCCTTTCAAACATTTATATGTAGTTTAAGGTTAAAATAATTTAATCATGCTGCATTTTACTTGCTTCCAAAAAAAAAAAAAATTACAATTCCATTCCTCAATTTTAATAGTCAAAACTGAGCCCTAAACCGTTCAAGCCTCACAAGTCAGGAAGTCTCCTTCAAGCAATGTTTGGGTCATTATTTTCATGATAATATAACTTGTGAATATTATGGATGGTGCTTTGCGTATGTGTATAACCTAGCAAAATTTGTGCCATGCTTTAATATGCTTGGCTGCACCATGTGCTGCGGTTCCACAGACTCTCCTTGGTGCCTCTCTGCACCAATGGCCTTTTACAACCATATCTTGAAGTATATTATTATCCGTTAGTTATCCTTAAAATTTTGTATTTCAACCATCATTTGAATAAAGGTTGAATCGTGTAAAACAAAATAAATTTTCATCTAATATTGAGATCTGTTATTTTTTCATCCTTTGCATAGAGGTGGAATGGTATAAAACATGAAAATTAAACAGTCACTGCCAATGCATAGAGGTGGAATGGAAATTCTTCTCACTATGTATATTCTGTTCTGTGTGGATGAGCGGTCCTCATGTATTCCTAGAAAAATGATCTATATAATGCAATTTGTATTCACTAACAAACCCTTTTGCAGCTGGACAGGAAAGATTTAGGACCTTGACTAGTTCTTATTACAGAGGAGCTCAAGGAATAATAATGGGTATGCTGAAAGATTTCAGATTTGTTGGTCTTCTTCTTTGTTCTTGCATTTTTCAGTTTTCAGTTAATCTGAAGCTGTTGGTCTCAATCTTGAATGATGTAGCTGCAGTCAAGATATGTTATTCTTTGGCAGTATGGATCTTTGTATTTTTCTCTTCTAGTTACAAACCATTGATGTGTGGCTCAGCCTGAATAAAATTGCCTGAGTTTTTTGCTTTTGATTATGTTCTAGAAACTAATAAGGTTTTCTTACTCAGTTTATGATGTGACACGTCGGGAAACGTTTACAAATCTTTCTGATATTTGGGCTAAAGAAATTGACCTGTACTCAACAAACCAAGATTGCATCAAAATGCTTGTTGGAAACAAAGTTGATAAGGTACCTTACTTCTGTTAGTATCATTATCTGAAGCCTGATTGGGGATCATCTATGGTAGTAGCATACTAGCATCTGGACGATTATCGTCAGGAAACTGATTGGATTGGCTGTTACCAACTGAAAGTTGAATATTTTGCAGGAGAGCGAGAGGGTTGTTACCAAAAAAGAGGGCATCAACTTTGCGAGGGAGTATGGCTGCCTCTTCATCGAGTGTAGTGCCAAAACTCGAGTCAATGTGGAGCAGTGTTTTGAGGAACTTGTGTTGAAGGTAAGAATGCTAGCTAAAGATCGTTAAATCATTCCATTCTTTTACATTAGTGTACCCTGCATTACTAGGATTGACTTCCATGGTTTAATAAATACCAAAACAATGAGCAACAATACATTGTGCGTGATCCCAACTTGAGGTATTTTCTGGCAATATAATGTTCCCACTAAATATTTTCTCATACATCGACAGATATTGGAGACACCAAGTCTGTTGGCCGAGGGCTCAGCAGGTGTGAAAAAGAATATCTTCAAACAGAAACCTGCTGCTGATCCTTCCACCAGCAGTTGCTGTTGATGCTCTTCCTTTCTTTCCTGTCTGTGTAACGTTATTTCTTCTGTTCGATCCAAGGGCGGCACACAGTGCTGTGCTGTGCAGTTGATTTCTCTAGCACAAACATGATAACACCATATATTTATCTCAACACGGCATAGAAGTTTGGTCTCAGTTTCCTTCAATGTATTGTCTTAGAAAATACACAAAATTCAAAGCTTTTTCTGATTGATCTCATGTTGCTGCTTGTGTTCAAATACCTGTTAATTTCTTTTGCGCAATAAGTTTCTTGTTGGCTCGAATTTTACAGACGACGGTGGGTGGGTTTTTAAGCATCAATACAACCTGATTCATGGCTGATAATCAGAGGGCAAGAGGCAATTCAACTTAAAATCTGCATAATCAGACCGTTTTTGACTTTTTGGTGCCGACAAGAATTGAAGTTGGCATTACTACTTCAAACATTTACTTCAGATTTAAGTCATTACTATGGCCTATGAGTAATTTAAATGATGGCTGTAAACAATTTAGGCCAAAACCCACATGACTTAGATGGAGACCATTATAAGTTTCAGCCATTAGAACACAAATTAAACAATCAGATTGTAATTCGTGAATGCGATCTTGCACTGAATCAGAAAACTCTATACCAAAATGGGGTCGACAAGTTTCTTGATATGTCATGTGTAGGCTGGGCTATGGCCTAACAGGAAACCCCAAAGTCTATCACTAGTGTCACATCCTATCACTTTTTGGATCCACAATGAATAAAATTACTTAAAGCAGGTGTCCATGTGTGGAATAGGGTAATGGACATTGCAGAAAGCCAGAAATATACTACGTGATCGTGATCATCATCACTTAAAAAACAATTTCTTCCGCGAAAGCTTGCTTTTTTCTGTCTAGTGGTGCGAGAGTAGGGTAATCATTAGCCACCATATCTCTTCTTTCCTTGTGGAGGGGTTTCTTCAACATTATGCCCACCACAAACACTCCCACATTCTTCCTTTTCTCTGCTTTTCCCCATGCGTTTTTCTTTTCTTCTTTGATCCTACAAGATCACCAAGACACAATTTCTAGACAACGGCTTTCCTGCTTTGGAGGGAAGTTTATTACTAGGAAATAGAAAATGGTTAAAGAAACTGAGTACTATGATGTTCTTGGGGTTTCCCCTTCAGCTTCAGAGGAGGAAATTCGCAAGGCGTACTATCTTAAGGTTTGGTATTTGGATGGATCATTGATCTGTGTTTCCAGATTTCCATGTTTTTCTTACACCTTTGATCGTTGCAGGCAAGGCAGGTTCATCCTGATAAGAACCTAAATGATCCTCAGGCAGCTGAAAGATTCCAGGCAATTACTTAGTATTTACTTTTCTAAGGACACTCTGTTTTCACTGTCTTTTTCTGAAACACTGAAGTAATAACCAATTCTTTTGTAATCAGGTGTTGGGGGAAGCATACCAAGTTTTAAATGATCCTGTGCAAAAAGATTCATATGATCACAATGGGAAGCACGGTGTATCTATGTATGTCCTTTTCTGATTCCAGGCTGTAATCAATCAATTATCCATATATGTCTCAGTTTGTATATTCCCATTTTCACACTTAGGGAGGCAATGCTAGATCCGACTGCTCTTTTTGCTCATCTTTTTGGGAGCGAACTCTTTGAAGACTATATAGGGCATACATCCATGGCATCGGTGGCATCAACTGAATTTGACGGTGAAAAAGACAGCACTGATCAAATCCATGACAACCTCAAGGTAAAGCAGATCAAACATGATGTTTCTATTTATGTGTACCTTATCATCTTTGACTATATCAATGTCATTGAAATAGGAACACTCCTCTATTTGAACTTTTACTAGGTGCTCCAAGACACTAGTGCAGGAAAGGAAGAACTTAAAATGCGGGCAGTGGCTTTGAAAATCCTAGGAAAGATTTTCCAGGTGATTGTTTTTGGACAAGAATGGCATCATTTTTAAATCTATTTAAAGGTTTAGTTATCCAAGAGAAGTTATGTATTCACTATTCAGAATCAGAAGTCCGTAAAAAATTCAAAGACATCAAAGAAGAACATTGATTCAGCAGAGAAAGATGACAGCAGTTCCAGTACCAGTGATGAAGAAGAGCACTCGCCAAGATCAATAAACTACAAAACTCCTCTACTTACACAAGTAAATTTGCACATGAAATACATATACAAGACCTGCTCGCTTATTATCATTCTAAAATTGTTTGCCATTCACTCCTCATATTACAGGGCATTGGCAAACTATTCAGGTGTCTATGCAATCCAGCATTTGATGTAGATGATGAAGAAATTGCTTACAGAGGAAGATGAGCACATCATACTTCTATAGAAAATTGTATAAAGGCAATCGATTTGCATTTGGGATTTCCCATGGAGTAGTACCCTGATTATGAACCTACAGTTTAGAACCGTCTGTCCAAAATGCTTGTGGATCTAGCATCATTTCTTTTCCAGGTGCCCAGTTTAGCACCATAGTAATCACTTCACAGATTGCTAATATGCAACTGGACATATATTTTGTCAATCTGGTTTGACTATTTGCAAGTGTTTAAGAGTTTTGAGCGTAACTGCTTGGAGGTAATAACAATTCATTTGTCTCTTAACAAATTAGGGAAGATAATATGTAAGTCTTGTTTATAAAACATTCATGCAATAAGCTTGAGAATGCTTAGGGGATAAAAGAATCATCCAACAATGTAAGAGTGGCCAATCATCAAGAACTATATATTCACTGTAACCGACCATGGCCCATCTCTGAGATGAATGACATATTTAGAAAAAGGCGAATTTCATTTTTCTAGATTTCCAGCAGTGCTAAAAGAGCAGAAATTTACGCCATTAGAAGTATCTGGTTTCACCTCAATTAAGACTGGCTTCTGTGCTCAGTATGATGGGGAATAAATTACTGTTCAGATGGCGTAAATGGTCATTTGTCCCCTCAAGAAGGCGCAATACCTATAGCAGTCCACAATTCCACATCGAAACAAATTTTAGATGGTAATTCTAGTAAGCACTGCAGTGAAGTATGACAATGAAATGATACGATGATAGATAGTTGGACAAAAGTTATGTGATTCAAGTACTCTTGTAAGCATTTCTTCTTTTATTTGACCGGTTTATGGTTCATTGGTGAATGCCATAACTAGAACTCAATTACAGAATATCAGCTTTATCTACCCAGTTATTGATGATACATTTTACCAATTTACGTTTCGATTAAAGACTAAGCATATAAAGGAAACAGTTTATGGATGCAAACAGAAAAACTTCATTGTGGAGAAAAGGGATTTGAAATGAAACAAGAAGTTTGAGCAGAGTGCATACGACATATATTTACATGGGCTCACCTCTTCTGCTGTTGGCCGAACATCAGGGTTAGTTTGAATGCACATATATGCTGCTCTACTCATGTTGTATAGTTCATACATGCAATATGAATCTCCAAGACGAGAATCAACAAGCTCATCCAATGAGAGTGTCTGAATCAATGGCAAAGCCTGAAACCAAGAAGGAAGAATAATTATCTTTGAAACCTCTTAACAGCTTGTACCAAATGTTTACGGGAAATTTGCATAGTAGCGCAATCAAAGAGAGTGACATTCAGGCGTTAAGAAGCTAAAAGGGCCAGGAAACATACCCATTCTTTAAGAGATTGTTGGGTGTTGTCTCTTGTTGAATCCACAGCTTTTCGACCTGATATTAATTGTAGAAGAACAATACCAAGGGCATAGATATCTGTCTTCATGGAAAAAATGCCATTTTCTGCACACTCTTGTGCAAGATATCTGCACAATGGGAGAAAGTTCATTATAGGGGTATTATGTGGTAGATACCATGGGAACTATATTACCAATACTCACGCAAGATTGTCAGGACTTGTCTGTAAGGCAGGGCTATTCATATTTGACTTTGCGAAGCTGCAGTTACCCAACTGGTATACGAACAAAATGAAAAGAAAATATAACAGAAGCAATGGATTCAGGATACTGGCGATCTCAATCAAAATATAGAAATGTAGATAGTGGATATAAGTACAATGGTTTCTGGATTTACCAATGGAACAAAACCATCTGTGAGCAATATATTGCTTGGCCTGATGTCCTGGTGGATTAGAGGACTTGCCCACCACTCTTTATGAAGGAAATTTAGCCCTTTTGCAGTGCCAATGGCAATAGCTTGTCTGTGGTGCCATTCAAGAACATGTTCTGTATTATATAAAGCACAATAACTCTGTTAAGCATGGATTATACAAAGGTAAACAGAGAATAAAGTGAAACCACATTACTCGAAAAAATCTATAGCACACAATTATTTAATACGGATAGTTTCCCTTTTTAATATCCACTTAATAAAATTTGCTTACCAAATAGATGCCACTCGAGTGATTTGTTGCAGATGTATTCATAGACGAAAAAGTTGATGTTTTCCTTGCAAATATAGCCAAGTAGCTTCTCGATGTTCCTGTGGCGGACAGTGTAACGGGCAGATACTTGAGACTGAAATTGATGACTATCTTGATCATTTGCCCCCACTTTCACCTTAACAGCAATGAGGTGCCCACCCTTAAGCTGACCTTTGTAGACTATTCCATGCCTACCGTCTCCAAGCCTATTAGCCGGTGAAAAATTATCAGTTGCAGTCTGTATCATGGAAAATGTGAATCCTGTTGACTTGAGGTTCATTATCATCTCATCGTCATTGCTATGATCAGAAGTGTCAAAATATGTCTGTGAACTGGTATCTGTCAATTGGTTTGGTGGGGGAGAATCACCACATTCAATTTTTTTCTCTGCATTAGCATGTGGATGTTTGTCTGGTTTGGTTTGTGTCTCAGAATTACAACATACTTCTGAAACTATCACCTCGCTCCTAATGGACACTTCAGAATGACCCTGTTCACTTGTTGCTCTTTGCATCACATGACAAGAGTCAACACATTCATTTTCCGGTTTATCAAAGCAGCCCGTTGAGTCTTGTCAAAAAATTTATGGAACAACAAACTGAAGTCAGAAAGCAACGATAATCCAACACTAATTCAAACAAAAAGTCTTTAAGCAAACACAGTAGAAATACAATAATTTTGTAATGAGGAAGTACTAACTTGCTAGTTCTTGGTGATGATTTGAGCAAGATTTATCTTCCAATGTAACTATTTCCTCCATGTTGCATTTGGACACTGGAGTCGACCCACTCCTGTAAATGCTTTTTGGTGGGGAGATTCCAGACAGATTGTCACACTGCTCATTAATCGCGTTCTCTGGAGAAGGTGGCCTTGAAATAGGCTTGGAAAGTGAGTAAAGCTGCTTACACTCAAATATCTTTGTCCTCTTGTCCAAGTAGTATGGTCTCAAAACCTGAAAGGACGAGGCATTGAGAACCTGTGCGACCTTGCAAGGTATGTGCTGAAGGTAAAACTTCAAATCCTTCTGCAGCTTCCTGCCATAGTAAATTATCAGCTACCTTCTATGCTTTCAAATATATGGATAAATTAAATGAGGTTTACTGGAAAATGGTAAATCTCTGCATACAAGAAGCATATCCCTTATGTGCTAGGATGAAGATTATACACAAGGTAATGCTTTTCATAAATTTGCTATAGTATATGATCAAGCTCAAGGGTTTAGCTATTGCCGTGAATCTCTACTTCAGGCCATGCTTGATTAAAAAAGGAAGAGATAAATTTGCTATAGTGTGTGGGGGTAAAGATAGCTGATGGTATTAAACTATCTGATGTTTTGGGGCCCTCATAATTCTCATCGTCTCATGATTAACAAAACATAACATTGAAGAAATGAGAATCTTGGAAATTACATATTAAAACCTTACTTGTCATCTTCTATTTTGATGAATGAAAAGAACCCCAAATGAACTCAAAATGATAATACCTATCAAGTATAGCCCATGTTGCATCCAAGGCTACAATTTCTTGTACAATAATGTTCTTCAATGGAGCTCCAACCACAATCTTCACTTCAATATCAACCTTAAAAGGAAATTCATTCTAAAGTGATGAGAGTATATATATACACACACATATACATGTATATGACATATATACATATATTATATATGTATATATGTGTGCATTCCACAGATTCGAACACTTAAGTACACTCTTGAAGTGAACTTGTTACAAATGAAGATAAGTAGGGTAGATTTTGCATTTATCCAGAATTAATAACAAAACCAAAAAAGGGACAAGAACTCAGAAGTAGAAAAGGACAATCTTATGCTGATCATTCATGGACATTTTGGTTATAAACAATTTTTCATCGTCTTCCACTTCGAGTAACAAAAGTTACAAGGATACTTTGATAATTCTTACCCATTGGCTTTCAAAATAATTGTAATTCTTTTGGAGCATCTCTGCATATGCACCAACCTTTCTTGAAACCTCTTCTTCAATTGCACGGGCATGTGCTCCAACAAAAGAGTCAGGACCTATTTGAATCTGGAAACCCACTGTAGACATACTTCAATAGACCACACAATAATGGAGTATAAAATATTAAAAATTACCAAAATTACTGTCACTGAAAAGGAACGTGAACAACTCATCGAAACAATCATTGACAGTGTGTATGCAAGGTAGGCAAACTTACTGGGGTGAAGTACTTTGTCTAACACCCCTAGCAACTTGATGGAATTTACTTCATGAAGTATGTCGCCCTGCGTCATAATATTACTGACCATGTCCTTTAGTTCTTGCATGTTCCGACATTTCACTGCATCAAAAACAAAGACAATCTTCCTTGACATGAAAGTAATAGTGTTGCCGTTCCTCTCCATGGATGATTCCAATTGAAATCCAAGAATATATTTAGTGGTTCCTTGGATGCAAAACACAAGTGGCAATTCAAAAGTTGCACTTTCCACCAAGCAAAATTTGTATCAAGAAACTCTCGTCAAGAATTCTGAACATGGAACATTATTATTCCTCGGAAGAATCTGCTTTAAATATCCTTGAACATGGAAGGATTTTCCTTTCTTCAGTGCATTTATTTGTCCTTATTCTTATTTCTTTCATCTCAGTCACACTGAAACTTGGCGCATGTACCCGCCAGACTAAAGTATATTTGGTCTGTTTAAGTGGATATATACTATCAAGAGTTCTACAGAACTGCTTTGCAAAAATAAATACATTGATTATTCCAAAGCCTTTCGAAGCTTACAAAGATTTCAAAGGCTTTCGATACTTGTATTGTTGGCTTGGGTCTTGTATGCATCGCCATTAGCATATAAATTATTGTTTCACCCACTCTTGTCAAATGTAAACGAAATTAATTTATTAGGTTGTGGGTTGTGGGATTCCTGCAATTATTACCGCCAGGTTTAAAGAAGTATAATAGAATACCAAATGAAAATTTCCAAACCATCTTGAGGTTGTTCAATTCATAAGAAACTGTCCACCGAAATCAAGCCCTGAAAAAATTGGTGCTAAAATTTAACTTATATGAAAAATCTTCCATAGTGATGAATTGCTATTATCATAAGCAGCACTGATAAAGGAATTCAACTGTTCAAATTTACTAGTATAATATTTTAAAAAAAGACATTGCATTCTGTATCAAATTACACAAAGACAACAAATAAACAATAGTTTGGCATCATTACCTTTGAGCATGCCCACTAATGGTTTGTCTGGACTGTCTTCTTGTTGGAGGAAAACTAAGTTGGGCATAAATATCCTATTTTATTAAAGAACAGATTGGGGAAACAATCATCTTGTAACAATGTTTTGTACCCTTGTTTTCTGTCCAGACTCCAGATTCCTTTTTGTACTTTCTGCTAAATGCCATGGGGAAGTGTCCAGTCGGACATTTCAATAGCAAAATTGTAGAGCTGTCTCTCAGTTGTTTCCGCAATGGATATCTCTTTATCATAGATCCACATGTATTGACGGCACAGACATCAGAACATTGATGTTTCAAGAAATGACAGATATAGCTGTCCGGAGTACTTTACCCCCTTATTGTTCCTACTATGTTAGTCCCTCGTCACAAAGTTCCCTTCTTGTCTAGAAAGCATTCTCTTGTGATCAGGATCACCTTTGCTCGGTTGTCAATACTTGGCGGAATTACGAAATGACCAAAATGTAAGAATAGCCAGATCTCTGCTTTAAATACCCCTTTACTTGCGGTATTATTTGAAACAAGCATCACTTTCATCCCATATTTCTTGCATTAATAATCCCAGAACCGAGAATGCATCCTTCCCGTGGTAATGAATCATCTGGTTTGCTTCGAAACAGAACATACGGCCTTCTATACCAATCCAACTGCAGTCAACTACTTCCTTTGTCATCATCACTTTCATGTTCCGCCTCACTCGAACTAGTCTTTCCCATCTACCGGTTTGTTCATAGATTTTATCCAAAACCAAGTGTGGAAGAGTCGAATGCTGTTCAACATCCATCATCCTATTTGCAGTGTTTTCAATAAGTGCCAGATCCCCGAAAGCCACACAAGCAGAAAGTAGGGATTCCCAAATAAGAGCATTGGGTTCGCATTGCATTATGTGCAATAACTCAACTGCTTCATTAATTCTACCTCCTCGAATCATCATGTCCACGGCATAGCCATAATGCTCACTTGTTGGGCTGACCCTGTACTGTTTTTCCATTGCACAAAGAATTGCCATGCCCTTCTGAAGAAACCTACCATATCGACAAGCCAAGAGAACACCAGAGAACGTTATACGATCAGGATGTAAACCAGTTTCAAGTAGCTTGTCAAAGAGGCAAATGGCTTCAACAAATTTGCCGTTGTGAGTCAATGCCAATATCATAGTGTTCCAGGCTATCAAATCTCTGATTACCATATCAGAAAAAACATTTAATGCAGCTTCAATCAACCCATGTTTCCCGTACATTTCTACAAATGAACTGGCCACAATAGCATCCAATTCTAACCCTGTTTTAACCACTAAAGAATGAAGCTGACTGCCCTGCTCAACCGGGAACAGGACAGAAGCAGAGTGAATAACACAGCTGAGTGTAAATTCCGTTGGTCTGATATCTTGCCTGAAACAAGAAACAAAAAGATCGGTGGCATTCTCCTCCAGATTATGATTAGCAAAACAAGCAATCATTGAATTGCAGATCACTGAATCAAGCGCATTTGATTCTCTAAAAACACAAACTGCACACTCCATTCTGTTGCATTTGGAGAACATATCAATTACTGAACTAGACACAATTGTATTCGAAAGGAACCCCAGCTTTACACAAAGACAAAACATTTGCGTGCCCCTTTCCAAATTTCGCTGGGTGGATGCAGCAGTGATCAAGGCAGATAACGTATGCCCATCAGCTTTGAAGCCTCGTTTTCTCATTGAACCAAATTCCTTAAAAGCAAAATTTTCGTACCCAGATTTACAGCAAGCAGAAATCATGGAGTTATAAGAAATTACATCCACTTTCTCCATGTTCAGAAACACACCTAGAGCATAATCCACAAGACCAAACTTCCCATACACATCAATCAAAGAATTCCCAACAACCAAATTTGAATAATATCGAGCATCACCACTTCTTAATATGCATCCGTGGATTTCCTTGGCACGATTACCACAATCTACACAAGATAACATAATCGAAAACGTAAACTCAGTTCGCCTAACGCAACGTCCTTGCATTTCGAAAAATAATTCCCATCCATTCTCTAGAAATCCACTAGAAATATAACCCGAAATCATGGTGTTCCAACTGACAGCATCTCTCTGAGGCATTTCGTTGAACACATTGCGTGCTCTTTCCACACCAAAAAGATTAACAGAAATTTTTAAGTATAGGTTCCAAGAGAAGACATTTTTATTCGGAAATTCATAAAATGCCCTCAAACCATCGTTCTCACAGCCGGACTTGAAGTAAAGATCGATGCAGCGATTAGTCAGAAATGTATTGGAGCTGAAACCAAGCTTTACCAACTGGGCATGAACTGATCTCAAAGAAGTTGAAGGGCTCCCAGTGGAAGAACACCGATCAATGAGACTTGAAAAACAAGAAACCGTGCGAAGGACTCTGCTAGCCCTTTGAAGATTACCCCACATGCAAACGAAGACGATGGTAACGTTACAATTAACAGTTCTACTGAACCTGTAAATCGACGAATTAAATTTTCAAAGAGAAAAATAAGAAACATCTGGGCCCTGAAACTTTCTAGTTTGTTGGAGTACTGTTTAAGCCCTTACAAGTTTTAACTTTCAAGCCCACTTGTTTGTCTGAAAAAGTGAAAATCAAGGGCAAACGCCCAAACAGCCCCAAATAAAGTCTGGATTTTTAAGCTAATTCTGCCGCCAAACCCAACCCCAATTCTGAGTAAGGTGGTGATCACTTGGGAAGGCAGCAATGGTGAGTAGACAATTAGCGTTTGGCCAAATCTAATTCGATATATTAATGGGACAATAATTATCAGGAAGGCAGGAAGTACATTGCTTGTAAAGTACTCCGTCCATGACTTTAACCTAACCAATCGATGGCCATCAGAATTACTTTATTACCACCTTCGTTGATAATCTTACATCTTCTAGAACTTGAAGAATTCAACGTCCTGAACAAAGTAATTATAAAATGTGAAAAGTTGAGTTTTTTAATCTGTGGTGGTGTGAATCATTACAATATGAAAACATGAAAGTGCAGTGGGCAGAACCCAGAAGCAACTTGCAAATCGGCAAGCTTGATTTTCTTGTGATTTATCAATAATTTCCAAACCTTTTGAAATTCTGCTCCAAACAAGCTTGATTTTCTTGAATGTTATTCAATCGTACAGAAATTGTTATACAAACATTTATGTATACGATAAGTATGTGTGTGTATATGCATAGGGCTATAGGCTGTGGGGAATGCCTGCGTTGCCACACCACTCCACAAATAACTCAACTTGCCAATCAAATAAACACGCAACAAAAACAATGAAACAGAAATTAGTTAATGTGAAATTAATGAGAGTCATTGCAGAATCCCCTTATTTCAGCACCCTTCCGTACAGGGTGTTGCAGAATATCTAAAAGGACACATTTTTATGTTTTTTCTATTCAAGTTGCCAGCTTTGCATCCATAATGGGATTTTCTTGATTTTCTTACCATGTAAGAATTTGTTTCTAAACGTTAGTGGCTGAAAGAGACAAACCCAAGTAGGAGGAAGATGCACTGATGCACATATGCAGAGATATGTGATATCAGATATGGCTACTGATCCTTATCAGCCATCCTCCTCCACCTAGAGGTTCTTGACTTTCTTTTTATTCCATAAATAAATAAAAAAATAAAAACAAAATTGTGGCACCACTAAACCTAGAGTTGGTGGTGTCATTAAAAAGTGGGCAGAAGGGCAAAGGACTATGCATAGTTGCTGATGAATATCCCTCCACAGCCACCAGCTGCAGTGCCTGTGCCTATGCCCTTTTCTTCCCCCCATTTTCCTTTCCTACTCAAAATCCCTTCTTCCCCACACCATGTATGATCCAAGAACCAGGGTGGGTTCCCACCATGGCGGTGATCATGGCTATGGCTATGGCTATGCCAACAGGGAGAGGAAAGTGGGTCTGAGTTATGAGGGTTCCATCAGCTGGCTTGGTGAAAGTAATGGTGATGATCAGGAAGGGGCGGTGCACTTGAGGCCAGAATCTCTACAGGGAATGAGTGATGATGAATACAGTTTTGGTTTCTGTGCATCCCCTTTATGGCAGGACAGCCCAAGTCCACCCAGGAGTCCATCCCAGCCTCTGCTGGGCCACAACAGTTACAGATCATCTTTACCGCCGAATTCTAGGGTTCAGGCCATTGCAAGAGGGCAGAAGGAGCTCCACAATGCATATAGATCTCTATCCCCAAATTCTAGGGTTCAGGCAATTGTTAGAGGGCAGAGGGAGCTCATGGAAATGGTGAAAAACATGCCTGAATCCTCGTACGAGCTCTCCCTGAAGGACCTTGTTGAGAATGATAAAGTGGAGATGGAGAATCAAAATCAGGCCCCTGGCCCCCCTGCTGCAATGGAGGAGGACAGGCCTGGTTCTGGTAATAACACTGGATCAGGGGTGAAAGTGGGACAGAAAATTGACAACAAGAATGTGAAGAGAAGTGGGAGCTTTGAACACAAGGGATTGTTTCTCAAGATGGGGGTTCCTGTAATTTCTCTGCAGAAAAGAAGCAACAACGACAATGTCACTGCTGGGAAAGCCCCTCCCAAGCCTGTAATCTGTGAAAGGGATTGGTGGAAGAAGAAGTTCACTAGCTCCGGTGATAGCGACAGCAGCAGGACAAGCGACACCAGCGGCAGCACACGCAGCACTAGCAGCAGCAGTGGAAACAGCAGCTGCTACGGCAGCCGCAGGTATACCATAAAAAACCTGTCTTTAAATTACAATTCTCTTCAAGGTTTCAGGACCATGTGAAAAAACCAAATCATTCATAGTTCAATTCCTGTGTATCTTAATGTTCTGGGATTGTAATGCAGGAAAAAAGATGGATTCTTGGGCGGTTGTTGGCCATTTTTCCAATCCAGGAGGAAATATGCATAGCCGACGAAAAGTCCCCGCCTGCCGGGAGCTTTTCTCATCGTACTATGAATACACGGCGGAGGACGAATACATGAGGAAATAATTGGGAGGAAAAGCTTGTGTGTGATGTTTGATTGTGTCATATACATATACCTGTGTTTCATCAGTTTTTTTGGTTTGCTTGTCTACTAGTTTTGTTCATATGCAGCAGAAAGAGAGGTTTAATTTGGAATGTGGTCTGCTCCCAATGTGTGTGCGTGTGTGTTTCTTTTTTCTGAGATTCCTAGGATCATGATTTTTGGAACATGTCCTATGATGGTAATCCTGAGTTGAAAAGTTCCTTTGTGATAATAATACAGATGAGATTGTGCAAGACATTGTTGAGGCATTTCTATTTTAGCTTGGGTAGAATCTGGTTTCAATAGGGGATGAGGACCTAGCCCAAGCGGTTAAGTCCCTTGATTTCCAAAGGAATCCCCTATCCCTCCCTTTAATTCCCCTTTGTAATTTAGTGGCATGGGCTCCCACCACCCATTTCCAGGCTGGCTCTTAAAAAAAAAAAAAATAGTTGACTGGGGAAACACCCATTTGTTTATTTATTTTATTATTAAAGTTAGGAGATAAAAGGATGCCCACACCCACACATTCAAACTGCTTCAAGTTAACATGCCTTTTCTATTTTACTCAAAGGAATGATCCATCTACAAGATGATGAGAACACACCACCTCATGGTAAAATATAAAAATCATATCTAACCAACTAATCCCTCCATTCCTGAATGCATGTTTCATACACATATACTTCTATTTCATACTCCCTTCTTTTTTTTAAAATTATAACATTCGTGCATTTCACGTTATCCAATATATATTTTTAACAATTAATATCTCAAATTGTGTAAAAGTAAACATTATAAAAATTTGATATTTCAAAACTATGCGATTAAACGAATATAACAAAATCCCAATTGACTATACTTTATCTTATATAACTATGTTAAATAATTGAATCAATATTATCCAATGAATAGTAACAATTATGCAAATGTTACATTTGTTTCAAAACGAAGGGAGTACATATTAATCACTACATCGCACTAATTTATTCCATTTTGATTTTTGATATTGTTCATTAATAAATTTAAATATAATATTATTGCTATTATATACGATGCAGTTGCTCAATAATATTATTGAATATTATTAAATTAATAAATTTTAATATAATATTATTGCTATTATATACGATGCAGTTACTCAATAATATTATTGAATGTTATTAAATTTGGTTAGTTTTAGAATATAAATTTTGGGCATGGTTACGGTACTGTGGGTAAAAACACAGTACATCAAGGCATCAACCATGGTCATTCAAAAGCATCCAACGGTTGTACGTTAATAAGGGTATAATTGTAATAACACAATAATAGTTTATTTTAATAACAAACCATTTCAGCGACAAGACAAGTATTTTAGACATGTTATCATATCTAAAATTTGATAACTCTATGTTTAGTATGTTATCATATTTAATACGGAGTATTTGGTAATCCATATCTAATCTAATATTTTTCAAATAATATCTTTTTATGATCAAAGATACGTATCAAATTTATTAATAGATCATTTCAGCAATGTTACCAAAAACAATTAAGTGATGCTATAAAATATATTTCAGGGACCACATAATTCAGCAATACTACCAAGAATAATTCAGCGACACAACCAAGAATGATTCAACGATTTCCATGATGCTACCAAAAATAATGAAGGGATGCTATCAAATACATTTCAGCGACCACAAGTAGAGGAATTCAGCGACTGTACCAAGAATAATTCAGCGACACTACCAATAATAATTCAGCGACACTACCAAGAATAATTCAGCAATGCTACCAAATATAATTCCGCAGTGCTAGAAAAAACAAATCAGTGATGCTATCAAATATATTTCAGCGACTATAAGCAGAAGAATTCAGCGAAAAACTTAGAATAATTCAGCGAATCTACCCAGAATAATTCTGTAACGCCCCGAAAATTCAAACCTGATTTTCGCAAGCATTACCGCTGTACTAACTATCCTAAACTAGTGGCCAGCTAATTTAAAACAGCTAGTACAACACTGGGTAAACCTAAAGTGATCATCTGATTAATCCGGTTTAATGCGGAAGCTAAAACAAATAAAACATATAAGCACATAGGAGGACTCACCATCATAATCAAATAAACACTCCAGCTGTTCATCCAGACTGCAAGCCTCTCAACAGCATACCAATATCTCAAACAGGGCTACCAGCCCAAAGCGTAAATCACATAAGGCCACCGGCCGACAGAAAGCAGATTCTAGGCACACAGGCCTCAACTAGCATAAAATCCAAGTCATGATAAACAATAGAGTATCACATAATCACGTAAGATAAACATAAAAAGTCCTATCTATGTGATCTCTCAATACCCCAAACCCAAATCATGCTCCAGCGCCTCCAGCAGGATCTATAAAACAGACAAAAGCAAAGGGGGTCAGTACAACGTACTGAGCAAGGCTACGTGCCGGGGAGTAAGGGAAAACAGAACCACATCTCAAGATAGTAAATATAGGTGATAAATAAACATATTAATAACGGCCGAATATAAATAAAGCAGTTAAACACCACACCGTCCCATACCGGTGCTTCAACCACGATCATACAATTGACATAAATAAATCATCACACCGTCCCATACCGGTGCTTCAACCACAGACATACAATTTATGCACCTGATGCATGGCCTAACATACACCTATCTACCCTATATGCAAATGCAAATGAATATGCCTAGCCGGCAACCTAAACCCGGGCGGTATGAACCCACGGGTGAGGATAGCATCAACTCCAACCCGTTACAGGGTAACATACACCATCCCCGCAGGGACCACAGGCATTACAGCCCAATCACAGGCATAACAGCCAAATCACAGGCATCGCAGCCAAATCACAGGCATCGCAGCCAAATCACAGGCATCACAGCCTAATAATCACCCCGCAGGGCCATCGGGACTCAACAACACCGGTAAAGGCTGCCCGATCAGACATTTCCAATATGTCCATCCATCCATAATGCAATACCATGCATTATAATAACCAGCCCAAAAGGGCCAACATGAATAACAACCAATAATCCACCCCGCGGGGTCATCGGGACTCAACAACACCGGTAAAGGCTGCCCGATCGGACATTTCCAATATGTCCATCCATTCATAATGCAATACCATGCATTATAATAACCAGCCCAAAAGGGCCAACAGGAATAACAACCAATAATCCACCCCGCGGGGTCATCGGGACTCAACAACACCGGTAAAGGCTGCCCGATCGGACATTTCCAATATATTCATCCATTCATAATGCAATACCATGCATTATAATAACCAGCCCAAAAGGGCCAACAGGAATAACAACCAATAATCCACCCCGCAGGGTCATCGGGACTCAACAACACCTGTGAAGGTTGCCCGATCTATCATAAATATCATAACAACCCATCGGGTTAATAACCGTCAATTCCAATGCAATAACATGCATATGACAATACAGTGATATTCAAGCACCTAGACACTAGGTTCGCATGCTTCTCAACATATAGGGAATTCAATACATAGCCCCCTAGGCTAAGCATTAATGATATAATAATTCAACAGTTTCCCTAAGCAATTCAACAACCCCCACGGGCCAATTGATTAACCCACGGTTTACCAATAACATTTGGGGAAGTCATAACAATAATTGGTACAAGGAAAACATCATTATATGATCAGAATCGCACAAAGAAGGGCCAAACAGGGCATTTCTGCGCTCACTGCGCACCCGCGCGCGTAAAACGCGTGACATACGCAGCCCAGTACTGTAGCGATTACTGTAGCAATTACTGTAGCGATTACTGTAGCGAGTTACTGCGGTAACTACTGTAGCGAGTTACTGCGGTAACTACTGTACAAGTTACTGTGGTGGTTACTGTTCAAATTACCGTGGTAATTACTGTTCAAATTACCGTGGTAATTACTGTGGCGAATTACTGCGGTAACTACGCGAGTTACCGCGGTAACTACTGTACAGTACTGTAGCAGTACTGTAGCAGTTACTGTAGCAGTTACTGTTCATCGTCTTCTCCGATTTTCCAATCGGTTTTCCGGCAATTTCGCCGGAATCCGACCCCCAAATACCCCCCAAACACGTAATTTAAGCAATATAATCCCTTGCCTGATGTCTTTCAACAAAAATCGGCCTCCGATTCGTCGATTACAAGCTTCAATTCAAGCCGATCTACAAAAAATCCAACCAAAATCATCCAAAAACCTTCATTCCCGTCACCACCAACAACAACCATCAAACCCACTTCAAAACTCATCAAAAACAAGTTGTAAGGTGTGGAAATCACTTACCAAGACATATACAAGCAATCCCCTAGCTAGATTTGAGCTCAAACTTGCTCAATCTCTCACAAGAACTCCATTTCTTCTCTTGTCTCCTCAAAAACGGGAATAAGCCCTAGTCTCCATTGTGAAATCTGAAAAATGGACTAAGGGGGCTGATTTGGGGATTATAAGGGATGTGGGTCAACCCGGTTTGGAGGATGGGTCGGGTCGGAAGGTGGGTTAATGGGTTACACCACTTGTATTGACCACATTGCACACATTTGAGCACTTGAGCTCTTATTTTTTTTTTGGTGGGTTTGAACCCACTTATTCATCCATTTTGTTAAAATCATACCTACAAAATATCCATATAGTAAATTCTTTATTAATAACCACAATTAATTAAATTAATTATGCGTTAATTAATCGGGATGTTACAATCTCTCCCCCTTAGGATCATTTCGTCCCCGAAATGCATAATCGGTCACGTGAATAATCAATGGGAAAAATGTTACTTCATTATGAGAAGTAAAAATTAAAGTCTGGCTACTTCAGTTTCATATGCTCCTCAGTTTCTCCAAGTAGCATATTCAGCTCCGTGTCTAGACCACAACACCCTAACCATCAACATGGTTTTATTCATCGGAACCTCATCATTTGTATCAATCACCCGATCTGGAACTCTTCGAACTTAAGACTAGCATCCAATTCAACTTTATCAAGCTGAATGATCTTATCTGGATCAGATAGAAACTTCCTAAGTTGGGAAGTATGGTATGGAATACATCATGGGCTCGACCCACTTCTGCTGGCAAAGCCAACATATACGTCACTTTTCCAACCATCTCAACAATCTCATAGGATCCAATATATCTCGGAATCAGCTTGGCTTCTTACCAAATCGGCGTACCCCTTTCAGAGGCGATATCCGCAAAAATATGCTATCACCAACCTCAAACTCCACATCTCGACGAGCTGAATCAGCATAGCTCCACTGTCTGTCCTGAACCTCTTTCATTCGATCCCTTATGATCTTCACCAACTCGATTGTCTGCTCAATCATCTCAAGACCCACATTCACCTTATCTGTTGGATCATTCCAACATAATGGACTCCTACACTTTCTCCCATACAATGCATCGGAGAGAGCCACTAGATTTTCAAAACATGAACTACCGCTTCCGTCTCCAAATCATGTGTCGGGTAGTTCTATTGATCACCTCCTCATTCTGCATCAACACACCACCCAAACCTTTAAGTGAGGTGTTGGTCAAAACTTCGTACTCACCTGACTCATAAGGTAGAGTCAATAAAAATGCCTTTGTCATTACATTCTTCAAATGTTCGAACGCCTGCTTACAATCATCATCCCACTGGAATTTATCATCGTTACAGAACAATCTCATCCGAGGTCTAGCAATGCTAGAAAATCCCTCAATAAACCTACTGTAGTAACCAACAAGATCCAAGAAACTTCGGATCTTCCCCACATTCTTCGGGACTTGCCATTTAAATACAGCTTTTACCTTAGCAGGATCAACAGACATACCATTACCGGAAATAATGTGCCCCCGAAAAGACACACTCTCCAACCAAAATTCACATTTGGAGAGTTTAGCATACAGCTTATGCTCTCATAATGTATTCAAAACTGTTCTCAAGTGACCCGCGTGTGCCTCACGCGTCGGCGAATAAACCATAATATCATATATGAACACAACCACGCACACGGCCAGCAGGGGATGTAATGCCCTATACATGAGATCCATGAAGATCGTTAGTGCGTTAGTCAAACCAAAAGACATGACCGGGAATTCAAATGTCCTCAACAAGTCCTGAACGCTATCTTAGGCCTATCAGCCTCCGCCACCCTTATCTGGTGGTAGCCCAATCTCAAATCAATCTTACTGAATACACTGGCCCCTCTCAACTAATCAAACAGATTCTCAATCCAAGGTAAATGATACTTGTTTTTCCCGTGATTTGGTTCAAACCTCTGGAATCGATGAGCATCCTCATCGATCCCTCTTCTTATTAATAAATAAAACAGGAGTTCCCCAATGCGAGCTATTCGGCTAGATATACCCCTTATTAGTAAGCTCAATCACTGATCCCTCAACTCCTTCAATTCAGAAGAAGCCATACGATAAGAAGCCCAAGAAATAGGAGCTGCATCAGACATCAGCTCAATAGTAAAATCAATCTCCCGAACAGGTGGGAGACCAGGAATTTAACCGGGATAGACATCCTCGAACTCAGATACAACAGGGACATTCGAAGAAGCAGAAAATTCTGTTCGAAGATCCCTCATTTGCCACAGAGAAAGAGAACAACCCCTGCGCATCAGGTCACACAACAAAGCAACAGAAACCACACCAATAACAGGTGGAATCAACGGATGTCGATAAGAAACACAGTTACCCAAAGAATCCAAAAAGGATATTCGTGGAACACCACAATCAATCACAGCACGATGGCAAACAGCCAATCCATGCCCAATAGTACGTCAAAACCAGCCGGGCTAAAGACCACCAGGTCAGCCCTGAATTCACGACTCTCGATGCTCAACACAGCATCTTGCATTAAATGATCACTTCGAATATTATCACCCGAAGATAAAGAAACAAGCATCTGGTAGGGCGCCAACGGTCCTACTCCATGCTCTCGCACAAATCTTAAAGCCACTAAAGAACACGAGGCTTCTGAATTGCACAGTACTAAGGCAGAAGGATTCGCAGCAGTAGTAGCATTTACTCCATGCTTACGAATGAAATTTAGAGTCTCAAATGAACATAAGACTTCAGAATCAAACACAATAACAGCAACACAAAATGCGACATAAATAATTCCCATATCAGGGAAACGGGTTTATCTCTCAACCAGAGAGTCAAGAAGAAACACATATGATACATGAATGACACACATGCCAAAACGTTATCCAATCAATGTAACTTTTCTATCACATAAAGACAACATACTAGGAAGTCCCCTATTTCGGACTCGCCCTAGTGATATCGGCCCCCTTCACGTTACCGATCTTTCCATGCAGAACAGTCACCTTGCCTCGTCTTACTCGACAAGCATTCAACGCCAGTGTCAATTCAATGCCACTTCACATTATTATTCTTTCTAACCAAATCCGACTATACCCTCACTGGCATAGCCTCGAAATGGTTTCCACCATCCTTCGGATGCAGGCGGACTGCAAATATCTATATCACCCCCAGTGGGTTATCGCAGTAGGGAGATTTTCTCAGTACCCTATTTCACTCTCGAGGGTACGTCAAACCCATCTGAACACCATTCAGCACATTGATCCAGCTTGGATCGCTATTCGAATAGCCCAGGCTTCCATGAGGCCTTTCCAAACTACTCATCCAACTTAGATTACAACAGCAACAAACAATGTTAGCAGAAATCACCAATCATATACAAAGCAGTATATATAAACGACAAAATTAAATAACCGATCAAAAGTCATTCATAGTCCTCAATGACTGTGAGATAACAAGGATCCTGACTGGAGTACCATGGTTTCCTCACAGTTCCCCAACTGTGAATTAACCTAGTGTCCGTAGAAATAATCAGATATAGTAAAAATGCAATTCTATGCTATATGTACCCCACACACAGCTCACCACCTATGTCTACACAAGTTTTAATAAGATAAAAGAGCACACAGGCTCTGATACCACTCTGTAACGCCCCGAAAATTCAAACCTGATTTTCGCAAGCATTACCGCTGTACTAACTATCCTAAACTAGTGGCCAGCTAATTTAAAACAGCTAGTACAACACTGGGTAAACCTAAAGTGATCATCTGATTAATCCGGTTTAATGCGGAAGCTAAAACAAATAAAACATATAAGCACATAGGAGGACTCACCATCATAATCAAATAAACACTCCAGCTGCTCATCCAGACTGCAAGCCTCTCAACAGCATACCAATATCTCAAACAGGGCTACCAGCCCAAAGCGTAAATCACATAAGGCCACCGGCCGACAGAAAGCAGATTCTAGGCACACAGGCCTCAACTAGCATAAAATCCAAGTCATGATAAACAATAGAGTATCACATAATCACGTAAGATAAACATAAAAAGTCCTATCTATGTGATCTCTCAATACCCCAAACCCAAATCATGCTCCAGCGCCTCCAGCAGGATCTATAAAACAGACAAAAGCAAAGGGGGTCAGTACAACGTACTGAGCAAGGCTACGTGCCGGGGAGTAAGGGAAAACAGAACCACATCTCAAGATAGTAAATATAGGTGATAAATAAACATATTAATAACGGCCGAATATAAATAAAGCAGTTAAACACCACACCGTCCCATACCGGTGCTTCAACCACGATCATACAATTGACATAAATAAATCATCACACCGTCCCATACCGGTGCTTCAACCACAGACATACAATTTATGCACCTGATGCATGGCCTAACATACACCTATCTACCCTATATGCAAATGCAAATGAATATGCCTAGCCGGCAACCTAAACCCGGGCGGTATGAACCCACGGGTGAGGATAGCATCAACTCCAACCCGTTACAGGGTAACATACACCATCCCCGCAGGGACCACAGGCATTACAGCCCAATCACAGGCATAACAGCCAAATCACAGGCATCGCAGCCAAATCACAGGCATCGCAGCCAAATCACAGGCATCACAGCCTAATAATCACCCCGCAGGGCCATCGGGACTCAACAACACCGGTAAAGGCTGCCCGATCAGACATTTCCAATATGTCCATCCATCCATAATGCAATACCATGCATTATAATAACCAGCCCAAAAGGGCCAACATGAATAACAACCAATAATCCACCCCGCGGGGTCATCGGGACTCAACAACACCGGTAAAGGCTGCCCGATCGGACATTTCCAATATGTCCATCCATTCATAATGCAATACCATGCATTATAATAACCAGCCCAAAAGGGCCAACAGGAATAACAACCAATAATCCACCCCGCGGGGTCATCGGGACTCAACAACACCGGTAAAGGCTGCCCGATCGGACATTTCCAATATATTCATCCATTCATAATGCAATACCATGCATTATAATAACCAGCCCAAAAGGGCCAACAGGAATAACAACCAATAATCCACCCCGCAGGGTCATCGGGACTCAACAACACCTGTGAAGGTTGCCCGATCTATCATACATATCATAACAACCCATCGGGTTAATAACCGTCAATTCCAATGCAATAACATGCATATGACAATACAGTGATATTCAAGCACCTAGACACTAGGTTCGCATGCTTCTCAACATATAGGGAATTCAATACATAGCCCCCTAGGCTAAGCATTAATGATATAATAATTCAACAGTTTTCCTAAGCAATTCAACAACCCCCACGGGCCAATTGATTAACCCACGGTTTACCAATAACATTTGGGGAAGTCATAACAATAATTGGTACAAGGAAAACATCATTATATGATCAGAATCGCACAAAGAAGGGCCAAACAGGGCATTTCTGCGCTCACTGCGCACCCGCGCGCGTAAAACGCGTGACATACGCAGCCCAGTACTGTAGCGATTACTGTAGCAATTACTGTAGCGATTACTGTAGCGAGTTACTGCGGTAACTACTGTAGCGAGTTACTGCGGTAACTACTGTACAAGTTACTGTGGTGGTTACTGTTCAAATTACCGTGGTAATTACTGTTCAAATTACCGTGGTAATTACTGTGGCGAATTACTGCGGTAACTACGCGAGTTACCGCGGTAACTACTGTACAGTACTGTAGCAGTACTGTAGCAGTTACTGTAGCAGTTACTGTTCATCGTCTTCTCCGATTTTCCAATCGGTTTTCCGGCAATTTCGCCGGAATCCGACCCCCAAATACCCCCCAAACACGTAATTTAAGCAATATAATCCCTTGCCTGATGTCTTTCAACAAAAATCAGCCTCCGATTCGTCGATTACAAGCTTCAATTCAAGCCGATCTACAAAAAATCCAACCAAAATCATCCAAAAACCTTCATTCCCGTCACCACCAACAACAACCATCAAACCCACTTCAAAACTCATCAAAAACAAGTTGTAAGGTGTGGAAATCACTTACCAAGACATATACAAGCAATCCCCTAGCTAGATTTGAGCTCAAACTTGCTCAATCTCTCACAAGAACTCCATTTCTTCTCTTGTCTCCTCAAAAACGGGAATAAGCCCTAGTCTCCATTGTGAAATCTGAAAAATGGACTAAGGGGGCTGATTTGGGGATTATAAGGGATGTGGGTCAACCCGGTTTGGAGGATGGGTCGGGTCGGAAGGTGGGTTAATGGGTTACACCACTTGTATTGACCACATTGCACACATTTGAGCACTTGAGCTCTTATTTTTTTTTGGTGGGTTTGAACCCACTTATTCATCCATTTTGTTAAAATCATACCTACAAAATATCCATATAGTAAATTCTTTATTAATAACCACAATTAATTAAATTAATTATGCGTTAATTAATCGGGATGTTACAAATTCAGCGACTCAACCAAGAAGAATTCAGCGATGCTACGGAACACTTCAGCGATGATATCAAAAACAATTCAGCGACATTTACAGGAACAATTCAGCGACGCTACCAAGAACACTTCAGCAACGTATCAAGAACAATTCAGCGACTTTCTCATCAATAATTCAAAGACTCAACTGGAAATATTTCAGGTACGTTTTTATACTGAATAATACATGTTTCGTCGCTGAATTATACATTAATTGTCGCTGAATTATATATTACTCATATATTAGTAGCAAAAAACTCTATCTCATTTCCGCTCATTTATTTTTACGCAAATTTAATGTTTTAACCTTAAATTAATCTCAACCATCAATTTACAAAATGCATCAACGGTGTAGAAACATCCGCAGTACATCATGTCTCTGCACCTAGAGCTGTAAACGAGCCGAACTGAGCCGGGCTTTGGGTGTTTGAGCTCGGCTCATTAAGCATTCGAGCTCGGCTCGTGTTCGTTCGTTAAGGAATTCGAGCTTGAAATCGTGTTCGAGCTCGGCTCGTGAAAAAGTTTGTGAGCTCGAGCTCGAGTTCGGCTCGGCTCGTTTAGTTCAAACGAGCCAACTTACTCTTTCCTTCAGCTCGTTTCGTTTGAGCTCGTTCTGCTTAATTAAAAATTTACCAAAAAATTATGAATCTTTCATCCAATCAAAGGTTAGATGTGTTTTTCCATAATATTGAAATTGTCAAACAAACATATACGAACATATAAAATTATAAAATTACCCCGTTAACGAACATATATGAAAACTTTCGAACTGTTCGCGACAAGCTCGTGTTCGTTCGTTAAGCAAACGAGCTCGTGTTCGTGTTCGAGCTCCGCTCGTTAAGCTTTACAAACGAACAATTAACGGACGAACACGAATCAAACCGAACTTTGTTCGCGAGCTGTTTGTTTGTTTTACAGCTCTATCTGCACCCTAACAACTCCCTTAAATTTTATATAATCTATAAATAATTTAAAATATTAACGACTGAATATATTGGAGTGTTAAATTTTTTTAGGATTGAAGTATTATCTTTAGATATTATAGTAATATTCACACTCTTGCACACATTGTGCCTACCAAGGTTGTTAAGATCGGGATCCTATACGGGATCGTTTTTCTCTTTGCAAGGTCGGGATCGCAGGATCGAATCGGGATCCTAAGATCTTATGAAATTACAATAATAGATAAACTCAGTTATGCATACTGACAAGTAAAAGCATTATTTTGTGTATTTATGAATCTTGCAAGTTAATTAATACAATACAATACAAAAATATCACAATCAAACATAAAATATTTCCACATACATACATATTATGTTTTTCTACACATCATACATAAGGAATACAAGCTCTTAAGTTTAAAATTAAAAGAAACAAGTTATTTTGATCCCAAATTATAAAATACTACAAAAATTTTATGCGTTTAAGAGGGTAAGATCGTAAGATCGTAGAAGCGTTTGAGGGAGTATGACTATAAGATCGTAACATTCTACTACCAGGATCGGGATCTTACGAATTTTAAGATCCTACAAGGATCGGGATCGTTTTAGAGAGGTGTGATCGTAAAATCGTAAGATCTTAAGATCAGGATCGGGATCTTAACAACTATGGTGCCTACCATACAATTATTCCTCCAATATATCACATATTTAAATAAATAATACAATTATATTTCATTACTGAATATACTCTCTACATTTTTGTACCATTGAAACATGTGAATAGTCATTACTATTCATTATGTAATTTTGATTTAATTTTTTAACATAGTTATATAAGATAAAATTTAGTCAAGTGAGATCTTGTTAGATTCGTCTAATCGCGTAGTTTTAGAATATAAAATTTTTGTAATTTTTACTTTTACACAATTTAAGATATTAAGCGTTAAAAATATGCATTGAATTGCATGGAAAACATGAATGTTACAAATTTTTTTTTTTGAAACTGAGTAAGTATATAATAAGTTAATAGCACAAAATGGGTGTGGCTTGTACGCTGTCAACGGCACATACAGACAAAAATAGAATGATGGATACGCATAGAAAAATAATGTCAGAGTAATAAAAAATGATGACGGTGTGAAATTATGTGTGCGCATGAAAAAAAAATGAATATTAGTATAAAATAAGCAACATCATTTTTCATGGAGCAAACATCATTTTTCATAACATGGATCGGACTGGCACAAAATCATCATGGTAAAATTAAGAGTGATTTTTTTTTTGGGTAAGCCAATTCAATGGCCGGAGAAAACACAAACACCATACGAAAGTACAAAAGAAAGAAACAAAAAGAAACAACACAGAGGGAGAGATGAAAAGATCAAAAGACAGGGAAGAAAAACATCAACATAAAACTAGAAACTAGGCTAACAACCACCTAAGGTATCGCAATTAAGTCTCCCAAGACGAAATCCAGCGGGAAGGCCCAAGTGATAAAAAACCTCTCATTCGAATAAAAAATGATCATTCTAGTGTTTCTACTCATAATTCCACCAATGTTCCATGCCAATAGATCGCCCCAATTATGTTCCCTTTCCAAGTAGTGAGGGTTGGCGTAAATGGCAGTAACAAACCAGTTATTGGAGCCGCTTTCTAACTTGCAAGCAATCCCCAATTTAGAGAGCATCCAGACACCTCCAGATTTCCCAATCACCTCCTGAATGCAAGGCTTAAACCCCGCCCTCAGAAGGAAATCTGCAGCGTGAGAAACAAGCACCTGCAGTTCTAAAATCGCAATAATGTCCGGAGAGGAGTTCCGGGTATTGTCCAATAACATTCTACGGGTAAGATCCCCACCTATACCTCCAACGTTTCAAGCCAAAATCTTAAACTTTGTAAAAATCATAAAAACAATGGAAAAAGATAACACACCGAATGACCGACGGCTTTGATTATCCCGTCGCCATGTGACAATCCTCCTCCGATTTCTCCTTGGGCATGCTACTTGATGGCTTCTCAGGAAGCCCTTCTTTCTCATGTATTTTTTCTTCATTTTCCTCCTCGGTCGAGGAATTTCGAGCTCTCTTGATCCGATTGAAGAGGTGCCCTGTTCTCCGTGGATTCCCATTTTTCTGTTCTGTGATTCTGGCCGAGGAAATCCCTTTACCACCATTTTTGCTACGCTGGGATGAATTGTGGTGGGCTTTACTTTCTTTAGGCCCATAAAACTCTCCACGTTTAAGCATGCGTGGCCCATGAAGTGGGATGGGCTTGAAAGCCTCTGGGGCCGTTCTTGCCAGGCCCTTTGTTTTTTCGGAAAATAAGGGCCCAGTCCCCAAAAATCAAACTTTCTTAGAGTAAAGGCCCCATACGTATTTTTTGTTGAGTTTGCACCCCATTCCTATTTTGACTCCAATAATAGACCCTACCATTTTATTTACTAAAGTAATTAACAAAGCTAACCATTCTAATTAATTCAAATCAGGAGAAGAGAGAGGGAACGAGCATAATAGACGAACGAACGGAGGAGTAACCGAGTTCGAGGAGTAATCGACTACCTTCCATTTCTCATTTAGGGTTCGAAGAGGACGAAGAGTTATAGAGGCCACGGGGTTCGGGCATTTGACAAAGAAGATGTATTCAACTGCAATTCCCCAATATTAGAAGCAATAATGGCACCGAAGAGGAATCCAGAGCATTCGGAAGCGGCCGAGCTAAGCAATTCGGGTAATGAAGATGGAATTAGGTTAGGACATGAATTAATTTAGGTTGTGCAAGGTGTGATGTGCAGCAAGGAAGCAATTGTCAATAATCCAGGCACCAAATGTTCTTATAATCCAATTAAAGGTATTTTGGTAATGGCATTTTTGTTTTCTTTGTTACATTTGAATGCTTTAAAACCTTTTATTTAGAATTCTGATAGTTTCCTTCATTTATGTTATTTTGGTTTCTGTGATGATGTAGAGGTTTGAGGGTATGGTTGGTGGGAAGGTTGATAAGCTCATTCATTTTGATGAGACTTTAGAGCTTGCAAGTCATATGTCCAGAGGAAACCATGTGTGTTCATAAAATTTGTTTTAAGACAACAATATGTGTTCTTCTTTTTCACCAATAAAGTAAAATTAAAGGAACTTCCTTTTATCTACAAGTCGCATTTCTCTAATGTGTTTTTAAAATTTACATGGCATTCCTGTTTGGATGAACTTATGTCATTTACTTCAATACACTTTACACCAACTTCCTCAATATCATTGATTTCAGATGCAACATAACTCCTTACCTCTAAATGATTATTGTTTTCCTCTTATAGAACCTGATGGGGGTAGAGTGACTTCTCACTTATGAACTTGCTTACACCTTTTTACCCATTCTACCACCTACTGCATTATTGCTTGCATTTGTTTCCTTAAAATATCCTTGAAACCTGTTGATCTTTTTCTTTGATGTTACTATGATCTATGTTTAATATTTCCACAAAGCCCATAGGATTTTCCAGTAGCACTAGTTTTTGCTTTATTATCGAACATAAATAACTCGCTAGCTGCAGCAGGGGCAGGGAGAATTGTAAAGGCCAACTTAGGGTTCATTTGGTGAAATGGAATGGAATTTGAATTTGAAGTCCGAAATTTGAATGAATAAGTGTCTAAATCTCAATCATTAAATGGCCAATTTAAAATGAATAAAATCTATAGCTCAAAATTGTTTTTTATTTTCTAAGAAATATTTGAATTTACTTTTGATTGAATATAGTAATAAGTAAACATAAATCACTTAATTCTAAATTTCATTTTATTAACAATATTCAGCGGGTCAGCCCCACTTAATCAATTTAATCATTGTAGTGTTGTAGTTATCAAACAAGACTTAATCGATAAGTACTTAAGTGATATTATCGAACATGTCCGAAGTTTGTTGTATGAATCGAGATACCACTTTTGGCTTCTTTGTACTTGTATTATAGCTCCTTCAACTGAGCAAGTTAAGAATTCTCGTCGAACTTTTAATGCTAGTTCATTTCCTATGTGCAACTTTCTTCAAAAGGAGCTGAAAGAGTTATCCTGTATCTGTTTGCTTAACAGGCTCTATCATTGTATGCAATCTTCTTTGCATTAAGAAATAAGAAGTAGACAAAACAGAAAATAAGTGATCTAGATGTTGCCGTAGTAAATAATTATTCCCTCCAGCCAGCTTTCTTAGCCTTCATTAAGTGTGTAAAATTGCAACACGTATATCACTTGTTTTCTGTTTTGTATACTTATTATTAGTTGCCACTTTTTTATGAAAAGATGAATTTATTTGCTATGATAATATTGAATCTGTTTCGACAGTTTTTGTTTCCTTAGTATAGTAATAGTATTCAATTTATTGTACTCTCTTCCTATTGTCAATATTTTGTTTATTTATTTTTCCTTTTGGGCAGTTGTAAAAGGCTACCTTATGGTCATATGTGAATTGTGAGAAGTATCTTTGCAATTGTTTGTGTGTTTTGAGCAATATACTGAAGAAAAGTTTGTTTGGTAATTTGTAGTTGTTGTGTAGTTAATGTTCTTGATGAATGATTTTGAATATATTTTGTATTGATGACTATGTGTTCGATGAAATGTTAGAATTGATATTTGGGTTGGTGTAAAAGGTTAAATTTGAGATACATATCAGTGGTGGTATGTTTGTTTAAGAGATTTCCTCTAGTTGATGTAAATTAGTGTGATATTTACTATGAATGGTAAATGATTGTTGCAAGGTTTTTTTTTTTCTGTTCCAATCCTTTTACCTTGGCAATAATATATTCTTGCTGCTTTATGTTTAGAACTCATGCATTATGTTTGACAGAATTTGCAGGCTAGTTTTTTTTTCCAATTCTATTGGATACGATAGCAGAGTAGATTACCATACTCTCCAACATGGATTCATCGCGGTAAATTTTGTGTGGTGGTCTAATGGCAGAGAGAAGCCATAGAAGCCACCAGATTTGCATAAGTGCATGTTGGTTTATGAACCAAGAATTTCAGTTTGTGTATGTGGCAATTGATCAGTGTAATTGGAACTTGTATGGATATGTGTATATTTATGTTGATTTTGTTGGGTGCAATTTTATATGTTATATAATGGTAAGAATGGCTTAAGAAAGTAGGTAAAGTGTTATTGTCAATCGTGGTAAATGGTATTAGTATAAGTTGGTAAAAACTATTGTAAAAAATGTGGTAAATCGTCCTAAACGGTGAAGTGGACGGTTTTCTTTGCCGTGCTTCGAAACTTTAACAAGAGAACGGTGGAGGGGACGGTCATTTCAGACCATTTCATACGTTATAAAGTGGACATAATGTTGGGACGGTCGAGGGATGGTCCTCAGGACCATCCCAGTGACCATCCCCTACATTATGAAGTGTACAGAATGTTTGGGACGGTTGCGGGACGGTCCTTAGGACCGTCCCAGTGACCATCCCAATATATCAACTTTGGTTGTGTGCTAAAAGAACTTGGTAAGTCGTATACATTGAACTTAGTAAATCATACACGTGGTAAGTTATTTACATTGAACTTGGTAAGATAAATATTAAAAATTTGGTAAGTCATATACATTAAACTTGGTAAATCATATATATAGAGCTTGGTAAGTCATTTACATTGAACTTGGTAAGGTAAATATTAAGGACTTGGTAAGTCATAGACATTGAACTTGGTAAGTCGTTTACATTACACTTGGTAAGTTGTATACATTGAAATTGGTAAGTCGTTTCTCACCGTCCCTTACCAAATATTTTTTGTCTGGACGGTCCTGGTAAGAAAGGGATGGTCCAAAGTGACCGTCTCAAGATCGTCCGTCAAGTTTGTGTTGATCAGTTATATGGACGGTTTCCGGACGCTAATCCTTCACCGTCCGTGTGACCGTCCCTCTGCATTTTTTTTGTAGACATGTTGACTTTATTGATGTTTGTACATCACATTCATTAGAAACACTTGGTAAGCGAAATACAAAAACTTGGTAACTATAATAATGAAGGCATTGGTAAGTCAGATACTGAAAACGTGGTAAGTTTGCTCATGACACACGTGGTAAACTAAATATAAAAAACTTGGTAAGTAGGCTTTACAGTCCATTGGTAAACCCGGTACATAAAACTCGGTAAATAGCTATAGTGCCCATTGGTAAATAGACTTCAGTGTCCATTGATAAACCCGGTATAAAATATTTGGTAAATAGGCTACACATAATTGGTAAGTATCATTTTGCAACACATTGGTAAATAAATAAAAATATTTAGTTAATTTAATTCTTTAAATTGCTTTAAAATATAATTGTGTTTTATTATATTATATATAAAATTAAAGTTAATAATTATATATTAAATCACATTTCATAATTCTTTACCATATCGATGTATAATATTTACCAACTAAGACACCAAATCAATTACCATATTGACACAATTGGACTGGTTGTAGACGGGATAAATCTACCTTGCAAAGTACCGTCATCCACTCCTAAACCCTTTCAATTTCTCCTTTACCAAGTCATTACTTAGGATTTACCAAGCTCATTCAACACACCTTTACCATATATAATTGTTCCAGGTTACCATGTTCACGAGTGTTAGTTACCAAGTTAATGAATATTCACTTTTGCATTCGTGTACGGCGTTAACTACCAAACCATGAGATATACCTCCAAAAAGAGCTTACAACGTAACGATACATCGTCGAAAAACTGTAAGGGTATATACTATTCCCTTAATGAATGCAACGTGACATCCGATAAGGTACCATTGGATGAAGAAATGAACACCTTAATAACAAACGTCGAACATTACTACGGGTACACACACTATTATCTTAAGGAATTCAACGTGGCATCCGATAAGGTACGATTGGATGAAAAAATGAACACCTTAATTACAAACGTGGAACGCTACTACGGGTACACACACTATTATCTTAAGGAATTCAACGTGACATCCAATAAGGTACCATTGGATGTACCATTGGATGAAGAAACGAACATAAACGCCGAGCATTACTACAGGTACATACACTATTATTTGAAGGAATGCAACGTGACATCCAATAAGGTACGATTGAATATTAAAACGAACACATTGATTACAAACGTGGAACATTACTACAGAAACATTGACTATTATCTTAAGGAATGCAATGTGACACCTCCACGTAGATACTTATTTCAATTATATACACACACTCAGTACATAGATGCTTTCATTGACATAATAGGAACAATGCATAAATCATTTAATCATAATAATGACAATCATTTTTCCTCCTAAACCCTCCATGTGATAAAATTACCACTATCTTGTTATGTCTCTTACCAATTAATGATAGATGCTTTACCAAGTATCTTATATTTGATTTACCAACATATTAATGTGGATTATTAGGTTTTTGTATGTCTCTCTCCAGTATTTTTATGCGTGGTTTAGGGTTTAGGATTTACCAGGTTTTTGTAAGTCTCTTACTAACATAGTGATATGGTTTATCAAATTTTCAAAAAAAAGAAATATCCGGTAATTTGTATCCGATTAAATCTGTATCTGTCGTATATCCGTTCTGTATCCGACATGTATTCGTATCTCACAAATATTCGAACCCGTATCCGTCTTCGATACTATCCGACTGTATATGTACCGTTTTCAACCCTAGTATTTACCAAGTTCTTGGTATGCGATTTACCACAAATACCTTATGGTGTTTACCAGGTTATTGGTGTGTATTTTACCACTGTATTGGTATATGATTTACCAAGTGTTGGTATGTGGCTTACCAGGTTATTGGTGTGTGTTTTTTTTAACTTTCCTAATACATGGGGTCTAAACCACATAATGCGGAAGAATTTTACAACTTTATATCAATTTGGGTTACCACATAAACCACATGGTATTTACCACGTTCAGGTTTAAGGTTTACCACCATAGATCTATAGTGGTTACTCCAGACAATACATTTCGCTTAGCACACGACTTCCAGTGAGGTTACCACGTAATGCGGAAGTATTTTATCACGTCATACCAATCTGGGTTACCACATAAACCACATTGTATTCACCACATAGTTGGTTTGAGGTTTACCACTATATAACCTATGGTGGTTACCACGGGCAACGCTATCCACTTACCATGTTTTCCTCCAGTGGATTACCATACCATTCGAATATATTGTTTACCACATGCTAGCGAGTGAGGTTACCACGTAATGCGGAAGTATTTTACCACTTTATGTCAATCTGGGTTACCACATAACCACATGGTATTTACTATGTTCTTTGGCTTGAGGTTTACCACCGTAGATCTATAGTGGTTACCATGAACAATGCAATACAGTTACCATATTTTCCTCCAGTGGATCACCACATCATTCGAATATCTTTACCACATGCAAGCGAGTGAGGTTACCACATAGTGTGAAAGAATTTTACTACTTTATGCCAATCAGGTTACCACATAAACCACATGGTATTTACCACGTTCCTAGTTTGAGGTTTACCATCATATATCTCACATAAGGGGCAATTGGGTATTTTCCATCATAATTAATTTGCTGGTTTGTTTTACCATTAAGTTTCTTAACACATAAGGCCTAAAACTTAAGTTTTGTAAACATGGGGCTTTGACTCTATGAAATGTTTTGAGAGGGTACCGGGCCCTGCATTTCCCTTGTTTTTTTTCCTCGTCACCCTAATCCATTCCCCTGATAAAGGTTGATCAGGGATCACCGAGGTAATCTCGTGAGTGTCAGTCTGCTACTGCAAGGAGTCATCCTCTTTTCTTTCAATTGCCAAATTTGTGCTAGCTTCAGTGGCAGGTAACCCTGCATATTCATCCTTATTTTTGTCTTGTGCCCCCGAAATTGCTAGGTCAACCTTTGTCGGTTTTGTTGTTTCCATGGCTGTCTCTTCCACCGTGTTTTGAGTTTCCGGCGGAGCTCGGTCTGGGCAGTTGGCATGGGCATGGCCATATCTCTTATAAGATGAGCACAACAAATGAAGACCCTCGTAAAGATACTTTATGCCAGTGATCTCCGACCAAGACACTGGACACAACCGGAAGTTGTAAGTCGATTTCAATACACACGCGTGCGTACTTGCCCCTGTGGGCATTCTTAGATATGTCATCGACTCTAACCAGCGTCCCCAGCGCCCTTGCCATTTCTTGGAAGATGGATTCATCATAGAGCTCCATGCATAAATCTGTGAACCTGGCCCAAACTTGGTTTTAATTGTCGTTTCTGCTGATGCCTTGAAGTTTGGCCTCCACAGGGTGATGGTTAAGTAGCTATCGAAAAGCATCCATGGTCCTTCATTGAGGATCCTTGTTCTGTCGACCGGTCGCTCAAGCTTCACGAGGAAGTAGCCATGATTTAGTTCAATCATCTTGAACTTGACCTGTATTTTCCATAATCTGTCAAGCCTTTCAAGGAGAGCCTTGTAGCCGATGTTCTTCTTACCAAGCACAGAAATAATAATGGCATCTTCCCATGGTTTGTAGAGCCGTTGTTTGATCTGTGGAGCAATCGATATCCTGGGCTTAAGTCGGTCACCGTTAAAAGTCAAGCTTGATTAGCCCCTCTGTGTTGGGGTCTTCCTTCAAAGGGGGAGGAAGTGCCTGCCTTCCGTCTAGTACCATATCTTTAAATGAGACTTTGGAGCTATCCCCTTTGAAGAAGAAAGTTTCCGGTGGGTCTGGAGGTTTCTCATGAGCAGGTGGGATCAGCGGAGACGAGAGCTGCGTGAACACACCCATAAAGAGATTTGATACCTACAATTCTTTGTCGTGTGTGAAAATACCAAAATGGATCATTTGATATAATAAAATTTTGGAGTTCAAGACGGTCAAATTAAGAGTGATTGAACATAGAACATCTCTTTCTTCCACCACCTACTTTTAAAGTTAAAAAATAAAATGAAACATAAATGAAATTGAAATATAAATATTTATTTTATTATTTTATTTTATTTTTTTCTTAGTGAAACATCCGTCGGTTTGCTTATGTAATGCGGACTGTTGGCATTCTCGCATAAACTCTACGCGCCGCGCCAGTTTCCGCAATTCCGCAAGAACCCACAAATCCCTTTCAAAACAAAAAATCTTCAAAAGAAAAAGGGGGAACCACCAGACTCCGGGGCAGGTAATCGAGGGTTATCAAAAAATCGTTTCTTTCGGAGAATGAAATCAGGTTAAAGTTGCCGTCTTGATGTGAAGGTGTGTGTATATCAGTGCATCCATGTATGTATGATGTCGCGCTGTTGTCGGCTTCTTTCTTTTCTTCTTTCTTTTCTTTGATTTTGGTATGGGCCCCCATTTTTCGCATGTTTCTTGTAATGCATTGCGTTATTTCTTGTGGGTTTTTTTTCAAAAAAAAATAAAAAATAAAAAATCTGAGCTCTCATATGCAATAAGTTTATGTTCGGATATGTCTGATATTGGTTTATGCTCTTTGTCATGCGGAGAGTAGCGAGAAGGAAGACTTTTTCTTATGACAAGTGGACAATGTTCTAGGCGTTTGTTTTTTTGCTACATTCCTTACTGATTTTATCTTCTGTTAAGTATTTCTGTATTCTAGCTTTCATTAAATTGTGTGCTAATTCTTGATTTCATGCCTATGTTGGTTGGCCAAAAGGTCTGAGGAGATTTAGGTTGTAAACTGGAAGTTACTGTCAAAATTTAATTTTTCGTGATTTGATAAATTCCGCAGAAAATGGATAGTTACAGAAGCTGAAAGTGTAATTGTAAAAGTTGTTGTTCTGCGGATGTTAAGATGGGGAGAGACGTTTGGAGGAAACTAGAGGAATATGACACGTACCAGAATCTTTTACATATTATGAAAAACATGGGAGATGCTGATAGTGAATTAGGGAAATTTAGAAGAATGATAGAAGAGAACATTGATGCGGATTCAGACTATAGGAGCTTTATGTTGCATATTACAAAGAAGCAAGACAGTTTCAGGCCGAATAAAAGACAAAGGGAAAATTATGATAATGATGATGATGATGATGATGATGATGGACGTCTTGATGATTACTGTGGTGGGGAAATGAATGATCCTCTATATGAACGTTTCTTAAAGTGTTTGACAAAGCATGGGAACTCTTATATTCTTAAATATGAGAAAAATGGTAAGCATATTGTCTTCAAATATGAAGAAGAAGTGCATCTGGATGAAAATGGTGATGCAGAACCTGGGAGAAAACTAAGGAACCAAACAAGTGAGCCTTCTAATCAGATGCCTGATGTAGGGATGCAGCACAGTCATGGTTCTCAATCCAAAGGAAAATTGAGGCACAAGACTGGGACTGAACAAGAAGAAGAAGAAGAAGAGAATGTAGAATATACTACTGACAAATCAGTGCCAAATTCTGTCAATCTTACTTGTCGCACTCCTAAAGTTGTAGATGAAAGAGATGCAAGTTTAGATAAAAATTGTTATCAAAGACCTAGAACTAGACTAAGGAGTGGCATGAACCTTAGAAGCGAATCTTCCAATTCCATGCCTAGTTCAGAGAGGCGAAACAAACATGATGTACAGTCTACATACAAGACAATGAAATTAACTGGAAAAAGCACAGAATTTAACACAGGTGACATAGTGCCGGATGATGACTATCTCAATCTACTTAAACACCATGATATCATAAATGGTAAACTTGTTTATACATACGAGGGTATTAAGATAGTGTATGAAGCCGATGGTGAAGAGTGTATACAGGTGAAACAGGAGCATGATGATGAGTCCTATTCTGAAGTGGAAATCATAGACAGTATTTCAGTCTGCAAGGTAAAAAAATCTCTATTCCTCTAGTGCAGTTTCAACTGAAGGCTTTGATCATGTGTATCTCAACCTTTTTATTTTTATTTATCGTTTTGCCCACGGTCATTCATGTTGCGCAATCTTCATTATGCAGATCAATGAGAACATCTCAAATGGCAGTCCTACAATGACGTCTGCATTTAGGCAACGGCTTATCAAAGTTCTCAAAAAAGCTTACACCAGACAGGAGTACGACAAGCTGTGGCAAGATATAAAATTGCAAAAACCGCAAGAACGTCATTTGGAACTGCGTCATGGCAGGGAATTATCATGTACAAAGTACATAGATGGAAAGTCCCTTCTTGATCATTATCCTGGTTGGTAGAAAATTTTGTGGCTTTTTTCTTATACATTACTTGACTAGGGCTAAGATTCTAAATTTCTAATTTTATCATCGAACATGTGCTCTAATGAAGTTCTTATAATACAGATTGTCACCTTACACTATCAGTTTTTAAGTATTGTGCTCGGTCTAAAATGCTACCATCCATGTGGACTAAATGGAGAATTTGAATTCATTTTGTTCTGCTAATAGAAAGGAATTTTGAGCGAATTTGTAAACAATTTAGCTTCCAGCAATAAATGGGTGCTTCCATGATAATGTTTTGCTAGTCAAAATGAATTATTGAACAATCACAGGAGTGACTTTTGCATTAGACAGTGTTGAGGGAGAGAATTGACAATAATCTCTCTTTTTTCACTCTGCTCGGACTACCATTTTTCTTTTTGAGAGCTTACACTTCTCACAGAAATTGCTATTGCTGTATTATGTTTTTTGAATCAAAGTAGAAAGTCAAACATATAAACTGGAGAGTTTTTATTCCCGCCATTAATTAAATGTGTAAACAGTTTACTTTTGAACCTCAAAACCAGGCTGTCATTACATGTTATGTCAAGGCTACACAAGTCAGTAGTACTTCTAGACTGTGTGGCGGTTAAATGTATTTGCTGCTTTTTTTTGTTGAATGAAAGGAGAATGTCTTAAGGTTCTTGCCTTGCAGTTGTAATTGCTAATAGAATGTTACATTCCATAATGGCATAACCTAGATTAGAATCTAAGATCTCAGTTTGCCTTTTGGGCAAGACGAAATTTCCTCAGGAAAATTTGATGATAGAGAATAATGTTAGTTGGTGCCACAACTGTAGTTTGCTTGCTAATTTCAATACGGTGGATGCCACTCTGAATCTCTGTCTTCATTGTTCTCTAATTAATCTTAAGAATGCATATTTCCATTTTGAGCTTTACACACATTTTTCTTTTTAAAATATATTCAAGATTGTATGAAATTGGCAGGCGCTTGGTAGTCTTATATTTCATACTTTATTTGCAGATTTAAAGAGAAAGCTAATGCGATATAAAGATGACAAGCCAAAATGCTTGAACCTCTTGCGAGGCTTTTTCTTTTGGCTTCAAGTGAGTAGCAAATTTTGTTTCCCTACTTTGTAAGGTTCAGAAATATTTAATATGGCCTGGATTATTCTGTTTTTGTTTTGATCATGACATTAAAAAATAACCGAATGCATCTGATAAATTGCTCTCAAGCCCCTTCGTTCTACCTTTTTCAGTGTATTGAATTGTGAAATGTGTATGAAAACCACTGTTTCTGGCTAAGCTACTGCACATAACATTTGTGCTTCTCACTCTGTTTCCTTTATTCTCTTTTTTTGTGTGTGTGTTTTGGTTGGGTTGGGGGGGGGGGGGGGGGGGGGGGAGGGTCGCGGTTCATCATGCAGTTTCGGTTTAATTGTCGTTAAACTGGAAAAAATGGAAGAAAAAAAAAAAAAGAATTTTGTTTCCATTTCCAGGCACCCCTTCCATATCTGTAATTACCTTTCCTTGTATTTTTCCTGTCTGTAGTTTTGGTTCCTTAATTCTTGTCTGATTCTACCCCCATGTTCTTAAATTAATTCTGTGTTCTTTCCCTAGTAAATTTAGTTTTGACTGAAAAGGTGATGCATTACTCAACCCAGCTGTTTCACTTTGTTTTTGATCACATTATAGCTTCTCTTTGTGGTTGTTTAATCAGCTTGTATTTGAGGTGCAATCATTTTTTTGTTCTCTTGTGCAAAAATGACAATGAGGGTTTCATTGCTACCTTGCTTGTGCTCATAAAATGTATTCTAGGCAATGATTTTTGCAAAGCCATGATCTGCCCAAAAAAGAATTTGCAAATAATATATAAGCAGAAAGAACCGGACTAAAGCCACCGGAATATGTCACTAACATGCAAAATGAATAGCAGACTAGAAACTGTAAGTCATAGGCAAATAGGCAAGTGCTATATATATAATGTGAATCTTTTTTTTGTATTTGATTTTCATTTTTTGGGTTGCTTCTCTTGCGATGTATTATCTAACTAGATTTCTGTTGCTCTTGAAACCAGAATTCTCCCTCTGATGAATCATTTATACCTTGGAAAGATGAGGATTGCATTGCCATACGGCCAAAATCTTTTTAATGGTTGTTCATGAGTGGAAGCATTTTATGGAGTTCATGAGCGGAAACATTTTAATTGTTTTGTTACAGCTGCTTGTCCATTTATGGAGTTCATGAGTGGAAGCGTGAAAAATGAATTGCTGTGTGGAACTCTTTCAAAATGCTGAAATGTGCAGGTGTTAGTGACATAGACCAGCAAGGCAAAATGATCAGTAATGGCTACATCTGTGGTGATCATTTGCAATTTTGTTTGTTTAGAAAGGGGGTTTTTTTTGCTTGAACCCATTGGTGCAACAATGCCGTGTGATATGGGCTAGCTTTTGTTCATACGATCTTGTATGGCAACATGTACTGGAAATTGTTTGCCGCCTTGTATTCCTGATGGCTCTCTTTGCCTCCTTTTGCAGCCGTACATAGTTTGGAATTGTGTGTCCTGCCAATGGATTGTGCGACATGAGAGTATTCAGTACACGCCACCGCGGCACTTGTATCTTCATCCTTAATGTAGAACAAAAACTTTATACCCCTTAAAATAAAAGTGCCATATGGTTCCTCTCATAATTGGTGTGTACATGGGGCACTTTTAATTGAAAAATGCTTTTCATGCTTGTACGTTATGATCTAGCTTACTTGTGTCATTTGCTACACAGAGATGGTTTCTGTCATTTGCTCCAAAAACTTTTGCATTTCTTCCAAAATAATTTTCTACATTTACAAAACTCGAATACAAGAAATAACTTCAAAATTGTTTAAAGATTGATATGCACATTTTATTTGACAAATCAATGTATCAAAACCCTTACATTATACCAGTTTCATCTATTTATTTACACATAAATTTTATCTCACGAAGATGATGATGATGATGATGATAATAATAATAATAATAATAATAATAATAATAATAATAATAATAATAATAATAATAATAATAATAATAATAATAATAACACAATGTTGCTAATGATGATGAATTCGAGAATGTAAAATAAATTGTTGTCCAAGTACTCCCTCCGTCCCACGAATTGCGGCTCGTATTCCTTTTTGGGCTGTCCCACGAATTGTGGTCACTTTCCCTTTTTAGATAAATTTAATTAATATAAATATGATTATAATTTTAATGGTTTCTAAATCCAATTAAAAGTAATCATTTTTACTATTCTGCACAAATCTCAATACACTTTTATTTTTCTACACAAATTCCTTTGCATTTCTTTAATTCTTCATATTTTAAAATTGGTACAAATAAAAATTATATAAAATATATATTCTTAATCTAGACGTCTAGACGATTCTAACAAGACCACACTTGAATGTTTTTCTCTAATTAAATCATTACAATAATATTTTGCCAAAGTTAAACAATAAAGAAAGTCAAAATTCATTAAAATTTTAAACACAAATACACACATCACTTTACCCACTAAACATCACTACACCCCACCACATAAATTACCGTGCCCAAAAGAAACGAGTCACAATTCGCGGGACGGAGGGAGTATTATATAGACTGGTAAATGTATAACATGATTGTTAAATTTTGGTAACTTAAATGTTAGTAGTATAATCTATATCAGAGTGCCTGAGTAAGTTTTTCACCATTTGTCGGTAATTTAAAATTGGATACTTCGCACATAGTGTCATTAATTCTAATTCCCTTTCGGGAATGAGACTTGACTCCAATGGTCATCTATCATAAAAATAATTTAATTCCCTTTTATGTAATCGTAATAAAAATCCAATAAAATTATATTACCTTAATGAATAAATATGTACAATCTATCGGTGTTCTTTTTTGAAAAATATATAATTTATTAAGTCGTCAACTATCAATATAAGTATATGAAGTATGAGACTTGACTCCAATGGTCATCTCTAAAAAAAATAATCTAATTCCCTTTTATGTAATCGTAATAAAAATTCAATAAAATTATATTACCTTAATGAATAAATATGTACAATCTATCGGTGTTCTTTTTTGAAAAATATACTGTATAATTTATTAAGTCGACGTCAACTATCAATATAAGCATATGAAGTATACAAAATTATAAATTTATCGGACTTCTTTTCTTCTTTTTTTCTTCATTTTTTTTCAAAAGAAAAAAAACGTGAATGACGCCATGCTCAAGCTGTTAATGATCTATCTTCGAGTAATATTTTCACCATCATTTTATATTTTTCTGTAGTTTAAAATTTATATATTTCCCATATAAAGTTTAAAAGTATTATTAATTACTAATTTCCTTTTATGTAATCAGAACAAAAGTCCAATAATATACATTACCTTAATTAATAAATACTTCCTCCGTTTCTTTTTATTTGACACGGTAGAAGTTTTATTTATGTTCATTGAGTAACTTTATTCGACTTTTTAATACAGTTATATATGACAAAAAATAATCAAGTTAGATCTTGTTAGATTTGTCAAATCGCATAGATTTAAAATATCAAAGTTTCATAATTTTTACTTGTACGCAATTTGAGTTATTGGAGATTGAAAATGTGTATTAGATTGCGTAAAATGTGGGTCCGTGACAATTAAAAAGATTGGAGGAAATATATCCTATCGGTGGCCTTTTTTTTGAAAAAAAAAACATATACCCTTATTAAATTGACGTCAGCACGTTACGTTCAAGCTATTAATATTGACATCAATATCTACATATACAGAAAATATAATTTTATCGGTGCTTTTTTTTTTCCCATTTTTTATTTTTGCTACATTAATAACGTCATATTTTTACTACCTAACTCTATAAACTTGCCAAAAGTTTGAAAAGATTCTTGCCGAATTCAATATGTCTTCACAATATCCATGTGATTTTCCAAAAGCAAATACTTCCTCCCTTTTTATTCAAAATATATTTTTAATGTTTAATATCCCAAATTGTATAAAAATCAAAATCATAAAAATTTGATATTCTAAATCTATGCGATTAGACTAATCTAACAAAATCTCACTAAAAATTTGATATTCTAAATGTGTTAAAAAGTCTAATTAAAATTACTTAATGAATAATAATTACTATAAAATATAAGGCTTAAAAATAATACTAGCATGTTGTAATATTTTTATAATTTTATATTATAAAAGTTATTCATTTCAATAATTACAAATCAGTCCTTAAAAAGTTTGCATACGAAGACCCAAACAATTGCAGTACTATAATTTTTAATTCCGAAACACAAATTCTATTATGTACAAGCCGAAAAAAAGAATTTTTTAAAATTCCCTATATATAGTTGTTTGAAGATTTATTTTGACAAATAACAAGAATGGGACTAGAATGATAATAATTATAAAAGTACGTGACGAAAATAAATTTTGGATAAGGTATGGGACCTGTTTTGCACAAATCCTAGCTGTCTTTGTCTGAATAGCACTCCTCGTAGGTATCGTTCAACGTTCGCACTTCGCAACAACGGGCGTTACGAGTCCGAAAATTTAAAACAATTATTTTAATAAAATAAAAAAAGGGAAAATCACATTTCCCCTCAAACTCACACTCTGATCAACTCCAGGGTTTTTTTCCCTCCCTAATTTTTTCCCCGTTGGTTTTCACACAATTTGGGCCAAGTTTGGACAATTCGTTGATAGAGCATTGAATTCATGGCGGAAGGCAGCGGCGGCGGGGGGCCGGAGCCGGGTTCCGGTTCAAAGCCAGCATCAACGATGGAATCAGCAGGCGGCCGCATCCGGTTCAGGGTGGAACTGAAGCCTGATGAAACTACAATTGTTTCGTGGAAAAAGCTCATGAGGGAGGCCAATTTGAGTGATTCCAACAGACCCCGGAAATTGGATTCAGGCCCTTCTCACGGAGGCCCGGAGCAGCCCATAACCAATCCCCAAGGCGTGGCACCACTTATTGCTGCGGGGCCTTCTTCGTCGAAGCAACATTTTGAAAATGAGAGGGAGGCGCAAGGGCAGGCCGGCACGAACCGGTTGAGCTCGGTGATTGAGAGAATTGAGCGCATGTATGCGGTAAGTGGTGGCGATTGGGAAGTGTTAGTAATTTTATTTAAAAATCGCTGTTTGGAATGAATGTTGTGTCTTGCGTTGTTTTCCGGTTAGTATATCGCATGGATAGAGTTCCCACAGAGCGCGTTTCGTGCTTGCCTGTCTATATGTTGTTTACTTCAAGATCATCCCCGAATTGTGTATTTGCAGTGGAGTCGTTGTTTACTGGGGCCATCATAATGCTGGTGAATCAGAATCCATCAAGTTAAATCGAGTTTTTAGTTTTTTCTTTTATTTGCAGTAGATTTTCTTTGTTTCCATTTTTATCTTCGCCAAAATCACAAACTTCGCTGATTGCTGTTTGGTTTGGTGTGTCTTATGGTTAAATTGTAAATTTGATTATTCATTGATGATGGTTGCCTGTTTGCATGATGATAATTTTGATTCATCCGTCTGCATATCTTTAATCTTACAGGGCAATGGGAGCAGCGATGAGGAAGATGTTGTTCTGGATAATGTTCCTGATGACGATGAGTATGATACAGACGATTCCTTTATTGATGATGCCGAGTTGGTGGGTGTTGCTTTTCATCAATCTGTCCTATTTATGTTATATTATCGAGTTTTGTGATGTGCTGAGCTTAGTATTGTGCAGGATGAGTATTTCAAGGTTGATCACTCAACAATAAAACATGATGGGTTTTTTGTTAACCGTGGGAAGTTGGAGCACATGTAAGTTTTTAACCTGTCCATTTTGTTTTTGGTCTAATATTATCCTTAGATTATGAGATGCATGAGATTTTGTACTTAAATGGTGTCAGTTTTTAAAATAGATAAGAAAATGAGGTGGGAAGGGTGCATTATGTTTCTTATTACTCTCCCTATGGAATGATCAACAGGATTTTATTCCTAATAGACTTTCGAATTTGAAATTTTTTAAACAATTTTCTTCTGCAATTTGTTGCAGTAAAACATATAATGAGTTTTTCTTGAGTGGTTTTTTAGTTTTTGCGTGCATGCATGCATGCATGTTTTTATTTCATTTGTCATTTGAGAATGTACATTTTCCTAATCAATGGATGCAAATTTGTGGTGCCAATGAGAAGTACGGTTTGGCTGTTTGTCTATAAATAGGTATTTCCATCCCACATTGTACTCTATCCTTGATGATAGAATAAGAGTCGGTCTTAGGGCCTGGTTAGGGAAGTTTCCCTGAATTTATTTGTCCTTCTCTTGTTCCTGAATTAGCTTCAATGCTTCATAACAGATACAAAGATGAAATCTTTCCTTCTTTTTTAAAGACCTGGACTTGGCTTATGAACCAGTTAATGTGCTGCTTTTTACGGTACCAGGGATCTAAAACAGATTAGCTTCACCAACTAAATATAAAAAGAAATGGAAAGAAAAGTGCGATTTCTCTTGTTCCTGAATTAGCTTCAATGCTTCATAACAGATACAAAGATGAATATTAAAAGGCATATGGTCTTAAACATTTGAACTACTTAGGAATATTTTATTTATTTATTTATTTTTTTTACTGCTGGTTGAAAATAACTGTTTCTCAATTTGGTGCATTTTAACTAGATACATATTGAATATGTTTCTCATTTATTCTGTTGTATGCAGAACATTTGAAATCAAATTTTTTGGAAACAATTTGAAATCAGTTTTAACTTGCTTGAATTCCATATATGAGACTATGAGAGAAACTGTCTTCCTAATTCAAGATGAAACTCTGTGACTCGGTCTTTGTTTAAATGCATGATTTATAACTTTCAGCCCTTTTTATGGTACCATAACCTTTTTCATTTCTGAATATTTTGCAGTGAACCCACCATATCTGCAGATCATCAGCCTAAAAAGAGGCAACGTAAAGATTCGGAAATGGGTCGTGGAGGCAGTGGTAAAGGTTACTGTATAAATAAAATTGTGAAACCAGGAAATAAAGGTAATAAAGCACCGTCATCGCTTCAAAGAAACTTGTTGAGTGGTCAGTCTCACATGGTGGCTACGATAAACAAGCATGTTGAGAATATGCAAGGTCAGACTTATGCAAATGCTCCTGAAATTTTATCAACTGATAAAACTACAGACAACCGAGCTACATTGGCTCCATCTGGAATGCTGAGTAGTGACGGAATCTGTGAAGGCGCTTACGTTGATAAGCAGAAAACTGGAGTTTCCTCATCCTTAAAAGGGAAAGAGAGCATCAATCACGATAATTTGGCACAAAGGTCAACTGATAGGAGTTTGCATATAAGCAAATCCTACTATGGAAAACCACCAGATAATGTTGATCATCCAGATCAATCAATTCAAACAAACGAAAAAGCTGGACTTGCTGAAAAGTTTGACCTCAATGTACCTGCAAGCCGGGACTCCTCTCCAGCTATGGTGAGTAACTGCATAATGCTTGCCTTTTAGAACATGTAGTTATTCTTGAAGTGATATTTCATAAATTGGGATTCGCGATACAAGGATTTATGTCAAAGACTAGATCCTTGGAAACATACTGGCTAGTAGTTGACTATTATATCATGAGGAAGACATTAAATCTCATAAGTTAAGTCATAAGTTTCTCGAGTTGAAAATAGATTGGTGATGAATTCTACTTACTTTTGGGTATTGTCTAAGATGTGGTGATCCTTTACTAGGGTAGGTGGGTAGAACCGTAGAAGTGTAGAACTATAATATGAAAACAGATCTTCGGTGATTTTTGTATATTAACCAAACTTGATGATGTTTACGGAACAGTTTTTATTGTCACTTATTTGTCATTATTAGGAATATAATGAATGTAGTTTTGAACAATATTAATATATTATTGGTGGCTTTAAATGGTATGAGAAACTTACTTCTGTCTTGTGACTGGGAAGATCCTGAATAGAAAGTGCAAACCTCATTTACAATCAGATAGGAATTGGAACTTTCTTGATTCATTAGGAGTATTTCGATTGAGCTGAAGGGACCCACTTCTCTCTAGGTTACCTTTGAGTTTGTGGTTCTTCTCTTTATCCTAGTATTCATAATTCTCTATTGACCCCCGGGGGAAAAAAAATTGTACAGAAGGGTGTTGTAATGCAGAGAAGAGAAGGATCCAGCATTCGAACGAAAAGCACGATGCTTGAGAAGGCCATCAAAGAGTTAGAGAATATAGTTGCACAGTGTATCTTACTACTTTTTCTATTTAAATTTCTTCTCTTATTCCACTTCGAAGATGCCTCATTTGTTTATCTTTACTCATGTTTGCTTGAAACAACAGTTAGACCACCATCTACTGAAGTTCCAGATACTGACAATTCTGCTCAGGCAGTCAAAAGGAGGTTACCACCTGAAGTAAAGCAGCAGTTGGCCAAAGTTGCTCCATTTGTGGTATTTAAAGCTATAAAAACTTTTCTTGATTCATCTTATCATCACACTTAAATTACTTTCAATTCCTTTATGCGTTTGCTTAATTTGTTTATTGCTCAAGGAGTGATGTTATTATTTTTTGTTTGGCAGCCGCAAACTAATGATGGAAAAATTCCAAAGGATGTAATCAATCGTCTGATGAGCATTGTTGGCCACATGATGCAAGTTAGGACTCTAAAGGTATCTTCCCCCTTTTATTCATAGAATTAGGATAATGTTATTTCTCTTCCTAGTTGTTCAATTTCATGCCAAAATTATATCCTCTTCTATCCTCTTCCCTGTAGTTCATATTTTAATTGTTGCCTTTTGGTGCTGAAGCGGATGTCATGTTTTGTGATCTTGAGTAAAATTGGATGCTGTTGTGGGTGAAAACCCATTCAACATGCTACTACATTATTTAATTTGAAGTAAGAAGTGAAAAGTACAGAACATGGAACAAACTCTTACTTTATACTGAACTGTTTTCATGGCATTACCATTACATGCACCGGAATGTCTATGCATGTGGCCTGCTGGCCTAGGGGTGACTCTGTTTCTTAATTGCATGAGCCTGATTCTGCTCTCTACTGGAAGTTGAATATTTTTGTGAAGAGTAGTGCACCGGTAATGGGTTTGGGTTGTTGAATGTTGAGTTCATTGGTAAGACATGCTAGAAAACATGTTTGTGGTTGCTTGCTGTCAGTTCCTTTGCTTCTGTGGAAATTTCTCTCCATTTCCTAACACACAAGCTACATTTGACAGATGTTTCTGAATAATGGGCTACCTGATCATGAAATCTAGAGGACAAAATGTTGTTCTTTTGGAAAATTTGCAGAATCTACCATTAGCAATGTCTCATTCTCTTTCAAATGGCAACCACCATGTTCTTCTTCCAAAAGATAATTATTAGTTACCTGATACTTTTGTAGCTTTTTACTCATGACAATTTTTATTTGTGGGTGCTTGCAATGATTGTATGGATTATCTAATCCCTTATGGAATTTATTTGTGGACAATGGGAACTTCTTCTTTTGGAGAACCCAATCATGTCTTGGAATTTGATGTTGTTTGCAAGCATTATTTGAAACCTGATTTATGATGATAAACACTCAGCTTTTAGGTTGTACTCTTAAGTTCCAGATACCTATTGTTTATGCTCTCTAGATGGTTTGGAACTGTTCTTAAGTTGAAAAGGACCTGCCACTTGAATACTACGTCGAGTGATTTTTTATCTTCAAATTTAAGCTGAAAGGAATTCATCACTTTATCTTTCTTGGTGTAACAATTACAACTTTGAAGTGTGATGCAATATGGCATATTTGGTCTCTGAGAATGTTTGGATGTGAAATCACATATATTGCTTCAATTGAAACAAAATATTTGTGGTGACATGAGTGGGGGTGTAATATGAACCAAGGCTGGGTAGCTGGCTTGAGCTCCCAAACGAGCCGAGTCTAGCTTGTGGTAGCTGCCCATTAGCTAGCGAGCAATTATTTTGCTTTTAAATTTATATTCTATAATATATATGTAATGTGTTATTTACGATGCTATATTTATTGCACATAATTATGAAATTTACAAATATTTGATTTATTTTTAAGTATATAATTTTCTAATTTTGTGCCCAACTACATCTGGCATGAATGCAATTCAGTCACAGACGATTTGGCTAAATTTGGTTCACTGGACCCTCTGCATTTGGCATTGATTCATGCGTGACTGCTTCATCTCATGTTCCTGTCACGACCTGGTGGTTTCTTTTGTTTCCTTGTCACTGTTTGGTTTTATTTGTCTGTTGGTTTGCCCCTTTCCTAATTATTTCCTTAGGTGATTGTTTGAGCTTTATAAACAAAACAAAATAAATATAGACATTTTAATATTTAAATAAATCAAATAGTAATGTAAAAGTAAATAATAAAGTAGAGCTCGAGCTTGATCTAAAAAATTACAATCTTGATGAGCTCGAGCTGAGATTAAGATGTGAGGCTTGAGCTCGGCTAGTTTTCACCCTTAGACATGACAAACATTTTTGACTAGCAACTATGAGTTTGGCTGAGCAAAAACCAACTAATAGGGAAATAGAATTCCATTGGAACACTAATTCCAATTGCTAAGACGTTAGGTTTCAGATAAGTATCCTTGTTTAAAAAATATATCAATGATCATCAATCAAAGTGGTTCAATTTTACATCTATTGGTGTTGAAAGTTGAAGCACAAATTAAAATATGTTGAAGATTAATGGATTTGTATCTACCTGGTGCAGCTCTTCCTTAAACGACGCAATGTTGAAATAAAGAATTTCCGTACATCCCAAAGGAGTCTAATTATGTGCTTTGGTGTCAAATTCCAAAATTGCAACTAAATATACAATCATCTATAGTGATATCCTCTATTTGTTGAATGCGTTTAATATGGTTTTTCCCCCCTCCCATTTTTAATAATTTTGGCCTTTTACTTGTTTAAAACACCAATGTTAATATTTCTTATTTCTCTTTTTGGGTTGAATCCACTAAGTTGGTAAAGTTGGATAATTCATTGTATTAGGACTTCAGTTAGAACTATTATACACATTTTTTACATATTTATATAACAAAACCCGCTGTAAATATGATCACTAATAGTCAAAATATCTTTACTCGGTAACTACTATTCGCTAATAAGTACTTGCCAAAGAAGGCCCAAGTATAATTGTGAAGTGCAACTTAAAATGTCGTGTAAGTGCATGTGATGCCGTTATTCGAGGAGACAATCCTTTAATTTCCCCCTTCCTTTCAGAAAGTTTTCTTCTATAATTTCTACTGAATTATCTCCAATTTTAGGTAGTAGGTTTGTTTAGAATAGTCATTTATTGTCTCTATTTCTTTTTATCGAAGTATGCTGAAAATTATCTATATATTTTTTCTTGATTAGCGATGTATTTTTGTTTTCATTGTGTGTGTGTATATATATAAACTATTAATATTGTAGATGATTTTTCATGTATTTTATAATTTAAATAAATAAAGTGGTGTGTTATTTATCAATTTCGGCATTTACATATAGTCTGGCAATGGATCATATCATAAACTTGTTCCTCAATCCTGTCTCACAACGTTGTTACATTCAATAGTCAATGCCATTGACACGTGTCATTATTGTTTGTCTAAAATATAGCTTCGATTGATGATGTCACTTGTCAGTTTGTGCAGATATATATTTTCATTATGTGCACAACTTTGGGCCGTGATCTAGGCCCAGAATTTGAAAGTGGAAGCATGCGTGAGATCTTTAACTAAATGTTTTGTCGAGGCTATCGTACTCTGTTGGGCTTTTACGTGAGTTGTCGAAAAAAGGGTCTCAGCCCAGCTTAACTTTTAATTTTGCACCATGTTACATGTGATGTTATTACTAGGTAATTATACATGGATTTTAATATTTTTGGGTCTATATATATCAAGAATAATCTGCGACTTCTCACTTTATTTTATTTTAATTTGTGCATATGCCATAAGTGATGTATCTCTTGGTTGCCGCTCTTATGGTTGGGTTATCTTAAAATTGCTTGATCATGTTGATTCAATTGACGTCCATTTCGAACTCCAACTAATTACTTATTTATGATTTCATTCGTTTTTATGATCTTATAAGATATCTTTTCTTTTAGCTATTAAATTAATATTCGATATCAATTGTCACTTCTAAATTTTAACAGAATGATTGCAAGTGTAATATATAGGATGATGAACTCAAATAACCATATTTTTTTTGTATTAGGGCTTGTAAATCGTGTGAATTGTGTTCTAGCTCGAGCTTGATTAAGTTTGATTTGATTTCTTAGAAGCAAATTTACTAAAACAACCTTACTTGATTTTGAAGCACTACTTTCTATAATTCTGAGATTGATTTGTGAACATTTAAGACAGAGTCATTTTCGACTCTAGGAAACATTGATTGATCTCAACCCTAGCTGTTTGATAAGTTGATTCAATCATCTTGGTCATTCGTACCCCTGGCTTTAAGTCTTGTTAGATAGTCCAGCCTGGCTGAGATTTTTGAACCTTTATTTCCCCCAATTGGAATCTCTTATTCCTTTTTATCTCTGTCGATACATAGCTACAGTATTAAATTTTGTTGGATTTTCTCTGAAACTTGTCATATATGTATCTTCTTTTATTTGGCTATACAAGCTTGGATCTTGTTGAATAGATGTAAGGATGCAAATCAGTAACATGTGCAATGGAAGTCATGTTTGGACTCCGGAAATTATTGATCCATCTTGCATGAGTTCTATACGACAAGATGCCCTTAGATCTTAGGAACCTAGGATTGAGGATGCGGGCGTTGAGACCTTGTCACTTCTGTTACTCTTGTTCAGATTCTCGATGAAGTGAGCGGAGTCATTAATTATAATTATATAATTACACTAGTCATTCTCATGATAATGTGCTAAATTTGTAAAATAGTTTGGCAAACTCTTTATACCCCCACTTTCTATTTCTGAGACATTTGATGAATTGTCTTATCAATTATTTGTTCATTAAGAATTATATGACTGTAGGGGGAGAGTTATGGAAGGAATTAATGTAACGTGGGTATGATTCTTATATGGTTTTTGTCAGATTGCATAATAGTTACAATTTAATCTCTTTTTTCAGTTTCACTGTTTTTGACCGCTGTTATTTAACTTGTGAACCAACACAGCCACATTTACACCATAATACATAATTTGTGTTGCATGTATCAAATTACGAGATATGTCGTTTCCAGACACTTATTGTCATCGAAGAAAGATGACCTAATTTTCATGCTTTGGCATCCATTTGTCTCACTTTTATATCCATTACTGCAGTTCATTGTTTGTTTGTTTCTGCATGAACTTTATTGTTGGTTGGAGTGACTCTGATGTGGGAGCAAGTGAGCAACTTGAATATATAGGAACTTATGCTGTCAATTTTCATCTTGTAATGTTCAATGAAATCTTCTAAATTCTAGAATTTTGCTTCTTTTTTCTTTTTCTTTTTTTTTTCTTTTCTTTTCTTTTCTTTGTGTGTGTGTGTGTGAGTGTGTGTGGCGCGAGCATGTGTTTCTGCGTGTGATTGTGTTGCACAGGCTATCTCATAACAACTGTAATTGTGTTTGTGTCTCAGAGAAATCTTAAAGCCCTGGCCAGTATGGGGTTATCTGCTAAGCAAGAGAAGGACAACAAGATACAGAAGATAAAACAAGAAGTAGCAGATATGGTTAAGCTTCGAATCCCCCATATAAGATCAAAAGTATGCATTGTTTTTCTGACTAATTTTGATTCCACATCTGAACGATAAAATAAAAGTGAAAATATAGATTTAGTCTCTACAGATTTATTGAAGTGGACTGTATCAGATGGCCCTCTGGTCAATCCTAAAATGAATACTACTGGCTCTTATGTGGAATGCTGAGAGCTGAAGACCTACTTTCTAATTACATTTTTTGTTTAATTCCTGATTTTGACTTGCTTTGCAGGTTCAGCAACAAGCTGGAAATTCTGATGATTTTCAGGAAGGTGGTCCACAAGAGAAAAAAATTGTGAAATACAAGTACAAAATGGACTATGCGTTGGAAAAAAAGATTTGTGACTTATATGATCTTTATTGTGAGGTATAAAAGTTCCATAGATCCCTCAGTAGCATTCACCTGCATATGCATATGTGTGCAGTGCACATAAACAGTTAAACACATACGGAGAAGGATTGTGACTAACTTGCTTTCCTTTTTTGTTCATTCCAGAGACAAGAAGAATATTCAGGTTCACCTGTCAGAAGGCTGTATGAAGAGGTACTGGGGATTTGATTTAAGTGATTTGTTCTTAATGTCAATCAAATGATGAAAGGATGTAAAATAATTTCTGCATCATTGTTTCTACACTGGAATCCGACAATTTGCATATGTTCTTTTACCACTTCTTTGTGGTCATGTATGTGTTTTCTTTGATTTCATACATGCATAAACTGCCATTTATGTTTGGTTCTTGCATAATGATACACCAGCAGTAGCAGAGCCATGGCTTGAACTTATTATTCCTGAGTGATTTTTCCTGTGGGTGATTTTTATTTTTCACTGGAACTATTTGATGGGGGGGTTTTTAGTTTTGGCTGGGAGATGTTAGGTTTGAAGTTATGAATGGATTCAATTTCACATTTGAGTGGCAAAAAGTCGTATAGATTTCAGTTGAAAGTATGGTTAATTGGATGCTGTTAATTCTATTATCATCTTTTGGTGACACACCCTTGGGAGGTTAATTAGGCGTGATAGATATTTGCAGAAGATTGTGTTAATTTCTACTGGTTCCTCCCCGGGTTGTAATCCATTGCTGTGGTTTTGTTTCTTGTTAATTTAAAAGCTCTCTTGCCAATTATTTGTGTAAAATGATGTCGTTTTTTCTGATGCAGCTTGTGTCCTTGTGGCCTAGTGGAGTCATTGACCCTAATGGAATTAAACGCGCTATATACAGAGTAAAAAACCGGATAGCTTCCAGTCTCCACAAGGTGCTAATGTCTTTAATTTGTTTCTTTTCTATGCATTCCTTTTAGGCATATCAAGTCGGAAAATTGCACTGAAATAACCTTTCGTATAATGGGTATGTGGTATTTACTTCTTTTGGCAGAAGTGGCTTACTTAATGTTGTGAATTTCAGCATTGTCTGTTATTTTACGTGGTTCTCTATCCTCGTTTTTGTGATGCAATGTCTTATGCTGGCCTGACCTTCATCTGTTTGTTTTCGGGATTTGTCATTCTGTTACTATCCTGATAGACGTATACTACTGCTTCATTTTCTACCTTAACGCCACTTTTGTTTTCCTATCGACCCTCTCAGGATCAAGACAAAATAAACAGGAAAAAGGCATTTCCACCAAAAGCAGAACGTGCCATCGCTGTTGCTCAGGCATCCCAACAGCGCAATGAACCTTTACCAGATTCTTGTGACAACACAACTTCGATAAGCAAATCTGTTCCGAGTGCTGCACGTGTTCCTTTCACCTTCGCAAACAGTGCTAAGAAGGAAAAGGTGAAGCAAGAGAGAAAAATAAAGGAGAGTTCCAGCACCCATCCCAAGGATGCAGCACCATCAAATACATTACCAAAAAAGAAATTGAAAAAGAAGCTAAGTGCAGAGGTAGGTGAAGCGCAGCACCGTCTTGAGAAGCTGGCGGTTTCACAGAAGCCCAAACACCATAAACAAATTACTGTATCTCATTCTAAACAAAACCGTCCGCCAGCTGCACCTCCAGCCTAAAATTCCCGGAGCATAACAACATCAAATAGTCAGATGCCCCACATTGACAAGGGCATAGATGTGAGTAGCAGAAGTCCTTCTTTAGACTTTCATCTTTAGATTGTAGGTAAACTTTGTAGCAACTTTTTCTCTTGTATTTATTGAAGCAGACTGAAATGATGCTTTTGTTTATGTTAGACATTGTCTTTCTTGAAAAGGAACCTCACATTAAGTGGGTGGTTTGGCTCCCTGTTGAATGAAGTGTTTTGGGGTCAGATTCCAATGTTGCATTCTTGTGGATTTACAAAGCCTCTAATGAGAACCCTTTTAGGATTTGGTTGCTGGAAATTGGATTCTCAATTCTCATACTTGTAACTAATGCCGGTTTAAGCTCCAACATAGTAGTAGTATTAGGCAAGAAGTGCCCACTGAAATGTGGAGTTGGGAAACTTGAAAAGTGCTTACTGCTGACCTCTACAAACTCGAGAGAAAAAAAAGTCTATTGTTCAACCTAAGTTTTCTCTATTTACCTTTTTCTTTTGAAGAGTTACAATTGGGTATGCCCTTTCCATTCAATAAACATCACATCAATTAATTATTTCACTTTAACATAAAAATCCATTATTTCTAAAATACGGTGCCCAAAAGTTTTGAGGCGATATTTATGAGTGTTTAGAATTAGCGCTGCTTGCCAAAGTTGACAGGCACACATGCAGCACTAGGAACAGATTTGCTTATCGGAGTTGTGTTGTCACAGGAAGCCTTTAAACTTGGGCTTTGATTGTAGGTAGGGTGGGCGTCGGGTCGGGTTTGGTGGGTTCGGGTTAGTCGAGTCCGGGTTAATCGGGTTCGGGTAGAAAAATAAATTACCCGCCCATTACTCGACATTGGTGGGTACCCGACATGTCGGGTACCCGATTGGGTCGGATACCCACTTCGAGTGCTCACTATTTTTTCTAAAAAAAATAAAGAAAAATTCCTTTTTTTTAAAAAAACAAATTATTAAAGAAACTTTGATAAATTCAATAATCATCATCATGATTTACAATTTACAAATTAATAAGAATAAGAACATACTCATTCATTAACAAATAAAAGACAAGAATTGACTAATAATATTTCGAAAAAAAAAATAGGAATTGAGGTTTTACCCTTTTGGTTTGCATAAAATTATGTAATTAGAAATACTAAAAAACAATACTCTCTAAATTGTGGGGGAATTTTTTTTTAAAAAAAAAGATAGACATTTTTTAGTAAATAAAATATATATTTTTTTCTTTTTAAAAAAGAAAAGTCGGGTAATTCGGGTACCCGATCGGGGAATTCGGATTCATTTGTAAAACTTGATACCCGATCCGATCTACTAATTTCGGGTTCGGGTACCCAACTTCGGTTTTTCAGAGTTCGGGTACCCAACCCGATCCCACTATTTTTCGGGTTCTGGGTACCTGATTAACCCGCCCCATTTGCCCACCCGTAGGATTTATAGGCCGGTGTGATTTTTTGGGCTGGATATGGGCCGGTACCAAATTCAGCCCAAATGGAGGAGCAGGAGAGCAGCAGTCAGTCCTCAGTCATCAGCATCCTACCGCCGAACCTTAATTTATCTGAACGGAATCAAATTCTGTCTGTTGCTTTGCTTTCAACAATTCAGTTTTGTAAGAATATATAGTGTGTGAATGTGTGATCTATTGGTTTTGTCAAAAAATTAAGCTTGTATCGCTGCCCCCGCTTCCAGTTTCTAATTCCCATTTCTTCTGAGGTATGCGTTTTAGGGTTTAAAGTTTATTCAGTTTAATAAGGGAATTTTTTTGCTGATATTTTGTATTAATTTATGTGTCGGATATATAGTGTGTATGTAAACGTGCACGAGCATATATGAGGATGAGACACTCTAGAAACTAGACTTTCGGTACTGTGGTATTTGTTTGGAATCAGAGCAAGAAAATTTGTTAGGCAGCAAGGACTTGAAATTGGGCCATTGTGGCGTAAATTATTTGCCTGCAATTTCATTTATGCAGTCTTCACTATCTCTTACTTTCATTGCGGTGAAAGATTTTCTGAAATTGAACACTGAACATGATTTCTGAAAGATAATACGCATTGGTGGCTATAAGTTAGGAGCAACTTAATTGTGTGCAATCTTTACTGTGAAATTGTAAGTCTTTTTGTTGATTCTATCGGTACCGTCTACAACATAATTGTGTACTCGCTCACTGATATTTGTTTTAAAATTTTATCACATTCCGCGTTCATTAATCTGTTTGCCAGCTTAGTGATATCCATGATTCTCCACTCATGTGTAGTTACATTGATAATGAAACTTTCAATGTTGAGATCCCGTCCCGAAGTGGCAAAGTTCCTCATTGGTTATTAAATCTATTGTTTCTACTGTTGCATTTGGATCAAAGGAATTGAATGCCAGGCAAGGATTTACATTTAGAAGGATTTCAACTATATGACATTGAGAATTTTATATCCTTAATTTCATTCTTTATGAGACCTTATCATCCCCCAACATCTTGGAAGACAATATCTGCACATAAGTTGTAAATCCATCTGTTTGAATGCAATGCAACAGTTTGAGGCAGACTTTAGGTGTATTGACCGGAGACTCGGTGAATCCCATGGAATCTCATGGGAATTCATAAAATCAAGTTATCCCCTTCATTCTTTGTCTTTACTTTTTTGCTATTCTTACCACTAGGGCTGTAAATAAACATGAATGAACAAACACCGACACAACTCTCAAGGTTGTTAATAACAAAAGTAAGTTATTTATGTAACGATTCATTTATATAAGAAATTGAGATTTGTGTTTATACCGTTTATTTGTTTATTTATTTAATTTGCAAACAGTTGATCAACATTAATAAATGAACACTATATAAATATAAAATGCCAACTTTAATTCATGTTGAATATAAACAAACATATAATGAACAATAGAATATATAATCATATATATAAAAGATGCTGGAGATTAAAACCATACAAAATAATCTAACATTCACTGGATAAGAAGTTTTGAATTAAAGAGAATGAATGAAACTTTTGGATGACTGTGCATGGGCTCAATATTGTGTACTAAAAAAAAATAAACTAAAAAGATGGCAAAAAAGTGAAATAAAATCTGAACGAGGCAAATACATTATGCATTCACTCCCACTGTCGATAATTGAGTGTTACACTTCCTTTTAGTCTGTCTTTAAATAAGTGTTATATTCCTCTTCCAATACACACTCCCCCCCATATCTCTCTCATGATCTTGCATAATATTCTATTTTCTTTCTTTATCCACTAAAAACTCCATTTATCCCTCCATCCATTATAAAATAACTCATTTCTCCCTCTTCCTTCCCATGCCCAAACCTAATGTAACACTTATTGATGGATTATACTATTGTATAAGATTATACTATTGTATAAAATATTATTTATCCTAATTACACATGTTCACGAACAATTAAATGTTCATGTTCAGAATAAGTAAATGAACAATAGGTTATTCAAACTCCTGATCATTTGATAAACGAACAATAAAACTTGTTCATGGTGCATTACTTTATTACATGAACAAATTAGAACATTAGTTGACCCATGTTCATGTCCAGTCTGCTAATAGTGGACAACATTATTCAATTATGACCTTACTTACCATCATGCTCGCATGTAAAGTATGAAAGATGTAATTAACCTCTCCTCTAGATTTTATTTTACTTTATTCTAAGAACTTTTATCATTTTCTTCATTCCTTCATGTCAAATGTTATATGACACTTTTATGTGATTCCAGCTTATGGATGTCCAGCATGATGAGCCACTTCCTCCTGGAGTCCAGACCCTGCCAAATTCATTGTCTTCTATTAATGGATCCTCTTTGGCATCTGCTGAGTCTGGAAGTTCTAATACACACGCTTCATTGTCTGCGGCTTCTTATCCACCACACATCCTGACATCCCATAACAGTCATCTTCAACCTGTCACTCCCAACAGTCAAAACCATGGGTCAGTGATTCCTCAGAAAGCAGTTCTGCCGCCGCATATGAGTTCTAGTGGTTCCCATATTCAGTTGGAGAGCGAGAATAATATTGAAACCATGGCTCAGAATTCCGTGCTGCATGAACAAGTATTTGTTTTGTAAACAATATGCTTCATCATTTAGTTTTATCCTCACGGATCATCTTAGTGGCATGGTTTGCAAATCTTTGTTTCAGGAAATTGCCACTCAATTGGTCATACAGAACCAGAGGTTTGTGCCTAAGTTTTGCATAAATGGCCTGAGCTTTAATAGTAGAATCAAATCCCATTTTTCATACATATATATGTGTGTGAACTCAGAGATTCAAACACTATCACCGCACATCCAGAGGATAACACAGACATTTTGTCTGGAAGGCATGATTCAAACGCACTTAAGGTGCTTCAATGCTGCTATTTTAGTGTAAATCTTTAATGAATTTTTTCATGTGTTGGATGTTTCCCTATGTGACATGTTTCCTCTATGCAGGAGCATCTTCTAAAAATGACTTCACAACATCGAACAGAAATGGCCTTGAAACGTGGCAAGCCTGCAGTGATGGATGAAGGTTGTTCTATTGTGCTGAAATATTTTCTGTCCGGCAAGCTTGTGGTTTTTTTATATGTTTGTGCCTTTCCAGCACATGCTAGTGACAGCGAGATGCTTGTTTTTATGAGAAGAAATGTAGTAAATAATTATCAAACAACCATGGTGTGGTAACCTTTATCTTGTATATTGAGATGTTTTCACAAATTACAAGTAGGATGCATCTGTGTGGTTGTGCCAATAAAAAATTTTGAGAGTTGGGGGAATGATAATGGATATGGACAGCTTTAAGGACTAATTTTCATTTGCATGTCAATGGAATTATATAAAGAATGATGGATGAATAAGTCTGAATGAATTTCTTGTTATTACTTCATTACTGGTATTGCTCATAAATAATTCAATTATGACTTTTATCCCAAGGAAATCCACCAAACTTTTCTTGATATAAAATATTAGCTGTGCTCAGGAAGCAACTTGCTTTAAAAATCTGACAATTTTTTTATGACGGATGAAAGTCTCCAATTGCTACTTTTAGTCATGAGTGGGATCATAGCCTTCTCTATGATATATTCTTTTTTGATAGGTATCGAAATCGGGAATGGATATGGGGTCCCTGGTGGAGGTGCATATTATGGAGCATCAGTTCACAATATTAGAACTCATGGTAGGGATATTTCTCTGTTCAAATTACTTCTACTGGTATACATGCATAGTTTGACACTTTATCTTGCATCACCAGAAAGGAAAGATTATGATGGTCAAAATATAAGCCAAAATAGTGCTGATTTGAATGGTGATCCCGGACAGAAGTCAACTGCCAAGGACTTACCTGAATATCTCAAGAAAAAATTGAGAGCAAGAGGTATCCTAAAAGATGATCAGATTGCTGATAATTCTTTGAAGTCGGAAGATGTAAGTTATTGTTCAATTTTTTCCTTGTATTTGCCTTTTTTGTTATGTGTAATTGATTTAGCTTCATAAACAAAATACTTGAACAAAGGCTATTCCTTTGGTCATAAACTCATAATTATAATTGCACATCTTTCAGCATGGAATGATGAATATTACTATTACTTTTTATATTCATTTCATTCAAAATTATTCGCTTTTAATTCTTATCAGAATTTCTTGTTGCATGATACTACTCGACCATGCTACTTATCCTGTGACTGACACCTTGTATTCCAGAGGCTGGAGGCTGAGTCACCTCGGGCAACTGCATCGGGGAATCTACCTACTGGATGGGTTAGTGGAAACTACTATTCTTTTCAAATGAAGTTTATGGAAATTCATAAGGATGGGATTTATTGTCCTAAAACAGCCGAGACATGCCCAAATCGCATCTGTGTGTGCAAATAAATCAATTATCCGGTGTCTTCTGTACATCTTCTTGCATATGTTGTGGATGGTTCTTGGCCTAATCCATTGAGAATGTGTGTCTTCTCTCTTATAGTATATTAAATCACTTTTCATGATTGAAGAAGCAAGAGTGAAATTTTGATTGACCATTTCATGCAGATTGATGTCTGTATGTTTCTCACTCTGCCTTAATCAGAACATGTAGAATTTCTGCCTTCTGGAACCTATGGTTTTTCATCAGTTTCCTTTCTGGTTCATGTTTGTGTTTTTTGGCTGTGTTCTGTGCTGTTACTTCATTGTTCATCCAAGTTCATGTTTGTGTTTTTTGGCTGTGTTTTGTGCTGTTACTTCATTGTTCATCCAATTTCCCATCAATTATGATGTAGATTGAGACAAGGGACCCTGAGAGTGGTGCTACCTTTTACTACCATGAGAGCTCGGGAACAAGTCAGTGGGAAAGACCTTCAGACACAGCTTCTATATCCCAATCTGTGACACCAGTAATTCAAGAACATTGGGTAGAAGCCTTTGATGAAACTACTGGTATTCCCTTTATGCCATAGTGTTTTAACTAAAAATTTTAGTTTTTTGTGCAAAGGCATGTGGGGTCTTAAGTTCTCATTGTCTTTTCATATGTTTTTATGATATTGGGTGTCTTGTGATTATTTTGCATTCTGATCTGTCTGAGAAGTTATGCAATATAAAGAAAGATAGCTTAAAACAATATTATAATTAGCAATATTGTTAGTTGCTTATCTGCCATGATTACTTTTATTACCAAAATTGGTCCTGTGATTTTTTCTCTGTTGCATGTATTCTCAGGTAAAAAATATTATTATAATGCAAGGACCAATGTTTCTCAGTGGGAGCATCCAGGTGCACAGAATCAAATTACCTCACAGCATTATGACCAAATGGCTGCATATGGTGCTGTGGATGGGAATTTCAAGGATCAGTCCAGTTTTCCTAAATGCTTAGGATGTGGGGGTTGGGGATTAGGTCTTGTGCAATCCTGGGGCTATTGCTGCCACTGTACCCGGTTTGTTCATTCCCTTCTTATATGCTATTGCATTTCATAATTCATATTAATAAAAAGTTGTTTGGTATATGTAACACTCATCTTTTATTAGAGTCACAAATGCCTAAGTGTTGACAATATCTGTTATTTCATCATGGTAAACTTTGGTGATTTGTTGGGTACTCCGATTTAGACGTTCTTTTCTCAGATCTAACGTTTGTTGAAAGGTCACTATAGATTTTACTTATAAAGTTAAAATTTCTGAGTGTTCTCTTGGAATACTATGCTGTAGAAGTAAAGTATTTTTAATTAAAATAACATCTCCATGGCTTGTTCGGAAACCTTGGTTGATAACCATGTGCTGCAGTAGGTGATCATGCAGTCTTCATTACTGAGATACTTTCACGGTTTTGAAATTTTGAATTTTCTATTTTTTTGTTTTTGTATACATCTAATGTCATGATATTGTTGTTCGTTGCAGACTTCTGAATCTTCCCCAAATCCAATACTTGTCGAACGCCGTGGTAAGCCATCAGCAGATCAACAATGCTGCTAAAAATCAAGGGGAGTCTGAGAAGAGGTCTTCAAAACAGAGGTGAAATCTTCTACCCTGTATAAGTTCTGCTTCTATGCAGATTTTTCGTCTTTTTGAAATGAAGAATTTTTTCCTCTTTTGCTTGGTACAGTTTCAATTATAATCTAACAAGCAAGTGAAAGTAATTATGGTACTGATGAGGTACAGATGTAGTATGTTGTTTGATCAGTTGGGCAAAGCTCACAGGAGACAGTTTATTTTTGTACTCTCAGTTGTTTCAAGTTTTATAATATGGTGATTTGGGTTGCACAGGTCTGATATGAAACCCCCACTTGCAAGAGGCTATAAAAAGGAAAATAAGAAGCGTGCCTACAGTGAGGATGATGAATTGGATCCCATGGATCCAAGTTCCTACTCAGATGCTCCACGTGGTGGTTGGTATGTAATCCCACATCTTGAGGGCAACAATGTTCACATTTATATGAGGGGAACTGACAAAACTATATGGAAAATATATATTTTTTTTATCTGGATTGAACTGGTCAATGATGTTTATTGTGTTTGAGATCTGTATTAAAATACTAATAACTTGATGCGTATTTTTCAGGGTTGTTGGCCTCAAAGGAGTGCAGCCTAGAGCAGCAGATACAACTGCTACGGTATGCTATTAAGCCATTACCTTCATTAGTACTCTTCCGGAAATAAATTAATCTAGTGTTTCATCTTTTTCTGCGTGCCTTCATTCAGTTTCAGTGTGAAATTCAATTTTTACATTATTTTGGAGTGTACCTCTGCCCGTGACATTAATCAGTAAAAGGCCAGTAACATTTGTTTGTCATATTCACTATATCACTTATTCACTTTAAACTTCAACGAGAGTACCTTGTTTTTTGCCAATGGGTTTTATGGTGGACAACTGGACAATATTCAGTTTGATATAATTTGCCATTTACGTGGTCACTCTGGTTATAAGACCGTTTTTTGTGTTTGGTGACTTCAAAATTTCAGGGACCCCTCTTTCAGCAGCGCCCTTATCCCTCCCCTGGAGCAGTCCTCCGCAAGAATGCTGAAATTGCTTCCTCACAAAAGAAGAAACACAATTCCCATTATGCTCCTATATCCAAGAGAGGCGATGGAAGTGATGGTCTTGGCGAAGCCGACTAAAGGATGATCTTGTGGCCTGTATGATGCATTCTTGTTTCTTCTTCCATCGGCTGCTTCGCAAGTTGTTTGGGCCACTTGCAGATATTCTGTATACAGGACTGAGTGCTTGCCATTCTGATGGCCCCTTTCCCCTTCTCGATTTAAAGATGATGGTTTCTTACAATGGGGAATGGTGTTTGGTCCATAGTCCAAAGTCCAAAGTCGACAGTCCAATACGGTGTTATTGTGTTGGTTCAAATATGAAAATTCCTCATCTCACTGTGGTACAATGCCAGGTTATGTTGCTATTGTGTAAATAACAATGTTATACCTTAACAAAGGTGTTTTGTTGTCGTTGCATTAACAACTAAGATTACAAAGAACCTTTTTGTTTTTCTACAGTAACCAATTAGTACTTAGTTAATCTTAGTTGGATCATATGAATTTGAAAGCCAACTGATGTATGCATATTTTAACAGTAGAATTAATTGTGGTTAACTTTACCATTAGATAAAATTATTTATGTTTAGATATATCTGAGAGGCATGATGTATTCTTGTGGTGCGACCAGAGACCTCACCAGTATCTGAAGTGTGTGAGTTTATAAATAGTACTACCTCCGTTTCTTTTTAAAGGTTACATTTCTCATTTGCACGTATGCCAATGCACATTTTCAACAATTAATAACTTAAATTCGGTATAAGTAAAAATTCTAAAAACTTGATATTTAGAAACTACAAGATGAGACGAATCAAACAAGATCTCACTTGGTTATATTTTGTCTTCAATAACTATAATAAAAATAGAAGTCAAAATACTATAATGAACAGTAAAAAAAGTCAAAACGTAACATTTAAAAAGAAACGGAGGGAGTACTTACTATAAAACTATGTATTAGAATTCTGAATTGCTCAATCATGATTGTTGTATTACCCTAACAAGTAACAACTTCCATCTTAGATGGCCAATTCTTAATAAAACACTTTCTTAATTTATAAAGCGGAAACACAAAACAATAATAAAACACTTTTATTTTTTAAAATTTATAAAGCGGAAACACAAAAAATAATAAAATACTTTTTAAATTAATTAAGAGTTTGAATTATTCTTAGTTTATATACTAGAAAGTATTTTACGAAGTTTATTTCATAATCACATTAATTAATTTTAAAAATTATTAATTACTCCCTCCGTTTCATTTAAGATGGCTTGTTTGATTTTTGCACATAATCCAATGCACTTTTTAAATAAATATATATATATGTAAAAATTATGTGAAATATATAGTAATAATTAATTTAATAAGCATGTGGTAACTTGGAATTTGTAAAATGCATATAAGTCTCGGATAAACCTTGGGCCATTACAAATTAATTGAAAACCCTGCTTCAGTGCCAACGCGGCAAAACGCACTACTACGTCGCCGATGACCACCGCCGCATGCTCCTCCGTCTGTCTCCTCCCGTCACCGCAATTCCGCCGCCGGGGAGTTACGTCTCTCATATGCACGAAAACTACTTTCTTTCCTCCACTCATCCTACCTCTTCTATCTACCTCGTTACGCCGCCGGTCCACTTCCTCTCTCATTTCTTCAGCTCTTATTCAGGTGCAAACTTTGCAGACTCAACGGCTCTTATCCTCCGTTCTTTTTATTTCATTGAATTCTGAACTGGTTATCTATTATCTTTTTATCATTAAATTGTTGGCCTTTGCAGGAAAATATTGGCAAATTTAAGAAAACGTGGAGTGACTTGAGCAGCTTGAACTATTGGGTGGTCAAGGACTATTACAGACTTGTTAATTCTGTAAATGCGCTGGAACCCCTCATTCAGAAACTCTCCGATGAACAAGTTATTATCTTATTGACTTTTGCTTTGTGTGTTATCAGTATACTATAAATTCACAGTGTAATTGATCATGTTTTGCATTATATCCTGTAGTTGAAAGAAAAAACTCTGGAATTTCGGCAGCGGTTGAATCGTGGGGCAACTCTAGCTGATATTCAGGCTGGTATGCTAATTATTCGCCCTGTTGTATATGAGTTTTCATGGAGGTCCATTTTTGGGGGGTTCACTAATATTGTTTGGTTGATTTGCACTTGGTCTTTGGGAGTCCTCTGACGCCTCTCAGTTTTATTTTCAAAACCTAAATGCATTTACTTTCTGTATGTATTTCAGAGGCTTTTGCTGTGGTTCGTGAAGCAGCAAGAAGGAAGCTTGGAATGCGCCATTTTGATGTGCAGGTTTCTATACATAAATGCCCTAGCATTATAGTTTTGTTTTTGCAAAGAGTGCAAGAAGTCTCTTCAGATAGAATCTGGACAAGGACACTCGATAAGTGCTACTATTTTCTTTCAGGGTAGTTGGTGTTAAATGAGGCCTTTTTATTGGTTTGATGATTTCTGCTGATGGTACCCTTTTGGCTGAAAGTGGTTTACTACTTTACTTTATAAATGAAACAATGGTTTCTTTATTCTACGGAACTTTAATTCGATTCCATTTATTACATAAGTTAGTTGTAAGTAGTTCTGTAGAACAACTAATATTGAAACCAATTTGCTACAATCTTGTCTCTATTTTTGTTATTACAGATTGTTGGTGGGGCTGTGCTTCATGATGGGGCTATTGCAGAGATGAAAACTGGGGAAGGGAAAACCTTAGTATCCACACTGGCAGCCTATCTCAATGCATTGAGTGGCGAGGGTGTTCATGGTATTCTGTTTCCCAACTTCTTAGTTCTTACCCAGTAGAAGGATTTCTGTTTTCTGAGGGTTATATCACAATATACAGTTTCCAGATGTGGGTTTTGGAGACAGCTAATATATATGGCTATGAATGATATGGATACATCAATTGAGTACAGTTGTGAAATTTTCTTTTCCAACTATTTTCTCTTGCCACACTCTTGTTCTATATTCTGGCAGTGGTTACTGTGAATGATTACCTTGCTCAACGTGATGCTGAATGGATGGGTCGCGTGCATCGTTTCCTAGGCCTCTCTGTGGGGCTTATTCAGGTAAGCTTATGCATGCACTATTCTTTAGATGTTTGGTGCTTATTTTGGCTGATAATGAATCTTATGGATCATTTCTCAGATGTTTTATTCTTTACTATATTCTGAGGGTGGGTATATTGTAAAAGTCAATCTCTTGAATATCAGAGGTTCACAAAAAAGCATGGTATTAAATTGAATAATCGTCGACTATATTACATAATTAAAATTTTAAGTTATATGGATATATATCATGTGCTGGATTTTGTCTGTTCTCACTTACATAGCATTTTAAAATACATGTTAATAAAAAGGGTGCCTTCCATTTTATTTATTTTATTTTATTTATTTTGCTGTTGTATGCTGTGTTACATATTTGCTTTATTTGCAGAGAGGGATGACCTCTGAGGAACGCAGATCAAATTATGGATGCGACATTACCTACACTAATAATTCAGTGGGTGCTAAGTGCTAAAAAATTATTATTGTTTCTTTTTTTTTTTCTTTTTTTTTGCAGTTCATTTAGTTTGCCTTCTTTATTTCATGACCTCAAACATTATCTTATCTTTCTTTTATTTGGTCACAGGAACTTGGTTTTGATTATTTGCGAGACAATCTTTCGGCTAGCAGTGAGCAATTTGTGATGAGATGGTAATTCCATTCCCCATACATTCATGATTAGGTCTGGCAATATCATAGCTACTGTTGACATTTTTAATTTGACAGGCCGAAACCCTTCCATTTTGCAATAGTTGACGAAGTTGACTCTGTTCTCATTGATGAAGGCCGGAATCCTTTGTTAATAAGTGGTGAGGTAATTTACACTAGCTTTCTTGCTGACATTGGAGATGATGAGAATTGAATTTCCAGGACTGAAAAGAAACAGAAACACGGTCTTTCCTGTGGTTATATACATCATCATGTCCTTTTGATTATTCTAATTCACCGAGTTTTCTGGTGATTTCTCTGCTTTCTGCTGATTCAAATTTATTATTTATCCAGGCAAGTAAAGATGCTGCCCGATATCCAGTTGCTGCAAGAGTAGCTGACTTGTTGATAAGAGTGCTCGTGAGTCCTTATTCACTTTACACTTATCACCTTTGTGATGTTGTCATTTATTTTGCCAAGTTGAATGAGTGAATACTTTGAACGTTTTGAATACATTCAGTTTAATTGACAGCATTACAATGTGGAGCTCAAAGATAATTCTGTAGAGCTTACTGAGGAAGGTATAGCATTGGCCGAGATGGCTTTAGAAACAAATGATTTATGGGATGAGAATGATCCTTGGGCTAGGTGAGTGTTTATATTATTATGTTTGTACTAGCATATCTTGTGCCCCTAGTCATAGTTCCTTACTTTCTTAGATCCTTATCACACAGACTCACTACAACCATAGGCCAAAATTGTACAACATCAGTGTACATTTCCAATCTTCAATATCAATTTTCTTCAATTTTACATTTTCCTATATTGCATATTATGCAACAGGTTTGTTTTGAATGCATTAAAAGCCAAGGAATTCTACCGGCGTGATGTACAATACATTGTTCGGAACGGAAAGGCTCTTATAATCAATGAGGTATCTCAACCACCGTTGAATTTGCGTAGTGATTAACCTGGTTGCTCCCTGTCTGTTCTTGACATGATTCAGAAAAAAGTGGCATACTTTCCATAGTTAGTACCGCTCACTCATAACCACCATTTTTCTTGCTGAATATCTCTAGTCTTTATTATTGTCATGCATGTATATGTTAAGTATGCTTTATTTAACATTCTTCTTTATGGATATAGTACTCAAAAGAGTGCATATGTGTGTGTGCGTGGATACGTTTATACCTTCAATTATGTTCTTACATAAAAAGAGTAAAATCATATAAAAGCTTGATGTAACTGCATCAATGAAACAGAATAATTTGATATCTAAATGCATTTAGAGTAAAGATTCAGTAAAGAATGCCAAACATGATTTAGCGTCGGCATCTATTTATAAAGTACTCATGTTGGGAACTGGGATTTGTTTGCTATAAGCCTATAATCCTGTCCTGAGGCATTGGGTTCAGTACACTAGTTTTGAGAATGGCAATCTGTATTCTGAATATGCTGATTTCTGTATCTCTGTGAATTTCTATGTTTGCATTTGTCTCTCGTAGATTTTGTGTGCTAAAGTGTTCTGAACTAGGTTTATAATCTGTTGTACAATGACCTCTATGGTTTGCCCAATTGGTTTCACATTACTGTTTTTCTTTCTAGTTAACTGGGAGAGTAGAAGAAAAAAGGCGGTGGTCTGAGGGCATTCATCAGGCAGTGGAAGCCAAAGAAGGCCTAAAGATTGAGGTGAGATTGTTGATTCGGGCTTTTTGGACATTTTTGTCAAGATTCTGCTGTCACTTTTTTTTAGTTAAATTCAGAACTTTCTGAAATTTCATAGGCAGATTCAGTTGTTGTGGCCCAAATTACATACCAATCTCTATTCAAGCTATACCCTAAGCTCTCTGGAATGACTGGAACTGCAAAGACAGAGGTACACATCTTAAATACAACTGTCATTTTATACATACTTGAATAGTGTGTGCTGTTTACATTAAAAGTGTGTTTTGTATTACTGTAGGAGAAGGAATTCTTGAAAATGTTTCAAACGCCAGTTATTGAAGTGCCCACTAATATGCCAAACATTCGTCAGGATTTACCAATCCAGGCATTTGCTGTAAGGCTATAATTTCTTATATAGAACTTTGAATTTGTAGAAACATCCTTTTTAAACTTCTAACAGTCAATATTTTGAATTATGTTTGGTCATAGACCGCTCGAGGGAAATGGGATTATGTTCGTGCAGAAATTGAGTATATGTTCAAGCTTGGGCGGCCTGTTTTGGTTGGGACCACTAGGTACATGTGTTTCCTTTTCTTCAATATGGTTCGATTTACATGTGTGCCATATATATATATGTATATACTTCCTCCATATTAAAAAAAAATGTTAACATTCTTTGTTTTCACGCAATCCAATACACATTTTTAAAGAGTATTATCTCAAATTTTATAAAATAAAAAATTATAGAACTTTAATATAAAACTACTTGATTAGACGAATCTAACAAGATCTTCTTGACTATGTTTTATCTTATGTAACTGTGTTAAAAAGTTGAATCAAAGTTACTCAATGAATAGTGAATTGAATAGTGTTTACTATGCAAACGTTAACATTTTTATGAAGTTGAGGACTCTATCAGTGTATTAAAGCCTTCACTGAAGCAGAGGTGGTGATGTGATGTTGTTATCATGCCTAGCTGGGGAAAAAATTGAAGTGCCTAAAAATGAATTTTCCTCAATGGATATCCCTTTTAGTTATAATTTGAATTTTAATTGTCCTTAAGAGTAGGATTCAACATTTTAATAAACTGTGCAGAATGGTTTTCCAAAATTTTGCTGGTGTTTCATATATTATTTTGTAGTAATTCTGTATTCTAACAGGTCTAATTGTGGCTTTTAATGTGGATGCAGTGTTGAAAATTCTGAATATCTATCTTCTTTGCTGAGCGAAAGAAAAATTCCCCACAATGTGCTTAATGCACGCCCCAAGGTTTGTATACTTTATTCATTTTGTGTAGATAACTAGCTATGATCCTTGTGTTGTTTAGTGCATATCTCATTTTATTTTTGTTTAAGAATGTACACTAACAACTATTTTGATGCAGTATGCTGCAAGAGAAGCTGAGATTGTTGCCCAGGCAGGTCGAAAACATGCAATTACTCTATCAACCAATATGGCTGGCAGGGGGACTGATATCATCCTTGGAGGGAACCCGAAGGTAAGTATGTAACTCTACTTGTGGTGTTTTGTGAAGGTTTCTTGGAGAAGGAAACCTTTTGTCTTTAGTCATTCGGTTGTTTTCCATAAACTCCTTTTGTTAGACATATACTACGCAAAAAACATGATAGTATCCAATAAGTGTTACATTTGCATTGGCTCATCAGATGCTTGCTAAAGTAATCTTGGAGGCTGCTTTGCTTCCATCTCTGTCGCGGAATGTTCCAGATGCTGTAACTGATCCTGGGACATTTTCAGAAAGGGTAATTACGGCTTTTACCATGAAAAATAAATCAAATGACATGTTTTGACTGACCTCTCGAGTGTTACTCTCATGCAGGCATTATCCAAGGTAAAGGTAGGACCATCGTCTTCAGGCTTGCTTGAAAGGACTGTTGTCATGTGTAAGTTCCATTATTTGACCACTAAAGTAAGAACTTTGCCTTTTCCCATTTTTTTGTATGTTCCTTTACTTGGTTAATGATGCAGTTAAATATGTATGCAAAGCTGAGGGTAAGAAGTGGACTTATGGAGAAGCAAGAAACATTATATCACAATCTATTGAAATGAGCCAGTCTGTTGAGCTGTCTGAATTGCAGAGGCTTGTTGATGATCAAACTGAGATGTATCCTCTTGGCCCATCTATTGCTCTTACTTATCTATCAGTTCTAAAGGATTGTGAAGCTCATTGCCATAATGAAGGTTTAGAGGTGAAAAGGCTTGGCGGTCTTCATGTGATTGGAACATCTTTGCATGAGTCTAGGAGAATTGATAACCAGGTAAATTCTTCACTTTTTGTTGAGAAGTAAATCAAGTAAGGGCCCCTAATGTGTGATTAGTGTCCCACATTGGTTAAATAATGGATTGTGGCTTAAATATCTGGTGGAGCTTGATGACATGCCTAATGAGCCTTGAGGCTTTTAGATTGAGATGCGGTTGTGATTCTGTCATTCCACTCTACATTGTTCACAAATATTAAAAATTTAATATAGTATCAAATAAGTTGATCCTGTGGATATTAATAAGGGGTGTCCCGTATGTGTCTTCTTGTCTCTCATTTATAGAAAAAGGCTCATGTATATGACCCTATGACCATTGATAAAATCTGCATGTGTGGGGGCGTGTTGTGAATTAATGGCTGTCAATGTGGGATTAGTGTCCCACTTTTATTTATGGTAAAATGTGGCTTGATTTGTGTGTTGGAGCTTATCACATGTCTAATGAGTCTTAAGGATTTTTGGTTGAAATATGATTGTGACCCCACTATACAGTATGCATGGCTTATCAATATTAAAAATTTAACAGTTTAAAACTGGGCAGATGTGGATTTGTTTATTGGAGGCTTCTATAATATTTCTATGATGACCTTTAGTAAGGACTAAGGAGGAAATGATAGAGCTATAATTTTTTTAGAGAGAGAACTAGTGCGTTGTTTTGTTATTTCAAGAGTACTTGGTGTTTGGTGCTAAAGTCCTTTACTGTAATTTCAGTACCAATTAATTCTATGGAAAGTTGGACCTTGTCCTCGAACGTTGGGATAAGAAGGTTCAATTTATGAGGACCCATTTCTTGATACCACTGGCTAATAATACCTTTGTATGCGTGCATGTGTGCTCTAGATATATACAAATAAAATGTTTATGAACTATTATTTATGGGATTTAGTTGAGGGTGATGAACAAAAAAAGAGGTTTAGACTTTAATGATGGTTGTAAATTCTAAAATGTTGTCTCATATAATGTAAGAGGTTCGTTTTATGCATTTCCCCATCGTCCTTTCTGCATTTCATTCTTATGGTTTTATGTGTAGTGCTGTGTAAATGGTTAAACTGTGAAATCTTTTTGTAATCATTTGCTATTTTGCTTGAATAGCTCCGAGGGAGAGCAGGGAGGCAGGGGGACCCTGGATCAACAAGGTTCATGGTGAGGTATAATCAAATATCTTTATGCTAGTTTTAAATGACATATCTTCATTGCGGAAAAGTGTTTGTGTGTGTGTGTGTGCGCGTGCGTGAGATTGAATGTTGTTACTTTTATGTGGTGCGGGTGTCATGACTTATTCAAGTTATACCTTTCTCAGCTTGCAAGATGAGATGTTTCAGAAGTTCAATTTTGACACTGAGTGGGCGGTAAGACTTATATCGAGGATCTCAAATGATGAGGATATCCCAATAGAAGGCCATTCAATTGTAAAACAGGTGCGTTTTGATAGTAGGTTATGTTTGTGAAGTTCTCCCTTCTATTTCTTTTTCAGACTGATAAACTTTTGTTTACTCAAAGATCTCACCCTTAACTGTTGACTATCAGCTTTTGTCCCTGCAAATTAATGCTGAAAAATACTTCTTCGGTGTGAGGAAGAGTCTTGTGGAGTTTGATGAAGTCTTGGAGGTATCTCTCTAACCTTCTGGCATGCACGAAAGGCTGGCAGTATCCCTTGACTTTATGTAACTATTATGTCGGCTTCCATTTTATATTTCAAAAAATTCTGCTTTACTGTTACTCTGTTAGGTGTAAATAATACTCCATTAGTTTTCTTGTGCTTTTTCAGTGATATTTGTTTGTTCACAGGGGCAAATTCAGTCAATTCTTTACTTATTTATTTTTAAAAAAATGGGGTTCATGCAATAAAAAAAAAAAGTTATCTTCGACAATTTTTATTGGACATACGGTGTCAATTTTCTTTAATTTGTTTTACTTTATTGTCATTGCAGGTGCAAAGAAAGCATGTCTATGATCTTCGACAATTGATATTAGTGGGTGATTCTGACAGTTGTACGCAGCAAATTTTCCAGTGAGTTCCTTCTTGTTTTCATCTAGTTAGTTTCCAAGAATTGCCTTGAAGGATCCCAATTTGTTTTGATTCACTTAGTCAAGGGTGTATTGTGCTACATCTTTGATGAACCTATTCTAGGCTAATAGTTTTTCAAATATTAACAATGTGATTTATGAGCAAGTGAGAAACATATAATTGCTAATTTTCTATTACGTCACCAGTTTTCTAATTTTCTGCTCAAATAATATATTGCCTGCAGGTACATGCAAGCAGCAACCAATGAAATTATTCTCAACTGTGTGGATCCGACAACAGTAATGAACTTTCTTACAAAGCATTTTCATGGCACTTTATTATAGAATATAGAATATTTTTGTTATTTGAATATTTCTGATGCAACATTGTAATATTGTAGCATCCAAATTGCTGGACTTTGGGAAAGCTTTTGAAGGAGTTTAAGGGCATTTCTGGAAAAGTGTTGAATGGTGCGTTTAATTTTATATAATTTATGCTAATTTTATTTTGCCCTTGTACAATGATCTGATTCTATTAGTGTTTTACTCTTCACAACTATTGAGCATTGGAATATCTCAGGCTCCTTTGCAGAAATCACCGAGGAGCAGATGCTGCAATCTCTCGTGCAAGTTCAAGGCTTGAGTTCTGTAGACATGGATGATTTTCACCTTCCAGGATTGCCTAAACCCCCAAATTCATTTCGAGGCATACGGATGAAGAGCTTCTCACTGAAACGATGGCTAACAATTTGCTCCGATGATTCAGTGAAGTATGCATCTTATATGTCGTGCATGGTTTCATTTCTTCTAGTTGATTTTTGGAGATTGATGAGTGCTTTTGTTAAATTTTTCAGAGATGGAAAATTCAGATCAACTGTAAATCTTCTTTGCAAGTACCTTGGAGATTTTTTGATTGCCTCGTATCTTGATGTTATTCAAGAACCAGGCTATGACAGTGGTTATGTAAAGGAAATCGAGGTATGCAGTCGCTGATTCTCAGTTGTGTAATTATTCAATATTCATTGGGAGTTATTTTGATCTCAAACTGCAATTTCTGTGTCAACCACCTACATTTTTTCTTTCGATCTCAAACTGCAATTTCTGTGTTCAGAGGGCGGTTCTTGTGAAAACACTTGATTGTTTTTGGCGTGATCATCTTGTGAACATGAACAGGCTTAGCTCGGCGGTATTCTTTTATTCTTACCAGTTATGTTTTCTTCTCCATTTGTAAACGTACACTTATTTGATTGCATTGCTGTACAATGTTATAGGTGAATGTGAGAAGTTTTGGGCATCGAAATCCCCTTGAAGAATACAAAATTGATGGCTGTCGATTTTTTATTTCTATGCTCAGTGCCACTAGGAGAGTAACTGTGGAATCGCTATTGCGGTACTGGTCCTCACCTATGGAATCTCAAGAACTGCATATATAAAGGTGTTAGAATCTCTTACTTTGGGTACAAGCCAGTCGTCGGTCTCTCGGCCCCTGTCAGCATTGTGTAAGTTCCCGATAACTGTGACTTTCGCTGTAACCATCCCATTAATTGTTCCTGCATCATCTTGTAAATGCTACTCATCTGCTTATTTAAACTTGTACTTTAGCTTGTTCTAGTTCTTTATTTCACCATATTTGCCTGGTCTGTTTGTACCAAATACTACTACTAAGTTGCTTTCCAATGCTAGATGTGAAACATTTTCACAACTTATTCCACCGCTGGCCATATTGATATTGAAATTTTTAGAGAATTTGGATGGATCAGCAGCTAGCTATATGTTAGAGAATTTGTGGATGATAAAACTTCCCCGTCTAAAGTTCAAATTTTCTTGCAGGGAACATTCTGTAAACTGCACTGACATTCAAGAACTTCAAAACCTATGGTTCTTTTAAGGTTTTCATGATGCCCAAACAGACTCAATGCAGCAGCAATAGTCCACAAGGTCTGAGATGGTAGATTGCAACAGGACGCGAATTTGGTAGATTCTCATGATCCTCGACTAGCTATGCATCGTCTTGTCCAGGCTGCATTTGCCTAGAAGATGGATTCTTGTCACAGTTGGAGTTTAAAATCTATGAATGTCCTTGCAAGTCGCAATGTGTTGCAATGTTGTTGTCTAAACAATGTATGATAATCTGTTGCGATGTCCTAAAAATGTACTATATCTATGTTACCAGACGCGACAGAATCATTTCTATGGCCAATTCTGGATATGAATGTATTAAGATAGTACACTGGAAATGTTGTCACTGTACATTATATTATGTTGCAGTACAAATTTATGCCTTTTTGGTGTGGAGGATACTGGATGCAGCTTTGCTGTCATGCTTTTTCATGATTTATAATATCATTCATTTATGATTAAGCCACGTCAGAATCCTCACTATCCTACCAACAAGTGCTCGGTTGAATGATGTATAGGGTTTTTCTTTATTTCTTATGGGGGAGTACTATTTAGGATTGTCAAGGCATCAAAAGATAAATTGTCCCTTCTGACATTACACACAATCTTGAAAGATTGTCAAATTACCTCTTTTAAGAATAAGGCAAATTACATCAAAAGACAAATTGTCCCTTGAGAATCACAACATCATGCCACAATTTCATCTGGGGTTATATAATTGTAGATTCAAAAGGAGAGTTGAGGAGCATTGATCATGAAATGCTGCTATTACAAAATTCTATTTGGACCTAAAATTACATATTTTGACAATTTGTGGCAGTAGTCTCTTCCTGTTTCGTGTTCTATTTTATGTCTATGTTTTTTTGTTAATTATGAACTTTATATATCAATCAAAATAAATATTAAGGCATATGGTTACTTATATTAATTCAAACAGTACTTTTCTTACTGAAATACACAATCTACCATATAAATGAAACGTCTAAGGGTCTGTTCTGCACGCAGCTTTTGGGAGCTTTTGGTAGCTTTAGCTTTTATTTTAAAACAAAAGCTCCGTTCTGCACACTAGCTTTTAGGAGCTTATGGGAGCTTTTGGAAGCTTTTTTTTAGAAGCTACTTGTAGTAGCTTTAAAAAATAAGCTCCTAGCTTATTGTTGAGCAATTACAATTTTATCCCAATAACCAACTCACTACCTAATAGTCTACATAAATGTTTGTCCTTTTATGTCATTTCATACATTTTTTGACAGCTACAGCTTGTTGTACAGAACACTTAAATAAAACTGATAGCTACAGCTCCCACAGCTCCCTACAGCTCCAGCTCACAGCTACAACTCTGCGTGCAGAACAGACCCTAAATCTGATTAGGAATATCATCAAATCATCTTGTCCCATGGCAGAAACAATCTATTCAGGAACAGATTAAATCTGACAGACTGATTCATGAAATGAGTCAGTGTAAATAAAGCTTATAGTATATGATTGGGATTAATATCAGAATCAAATCCAATTAATAAAATAAATTTGAATGTAGATAAATCAGAGGAAAGATGTACTACATATAGTGTATATGTATTTGCCACTTGCCAGTTGCCACCACCACATATATCTCTGTATTAATAAAATGCCCTTAAGGTCACACACTCCTTGTCATAATTTTTAGTTAATTAACTGGGGAACAAGATAATTAAATTATTTTTCAGACAAAGATGCATGAATATTAACCTGTTTCTAGAGTTAAGTTACTGTTATTTTTTTTAAAAAATAAATTAAATTAAATAATGATGTGCATGACTCATCATTAATAGTTGCTTACAAATCGTGGTATTTTTCCTTGGGATTGGACCATATTATAATATTTTTTTTTGACAGCTTGTCGTATAGCTGCAAAAGATAATTTAATTCCTGTGTCACCAAGCACAAAATAAATATAGTATAGCAGTGACAAGGGTCGAGTCCTCAGGGATTGGGATACCACATTCTCATAATATATACAATATTTAAAAGGGGGGTTTTTATATTTTGAGAACAAGAAAATGATAACAAGAATTAAAAACTAAGTAATTCTACAAACTATGAAAATGATAAGTGAGATCAATAACATAAATTTAAAACAAAGTATTGGAATTAAAAATCTCTAGTTCAAAGATTGATTTGGAATGGCATTTGGGTAAGATCATCGATGCATAAACATTGTACTAATTGATAAACCAGTTATAGTTGTCAGGTCCGCTTAGACAACCAACTTTTCCTTACAGTTTAGACAATTAAGGTACGCCCGTTAATTGCCCCTAATCAAACTAACACTTCTAGGTACGCCCGTAGAAGATGTTGTCCAATTGCATTATAATCTAGAAAAGCCCGATTCAAACCAATTACTACCTACGCGGAGTAATTCCCAATTTGATTATACAATTCCCCGGGAAGGAACTAATCAACCCGGCTACCTCCTATTCAATTCAAGTACAATTACGGATACCCAAATCAAATTGGCAATCAATTATCAAACTAGACAAATATTTGGGCCCTAAACATTCATCCAATTCAACAATAGTAAACCCTAAGCATAGAAATTGCATAAATACCAAAAGCACAATAGTTTTATAATCAAAAATACATCATCTCCCAAAATCCCATAGTCATTCTTCCTCAAATCTCTAAACTAGAGAAAAATAAAAGTTTACTCTAATTTCATAGAAACAAAAGTAAGAAAAGCAAAAAGATATTTACAACCAAGATTAGAGAGAAGAGAAGGATGAGATGGCCGGGCTTGTTCTTGGAGCTGCTCTCGACCATGTCTCCTTCTTCTCCCTTTTTCTACGCTTTTTCCTCTCCTTCTGCTCTTAGAAATCTGTCAAAAAGTCTGTCTCTCTGTGTTCAGCCGTTCCAGCCCCTTTTTTACTTTATAAAATTGAGCTTTCCTCCTCTTGAAGAAAGGTAATGTTGGGCTTGTAAGTGAGAAAGGTTTGGACTTTGCATATGGGCTTGACATAGGCCCATTTTCTTTAATTTCAGCTTCATGTCTCATTGCTAGTCATGCCCATGACTAGGTAAGTCATGGTTTCCTGAATTCATTCTTCATTTCTCCTCTTTTCTTCTTCTTTCTCTAATTCTCATGCCATCCTCCTACAATCAACAAAACAAATACAACAAGAGTAAAGTGCTACCAAAACCACCATAAATCATCCAAAAATATATATCATTATCAAGCACAAAATTCACACTATCAAATTCCCCCACACCTAAAGTATGCTTGCCCTCAAGCATAGAATCAAAAGAAACCAAATTAAATCATAGAGAGTTTAAAACCAACAAGTCCATTCAAGTACAATCAAATCAATCCAACATCAAACACATCAAGCCAACAACCTCCCAAGGATAAAGTGTATACACTCCTCTCAATATCAAAGTGTGGGTAAACATGTAAGCACTCAAGTGATAACACAAAATGACAATCCCATAGGCTTGAATGAAAATCACATTTCTCATGCAAAGATATATTATCCAACATCAAGAATCAAAGGGTCTTTCAAAATGGGTTATAACGGGGCCATGGTTGGGGTAGGAAGAAAAAGGAAATAGAAAGGCTAAAGTGAATGCAAGTACTTCCAAAGAGTCATCATAGAAAAATCATAGCATATCATGGTTGCTATATCAAAACAAAACCAAGAGGTTCAAAAGAACAAAAATTACCTCTTTTCTACCCTCCCAAGATTTTCCAAAATAAATAAACCAAAAGATCATCCTATATACAACTTTCAAACTATCCCAAAATTTCTCAACCAAATAAACCAATCAAAACCAAAAATTTCCAAACATATATCCCCTTTTTTTTATTTCTTTTTTTTTTTATTATGGACTTCTATAGCTTGGTCACGTTTATTAGAGGAATTCAACAATCCGAAAAGTGCAGATGGAACTTCAACTCTATGTTCATAACACTAAGGTTAGAGGAACACGTTTCAAGCTATATCCGTCCACTGCCCTTGTATTTTTTTTTCTTTTCTTTTCTTTTCCTTTTTTTTTTAAATAGGGCTGTTTGTTTTTCTTTTATATATATATATATATATATATTTTTAGGGGAATATGTATATACAAAGATTCCACAAATCATTCCAACAAAATCCAACAAAATAGCTTGAGAATCCCACAAACCAAATTTCTAAGCTCTTTTCCTTGCAACCAACAGAAATTCAACCACAATGACTTATGAAAGTACTTCAATCACTAGGGTTCAAAAGCAATGGTATGACAAAAAGAAAAGGCTTAATAAGCTAAGGGTCATATATAAACAAAGAAAATGGATATAAGGCTCAAAATGGCTAACTAGGGATAGAAGTATGGGTTAAGGCCAACAAGAAGGCTAAAAAGGTTTATCCTAATGCCCTTATCATGTTCAAAATATTGGATTCAATCAATGCAAGTTCAACATGTATAATCATTCAAGTTCTAGGATGTCAAAATGATTATCACATAATTCACACAAGAAAGAAATTTCCAAAAGCTTTGAATATATGTATTTTCTTTTTAAAAGCAACAAGCTTTTTGGAAAGAGGCTCAAATTCTCACATGGGTTTACAAATAGTTGGCTCAACATGTTCAAAAATTAGATATCATCAATCATGCTAGACAACTTATCAATAAAAACCATCATAAACTCAATTTAACATCAAATTTTCACACAAAATAGCTAGATTTTTCAAAAAAATTCACAGAAAATGGCAAGCAATACTATTCCCTCCCCCACACCTAAAGTCTACATTGTCCTCAATGTATTAGAATGATAAAGGAATAGGACTTCCCTGGAACTCATGAGGGGTGTGATGGCAGGGCGGGGGTGTTGGATTTGTCTTGGCGTTTTCTTCCGCACAATTCCTTTGGCTGGGGATTTTGGATTCACCATTGGATAGCATTGTTGTAGAATCAACCTCTAACTCTCCCCATTTAAGAGCTGCACATAGAAACTTGCCAAGCAAAATATTTTCCACAATAAAAGACAACATAATTTAAGCTATTTTTGTCAAAGCAAATGTATTTTCCTTTTCCTAAACTTTGCAACTAGTGAAAAACAAAAACGAGAGAAATAAACTTTCCTCCTCAAAATCCACGTGAATCCCAAAGCAAGATTATAAACCATATAATCAAAGGAAATCTCTGAGCATATAGGTTCCAGAACAACAATTTTAAGCCTTCAAAATTTCCATAATTTAATCAACTATGCATGTTCTGCAATCATCAAATTACAATGGAACGAAATGCCCACAACAAGCAAAATGCCCACAATTATCAATTACCATAGTTCACTGCACCAAAGGATCAATAACATCAATAGAGTATAGAGCTTCAGAATCATTATGATGTTTAATAGCTTCAAAAAGATTGAAATGAATTTCTTCTCCATCAAATTCCAAGGTAAGAGTGCCTTTCTTCACATCAATCTTTGCTCCTGCAGTGTACATGAAAGGTCTTCCCAACAAAAGAGGTGGTGGGTTAAAGCAATGAGCATCATTCATGTCCAAAACATAAAAATCAACAGGAAATATAACATCATTAACTTGCACTAACACATCTTCAAGCATACCATCCGGATAAGCATTTGTTCTATCAGCAAGTTGAATAATAATTCCTGTTTCTTTTAATGGACCTAGATTTAGGGAATCATACATTGATCTTGGCATAACATTTATTGCAGCACCCAAATCTAACATGGCTTTGCTCACCTCTTTCGTTCCAATTTTGCAAGGAATTGAAAACATACCCGGATCACCTGTTTTAGGTGGGATTTTCCTTTTAATCACCGCAGAGACACTCTCACCTGCTATTATATGCTCATCTCCCCTAAGCTTTCTCTTGTTGGTGCATAAATCCTTCAAGAACTTAGCATACTTGGGGATTTGATTGATAGCTTCAAGAAGTGGGATATTCAATTGGACTTTCTTGAATATCTCAAGCATCTCTTTCCTCTTGTCCACCTTTGGAGCCTTCTTTAACCTGTCAGGAAAAGGAGGTACTTTAGTATGATATGAAGGAATTGAATTAGAATTTACCTTATTTGAAGTTTCTGCCTCCTTTTCAATCTTCTTTTCGATTTGTTCTTCATTTTGCTCCTTTGAAATTGGAGGTGGACCTTGGACTTCCTTTCCACTCCTCAAGATCATGGCACTCACGTTCTTTGGATTTGGCTCGGGTTGAGCTGGCCACTTTCCTTTTTCTCGAATTTGTCTAACTTCCTCAGACACTTGATTCATTTGACTTTGCAATTTTTCAATACTTGCCTTCGTGTCTTGTTGGAATTGCAAAGTTGATGTGGCCATGGATTTCACCAATTCTTCCAAAGAAGGACTTGAACTTGTTGTGGCTTGAGGTGGTTGTCTTTCAAATTGACGAGGAGGGTGTACTTGTTGTGGTGCTGAAGATGGATGATTTTGTTGTTGATGTTGATTGCCATATCGAAGATTTGGATGATCTCTCCAACCTGGATTGTAGGTATTGGAATAGGGATTATACTGTGGACGTCTGTTGGAATATTCAAGTGCATTCACATCCACCGGTGTATCTTCTTGGAGAGTTGGGCAGGCATCAGTTTGATGTTCTGGACTTGTACAAATACCACATGCTTTCACCTGGACAGTTGGCTTGATACTTCCTGTGGCCATCTTACGAACAAAGCTTGTCAACTCTGAAAGTTGTTGCTGCATTGTTTGCATTGGAGAATCACCACTTGGCATATTGGTTAGCATTGCATCCCTTGTGCCAAACTGTTGAGTATTCTCAGCCATTCGGTCAATCAACTCCCAGGCTTGTGTTGGAGTCTTATTCACCAAAGCTCCTCCACTTGCAGCATCAATAATGTTCCTGTCCATCAACAACAAACCATCATAGAAGTATTGAATTAACAATTGGGGTGGGATTTGATGTTGAGGACATTTAATTATAAGCCTATTAAACCGCTCCCAATATTCATGGAGCGTTTCACCTGATTGCTGTTTAATGCCACATATTTCCTTCCTCAAATTTGCAGCTCTTGAGGCTGGGAAATACTTCTCCAAGAACTTCCTTTTCATGTCTGTCCAAGTTGTAATGCTACCTGCTGGAAGATAATAGAGCCAATCTTTTGCACTCCCTTTCAATGAGAATGGAAATGCCCTTAATTTGATTTGTTCATCAGTCACTCCAGGGGGTTTCATGCTTGAGCAAACAACATCAAATTCCTGGAGATGCTTATGAGGCTCTTCACCTGCATGACCATTAAATTCAGGCAACAAATGAATCAATCCAGATTTTAATTCAAAGGGAGTTTCATCATCAATTGTAGGAAATGTAATGCATAAAGGCTGCTGTGTCAAGTCAGGAGCAGCCAACTCCCTTAAAGTGCGGTTATCTTCAGCCATGACAATATTTTTTTCTTCTAAAGATTCTGTATCACTTCCTTCACTACTGGAACTAAAAGTGTCCAGCTCTGTAGCCAACGACAAACCAGAAGTTGATGTAGAAACTTTAGATTCTTTTCTTATCTTGGTTTCCCTTGTCAATCTACGAGCTGTCTTCTCAATTTCTGGATCAAATATCAACTCACCTGTACGAGAAGAACGAGGCATAAACAAGGGAAATACCAACAACTAAAAAGATAGAAAATATCACAGAATTTAGTGGTTGAACGCCAATCCCCGACAACGGCGCCAAAATTTGACAACTTGTCGTATAGCTGCAAAAGATAATTTAATTCCTGTGTCACCAAGCACAAAATAAATATAGTATAGCAGTGACAAGGGTCGAGTCCTCAGGGATTGGGATACCACATTCTCATAATATATACAATATTTAAAAGGGGGGTTTTTATATTTTGAGAACAAGAAAATGATAACAAGAATTAAAAACTAAGTAATTCTACAAACTATGAAAATGATAAGTGAGATCAATAACATAAATTTAAAACAAAGTATTGGAATTAAAAATCTCTAGTTCAAAGATTGATTTGGAATGGCATTTGGGTAAGATCATCGATGCATAAACATTGTACTAATTGATAAACCAGTTATAGTTGTCAGGTCCGCTTAGACAACCAACTTTTCCTTACAGTTTAGACAATTAAGGTACGCCCGTTAATTGCCCCTAATCAAACTAACACTTCTAGGTACGCCCGTAGAAGATGTTGTCCAATTGCATTATAATCTAGAAAAGTCCGATTCAAACCAATTACTACCTACGCGGAGTAATTCCCAATTTGATTATACAATTCCCCGGGAAGGAACTAATCAACCCGGCTACCTCCTATTCAATTCAAGTACAATTACGGATACCCAAATCAAATTGGCAATCAATTATCAAACTAGACAAATATTTGGGCCCTAAACATTCATCCAATTCAACAATAGTAAACCCTAAGCATAGAAATTGCATAAATACCAAAAGCACAATAGTTTTATAATCAAAAATACATCATCTCCCAAAATCCCATAGCCATTCTTCCTCAAATCTCTAAACTAGAGAAAAATAAAAGTTTACTCTAATTTCATAGAAACAAAAGTAAGAAAAGCAAAAAGATATTTACAACCAAGATTAGAGAGAAGAGAAGGATGAGATGGCCGGGCTTGTTCTTGGAGCTGCTCTCGACCGTGTCTCCTTCTTCTCCCTTTTTCTACGCTTTTTCCTCTCCTTCTGCTCTTAGAAATCTGTCAAAAAGTCTGTCTCTCTGTGTGTTCAGCCGTTCCAGCCCCTTTTTTACTTTATAAAATTGAGCTTTCCTCCTCTTGAAGAAAGGTAATGTTGGGCTTGTAAGTGAGAAAGGTTTGGACTTTGCATATGGGCTTGACATAGGCCCATTTTCTTTAATTTCAGCTTCCTGTCTCATTGCTAGTCATGCCCATGACTAGGTAAGTCATGGTTTCCTGAATTCATTCTTCATTTCTCCTCTTTTCTTCTTCTTTCTCTAATTCTCATGCCATCCTCCTACAATCAACAAAACAAATACAACAAGAGTAAAGTGCTACCAAAACCACCATAAATCATCCAAAAATATACTCCCTCCGTTCCAAAATAATAGTCTTTTTAGAAATGAAAAAGTGTTCCAAAATAGTTGTCATTTTTAGATAGTTTTAGGTAGTTATGTTATGTTTTTACTATATTGCCCTTTACTTTACATAAATGCTATTTCTTGACATTTATTACGAAATGGTTTAGTTGAAGGGTAAAAATGAAAATTTATGAGTTAATTAATGCATATCTTGGTTATTGAAATTGAGCTGAAAGAGACAACTAAAATGGAACGGAGGGAGTATATCATTATCAAGCACAAAATTCACACTATCATTTTTGGTAAACAGTGACACTCATGTATCGGCAAAGGGATGTGGAAGCCCAAACCACACAAATTACAAATGGGATAAAAGGGAGGGATAGGGGGCTGGGTCGGGATCGAACCCTCAACCTATAGTTGGAAGATGGAGGACTTGACCGCTAGGGTAAGTCCCCAACCCCCATATTATAATATTGAATGATGACTTTAGCAACATTATTTATTAGTGACTATAGCTAGTCCAACATTCATGTATAGGGGCACAAACTTTGGTTGAATGAGCAAAAATTAAAATGAACATTATTCCCCTATCAGTTAATTTGTCTCACAATATGAGATAAAATAACTTATTTAAAAAGACAAAATAACTTAAAACAGTGTTCAATCAGCTTGTTTTGAAACCGCTGCAAATAGCAGCATTTTGGATTTTAGCTTATTCTAGGCAAAAAATTAGTCTCGAAATTATCAAACTGCTAATTTTAACTAATTATTACTCATAGAATCAGTTAACAACTAACAACTAATTCCCAAACAGGACACCATGAATAAGCTGGTTGGACTTCTCAAGTTTATTCATGCATGTCACTACACATTCACACCCTCCTTTAAATTATTTATTCAATATAATAAAATAAAATTCAATCAAGTCAACCACAGATACAATATAACATTAATATGAATATTAAACTAAAACAAAACATGGCGTTTTTAATAAAACCAAAACAAATAAAAAGTCATGTTCACATTAACATCTACTTTATTAATTAACTTAAACCAAAGTTCAATTTTCTCAAACTTGGATTATATATAATCCTCAAATTAAATACACTAATAAAATATAGATATATACCCTTAATTAGTACTACAATCCCAATAAATTGAAGTGCTGCTGAGCCAAATTTGAACCATCAATATTTATTGTCTGTAACAGCTATATATTGTGCCCTAATACACTAACAATGAGTATCAAATCTCAAGGCCATGATTTGTACACCAAACTTTGTTCTATTACAGATCATGCATTATTTGTAAAAATGTTTTTGGACTTAAATGTGTCCTGCAGAGTACATCTGGTGCAGATTGAAAATAAATCAGAATTTGATGACAATGTTCTTAGCTGATTAGTTTAATATATATAATTTTTACATTTCCTCTACCCAAAAATTTTGCCTGCAGATCTGGGCATCATCTATTTTAATCTCATTCAATCTTCTAACCATCCTACAAAAGCAAACCATGTCATGTGTTGCAAAGTCAAAAGGGATTAATGATATTATTAAAAAAGTTAGTTTAAAGTCAACCCCACTGAATGATTTGTTGGTTTTCAAAGTACAAAAATTTAATTATAATACATTATTGATGCATCCATTGCCACCAAATTTGGTGCTGGTGATTCTTGAGAGCTCCCTGGACTGCAGCACCATGCTGCAGATGAATATGGTGGTGGAGATTCAGGGAGCTCCCAAGAATGTTTTTCATTTGGTTATGTCAACAAGCACTGTCCTAATTAAAAAGTAATCCTGTCTGAAATTGTTTAATGACTGCCTTCAATTTGTACAAAACTGAAATACTACTAATTATTTTACATGAAACAAACTAATTCAGGTAACTAAGGATGTGAATGAATTAGGCAATGACATGTAGCCGGCTTCTAAATATTCCATTTCCAAGGATCTTGAGGAAAAAAAAAAAATAATAGAAAAAGTACATGAACAAAGGGTATCCAAAAATTTCAGTTTCAAGCAATAGAAAAGGGCTGCAGAATGCAGATTTTTGGAGTTTGACCAGTAGAGAAGAGAGCACATGATATTTACAACATGAAATCAAGCAAAGTAAATATAGTATATAAATATGTAACTAACTTGTCTGACAGATAACTAACGTCGGCACAGTGCCATGTGGCGAAATATCAGAGCTCGAAATCAAAAAAGAATTAATGATGATGTGTATATGATGCATTTACCTGAGGGAGATTACTTCTGTTGTGGGGCAGCAAATGATCAAAATGATCTGATATGTTAATCAAATTAAAGCATTGACCTTGGGGGTTTCCTAGACACCGTGTCACCGTCCAATGTATTATGAGGCAGTTGACATCCAAGATGACAGGTAATGTACTACTATAAATAGGCCTAAGATGTTTCTTCTTTGAACACACAGTTTGCAATTAATCACTGATTCAAGTGTCCTACTATATCACTCTCATACACTACTGTCAATGGCAATTCCAGTGATTGATTTCTCAAAGCTTGATGGAGAGGAGAGGGCTAAAACACTGGCTGAGATTCACAGCTGCTGTGAGGAGTGGGGGTTCTTCCAGGTATTTTGGCGATTTTGTCGATTTTTTTGACTTTTTGCAGTGACATTGAATTGGAGGATTGGAGTAGTAGCTTAGTAGTACTGGTTTGGTTTTCTTCTTTTGGATTTGTGGCAGCTGATCAACCATGGGATATCTGAGGAGCTTCTGGAGAGGGTGAAGAAGGCGGCCTCGGAATGCTTCAAGCTGGAAAGGGAGGCGGTTTTCAAGGAGTCGAAACCAGTGCAGCTGCTTAATGAGGTGAACGGAATGAAGGGCGATGCAAAGGTCGAAAACGTTGATTGGGAAGATGTTTTCTTTCTTTCAGATGAGAATGTTGATCATTGGCCATCAAAACCCTCTGGCTTCAAGTGAGCTCAGTTTTTCTTTCCCTGACATCATATTTTCCAATGGTTTCACTTCTGATCATACTGATGATGTTTCTTTAATTTGTGACAATTCTTGCAGGGAAACAATGAGGGAGTACAGAGGTGAACTGAAGAAATTAGCAACCAGAGTGATGGAAATAATGGATGAGAACTTGGGCCTGCCAAGAGGGTACATAAACAAGGCCTTCAACGGCGGAGATGAAACCACCAATGGTGCCTTTTTCGGGACCAAGGTGAGCCACTACCCGCCCTGTCCTAACCCGGACAAGGTGACTGGTCTCCGTGCCCACACGGATGCTGGGGGAGTCATCCTTCTCTTCCAAGATGATAAAGTAAAGGGCCTCCAAATCTTGAAAGACGGGGCATGGATTGATGTGCAACCCCTCAAAAACGCCATAGTCATCAACACTGGGGATCAGGTAGAAGTCTTGAGCAATGGGAGGTACAAGAGTGTCTGGCACCGTGTGTTCGCACTCCCGGATGGCAACCGAAGATCAATTGCCTCATTCTACAACCCTTCACTTAAGGCCATCATAGAGCCTGCACCCGAACTGCTCGTGGCCGAAGCCAGCAAAGGGGAGGGAGAGGTTTCAGTTAAGTATCCCAAGTTCATGTTTGGTGACTACATGTCAGTTTATGCTGAACAGAAGTTCTTGCCTAAAGAGCCAAGGTTTCAAGCTGTCAAGACTCTCAACTGATTGATCATGTAATGATGTTACTATTATTGATCTGTTGTTTCTTTCTTTGTTGTGTCCTGTTCAGTTTCTTTTTGAAATGTTGCTATAGTTGTGAAGTTTTCCCTGAAGCAAAAAAATGCTTTCTTGGAATAACTTATGCTGTTGTTAAAATGTTAGTAATATCTTCTGCAAGTGTATGAATGAAACGATCAAATCTTAGTACTAGCTCTGTTCCTCAGTGAGTCAGTTGCAAGAACTCATTTTTCACTTGATGCCCAATGTAAGTGACTTCTTTGGTTCCAAGTTCTAACTTCTAACCGACACCAGGATCCCAGGTCCCTGGAGTGCTCAAGAAACTTGAGAATCTTGAAATTGCAAGAATCTTGGCCAAGAACCTATTTTTCGACAGACAATTGTGAGAGAATTTAGGCTTCCCCTTCAAATTTAGCAACTTGGCTCTGCCCTTCAATCGATTTCCTGGTAATCTTCGACTCCTCATCTTAATTCGTCCGTATTTATATTTTTCACACGTCTACCTTCTTCGGACTTTCTAATATCTTCGTTTCGTTTTTTCTTTTATTTCGGTTAATCGCCGACGCTTCAGACAGTGGTCGGCGAAAATTGAGGTTTGATTTCGTAAAAATGGATGAATTTGGAGTTCTTGTCGAGAGCATGGGATTCAGGGCCCAGGGGAAATCAACTCCCTTGGCCGAATTGAAACCCAAACCTAAATCCCAAGTCGCGGCTCGTGAAAGCGCCAATGCTCAACCATTTGATACTTCTTATTCCTTACCCATGGATGACCTCGGCGGAGTTTTCCAATCCAATACTAACCCCAGTAAACCTCAGCAACCCCAAAATTTCTTCGGGGGTGATGACGTTTTCGGTGGCCCTGTTTTGAGTTCGCAAAAACACGTGGAGGTTGATTTGGAATCCGTGTTTAGTAGCTCCAATAAATCACAAAGCAGTGGAGATCATTTAAATTCAAGGAATTCTCCAGGGTTCGATGATGTTGATGATTTGTTAGGGTTGAAATCCAAGCAGGGAGATCATATCGATGACTTGTTTGGGAGTTTTGGGATGAATTCTAATAAGAAACAGGAGGCAAGGGTCCCTGGATTGGATGATTTGATACCGGGATTTGGAGAAGCTAGCAATTCTAAAACAAAGTATGTATACTATATGCTGAATTTCATGATTTGGTATTTAGTTCTTTTCAAATGATATGCATTTGTCTTTGAATTGTGTCATAAACTATATGGATTGGGATTGATCATATATATGTGTGTTATCGCAGCTCAATGAGGATTGTGTTAGAAGTTTGTGATGAATGCATACAAATTTACTTGTATGGCATTTTGAAGTTTGTGTTAAAGATGATATATAAATGTAGCGCTGATAAGTGATAGTGAACAATTGAACCGCAGGATGATATATGAATGTATGGCATTTTGAAATTTGTGTTAAAGAGGATATATGAATGTATCGGTGATAGTGAGCTATTGAACCGCAGGGTGATAGTTGTCTGTTCGTTATTCTTGTGTTTCCGGCCCTGTGTTTTTCTAGTAATTACTGCCTTGTCTGTGTAGTACATTTGACAGAAGGCACTCAGAGACAAATAGCCGTCCACCTACCTCAAGCATGCCTGTTGTTGATGACCCTTTCTTGGTCTTTGAATCATCTGTATCTAAGTCAGATGCCTCCTGGCCGTATGGTACACCATCTGACGATGGCACAGGAAAACTTAAGACAAATTCGTCATTTGATGACTTTGATGACTTCATCATGGGTGCAGCCACGAGTGGTTCAACAACGGATGATGGGATAAGGACTTCCTCTAACAAGCCAAGTTCCGGCATGGACTTTGATGATTTCATCATGGGTGCGGCGGCCACAAGTGGTTCAACGATAAGGACCTCCTCTAGTAAGCCAAGTTCAGGCATGGACTCAAATAGATTTGACAATACCAATTTTGTGGATGACATCTTTGGTGGCGGTAATGGTGGGGAGCCGAACAATACAACAAAACCAAGTTCTGTGGATGAGGTGTAATTTTAAATCCATTGAAAATTAACTGCTATACCATCTGCCGGGATGGTGCTCTGATGTTGTGTTTTGTTACCTAGGATTCCCTCTTTGGTGACTTTTTACGTGCAGAGACTGGGCCTGAAGTGAAGCAAAATTCAACTCACTCATTCTCCACAAAGAAAACTACCATCAGTGCTGCAAAAGTAAACGATGACTTCGCTTCAGTTTTTGGAGGTACGCTCACATATTGAAACAATCTTCCGAAGAGGATTCCTTATGATAGGCTTACAACGTAATATGTATGTTAATTTCCATCTATGAACTAAATAGAAATTTGTTCTATGTAAGGAATTGAGGTAGGTTTAGCAAGATGGAATCATTCTGTTGCCTGCGTCTAACATAAAGCCTGAAAGCAATTATATCAGCGGGCAAATTCATCACAAGCAGTGCACCAATTATCAGATGAGGTGTCTATCCTTTATATGATGTGGCGATTTCACTTTTGCTTGCAGAAGTTACCACCTCATCTGGCGTATTCCATGAGATTGAAGGCGAATCTAAAGAGAGAAGAGCAGCTAGGCTAAATCGGCATATCAGAACAAATGAACGCATGGTACATTCCTAAATGCGAGCTATCCTTGGTTGTGCATCTTTGTTCTTGCTTGCTTGTCTGGTAATATTTGCGATAACCATCTTATGCTTATATGGAATACACAAACTAGCAAAGTCACAGAGTGGTCGAAAGAGTACAAGATGGTAATGGATCGGATTGAGAACTAGTATTTTGGTGGAAAGTTGGGGCGATGGAATTTATATGAACCCAAACCCATTCCTTGTTTTCGTCAATAGCTGCGGAACTTAATACACGTTGTGATTAATATTTTTATGATCCAATCAACCCTTGTGTATAGCATATTCTAATATGAATACTGTGTCTCTTTCCAGGCAGAAGCACTTGCTGAAAAAACTCAACGCGATCTTCAAACTCAGCTCGAACAGGAGGAAAGACGTGTAAGACTCTCACTGTTAAACTACATGTCGCAACCATTGAGACCTTAACCTACATTATAAGTAGACGACGATCTTATCTATTACTCGATGTTCTTATTTCAGAGGCTTGCTCAAACTTTAGACAACAATATAAGGCGGTGGGCTGCAGGAAAAGAAGGCAATTTACGCGCTCTATTGTCATCATTGCAGGAGGTTGGTTTTCTTTACTCAGATAATACCTTTTCTCGGCTCTTAAATGTTAGTACATGAATGCTAGCTCCATCATGTACACTAAAATCGTTGCAGATTTCGCTTGTTTTTTGGTTTCTGTCATAATTGAAAATGCTGAAATGGTACACAGGTATTGTGGCCTGACAGCGGGTGGCGACCAGTTTCCTTAACAGATATGATCACTTCCGATTCAGTGAAAAAAGTTTACAAGAAGGCAACTTTGTGTGTCCATCCAGACAAAGTTCAACAAAAGGGAGCAAGTACCGAGCACAAATATATCGCAGAAAAGGTTTTTGATCTCCTCAAGGTACAAATTCCTCTCATCCATTTCTTTGGAAACATCTTCTTCATGCTTCCGAAAATCTCATAAACTCATTAGAATCATTTGTGGCAACAGGAAGCCTGGAACAAATTTTGTACAGAGGAACTGCGATGACCATCGGGATCCTGAGGACGGGTGTGATCAGGTGACAGGTAGGGGAGTTTAGGAACAATAGTTGTGATGTACTCTGTAAACAGATCAATGTCTGGCTGGGACTAGGTTATCTTTCTCAACGACTTCTGTGATTGTGTTTGTACTGCCGAGGATGTAATAAAAATATGTAATGCTGTGTGCCTGTCTTGTAAACCACTTTCCTCCTTCCAATAATGCTCTTGCTATACTGAACTATAAGAGGTGCCTGCATATATCACCTCGTTTTGGTTAGGGTGCGATCAAGGGGATTGACTTGATGTAATACGACGTCTTCTTCTCAACGTTGATTAATGTTGTAAATCGACGGTTGAGACTAACTTGAAGGTTAAAAAGTAATTTTGTCATATTACTCCAAAATGTACTTTAGTACATTTCAACGACGTATGTACATTTCAGTGATTTGTTGATTAGCCCTAAAAAAACTTGACTTTTGATTGAAGTAGGTAACACATAACAACGACGTGCTATAATATATTTCAGCGACATGCATACTGTTTTCAGCAACGATTTCTGTGTATTTTCAGCGACGTATTATAGTATATTTCAGCGACGCATCATAGTATATTTTGGCGAAAAACTATAGTATTTTTCAGCGACTTGATATTGTGCATTTCAGCGACTTCATAAAAGTTGAAACCCCAATTCTTTGGTTTAATATATTTCAGCAACAAGCTGAGTGTATTTCAGCGACTGTGTATTTTTCAGCGACTTAACCGTTATACATTTTTTAGACGGCTTTACTTTTTTTAATTTTGAACCGTTGGATTTGAATAAACAATTGAGATGTTGAGTTTTGAAGTGTTGTGGGTTAGTTTGGTGATTGCACCATAACCGTACCCTATTTCACCTTGTCAATATATAATTATTAATTTATTATACATTTTAGCTTCAAAATCTTTTTCCTCCAAACATGGGTTTTGCTGGTTAATTAAGCATATCGATACTACAAAGATGTGTTGACCACCAACATCAGTCCAATACCATATAGTATTGCATAATCATTAAAAAAAGAAGTAATTAAGAAATCAGTAGTGTATGCAAATGCAACCTTTCTAATGAATCATGATTAGTAGATTTATGCAGGGTAGGTACACGATCCACGAATCTTTCTAATGAATATCCTCATATCCACACTACATTGTCCTAATCATTATCGATAATATCACATAATACAGTAATTACGATACTATTGAAATTTAAGGTTTCTTTTGCTTTTCCGAAAGATCATAAAGCAAAAAAAAAAAAAAAAAAAAAAAGTGTCATCATTCATGCATTTACAATTTCAATATACTACCTTCTAAGCTATAACCTTCTCATCACCACTACTCATCATCACGGCGGCGGGCAACGCCGGAGTAAAAAACCGGCACCCACATGACACCCACGTATACTGATTTTTAGTATACTGAAATCCATTAAATTTATTTATACTTCGAATGAGCTTTACTTTTATTATTATTATTTTTAATACAACCAAATCAAACTAAGCAAACCAAAAAAAAAATAAAAAGAAAAAAATACTACTTACTACTTATGCCAACTATATATTGTCAAATAATGAGCTGCCCATAAAGAAGCCCCCAAAACATCAACTTTAAAGAAGAAAAAGTGGTGTATAGTTTGAGAAAGATTTTCACTGAAAAATTGAAGCTCATAGATGGATGGATATCAAAATCATGCAATTGAAATTGAGTTGCCCACTTAATAATTCCTTGGATGGATCGATCAGCTTCATTATTTCTCCATCCATTGGTGAGTATATATATATATATATATATATATATATATATATGTAATATATGCATTATTCTCAATTCATTATTTTAATAGGTGGAATGATCATGATTCATGCCATCGCATCCCACTCCCATCCATTGTCATATATAGATCTTATTGATGGAGAGGAAGCCTACCTCCATTATCAAACACACATCACAAAATGCTAATAATTAAACCCTACCTTATCTTTTTATTCTTTGGATTAGTAGGAGTACTATTTTTGGTTGTTGATATAGTATATTGAAGAACTGAAAGTGGTGTTCACTTCTTACATCTTTCTATCACTCTATCTCTCTATCTTCAAGTACTTTCAATTCCTTTTAGTTATTGGACATGTGATGTTGTTGTTGTTGTTGTTATCCCTAGCTATATAATTATGAATTCATGAGTGCAAAGTATGAATTTTTATCTTTTTATTAAAAAATATAATAAAATTTACTCCAATATAGTAGAAACTATGAACTCGGGATATTTTCACTTTAAGTATATATTTCTTGAAATTATTAGACTTTAGGATGAGGTAATAATAAGTTGATATCAAGACCATAAACAAACTGTGTTTTCGTGTTTGAGGGGCAAAAATAAAAAATAAAAAAATGAAGGGGTTTTGCAGATGCCAATTGAATTGTTTATTTAGTGGATGCATGCAATGATGCAATAGAGAGAGCGACCAGAGAACATGCGATGCCGCTGGTTAATTTTGATGCAAAAATGTACTCTACATAGTAGTATATAACATCGAGGGTATATATGTTTGCTTTAATTTCTTTCCCAAAGTATATATGCACTACGTACGTGAGTCATGTTGTTTGTTTGAGTGAGGTAATTGTGTGTTAGGACAAACAGCACTTTTGATGGTGTGTTGTATAGCAATTCCCATTCAAATGAAAGTAGTTTTGCTTTAGGTCACCTACTTGAGTCAGACACATTATCTGATCACTTGTGTTGTGATTGAAACAAGTCCCAAATATTTGTCTCTAGTCTCGTGTCCGAAGAATATGATGATCCCCTGCCAACCATATCATGATCAGTTCTTGAAAAGAAACATCCATGAATTTGGATGCTGGTGGAAACCCGGGAAAAACCCAAATAATTCCGTAAGTTTGTTTGATTTTATGAACCATCCCATAATAATTCAATTGACACAATTCTTTTTTTTTTTTTTTTATGACTAGTAGGGGTGCCAGTGATCAGGATTAAGAAGTGGATGAGACTGATTGGGCAGTGATTAATATATTTAGCAGATAGTTTGGGTTAATTGAATTATGAAGGATTGTTTAAGAAATCAAACAAAGTTATGGGATTATTTATTTATTTATTTATTTTGCCGTGGAAACCCTTTGATTCCTTGAATTAATTCTGCTTGTAATCTCTTTAACTTAATTATGTTTCCCCTAGTAATATTTTTAACATGTTTTTATTATATTTTATCCTATAAATTTGTGATTTGGATTATTATTATATAATATACTACCTCCGTTCTTTTTTATTTGCACGTTTTGACTTTTGTCACTGTTCATTGAGTAGTTTTGACTCGACTTTTTAATACAATTATATAAGATAAAATATAGTCAAGTGAGATCTTGTTGGATTCGTCTAATCGCATAGATTTAGAATATCAAATTTTCATAATTTTTACTTATATGAAATTTGAGTTATTACGGATTAAAAATGTGCATTGGATTGCGTGAAATGTGGTATGTTGCATTTATTTAGGAACGGAGGAAGTATTAATAATGTATTATAATTTCTTTTCTTCCTTTTTTTTTTCTTTTGAATTTGCAGTTTTCACCAAAATTTTAAATTTAGGAAATAATTGCAGTATTGCACTACCCACACTTCCAACGATTCCATTATGAAGGAGACCGGTCGGACAACTACCTATTTGCCCAACAACACCTAACTTAAATTTAATTCACTACAAGAAAATTGCGTTTTACCGACCAAAATTACCGACCGACATGTTGCGGGTCGGATTTACCAACCGCAACATGCGGTCGGTAATTTAGAGCCGTTATGGTGGACCCGGTTTCCGGACGACCGCTGCACCGACCAAATTTATTTCGGTCGGTATCACCGACCGAATTACCGACCGAAGTTGCGGTCGGTAAATTTTTTTTCAGTTTTTTTCAATTTTTTAAAAATTTTATTATTTTTAAAAAATAATTTAATCTACCGATTGCATTACCGACCGAAACGTCCGTCGCTAAACTTTTTCCCATTTTTTATTATTTATTTTTTATTTTTAATAAATGTTTCTTTAATTATTTTTTTAATTTAATTATTCCTTTATTTGAGCATTATTTATTTTATAATTTAATTATTATTTATTTCAACAATTTAATGAATTATTTATTTTATAATTTAATTATTTATATATTAATTTATATTTATCTTAATTTCAAAATGATCTTATTATTTTATTTAATTCAGTGATTTCAGGTTTTTTTATTTAATTATTTTATTTTATATTTTACTATTTAATTAATAAAAATTTATATTTTTTAATTAATATAATTTTAATTTTTATTTTATATTTTAATTAGTTTCTAATTTGCACGTTTATATGTATATATGTACTTATATAGGTTATATATATAACATTTCATATAATAACATGAAACATGAAGTGCAAAGATGGCCACACGCGCGAGGGGTCCCCTTACCTACCCGGGTTTGAGCCATCTCTTCAGCAAGTTCTTTCAACATATATATTTGGGAAGGTTTACTATATAGGACACATGGCGGAATATGATTGATGGGTTAGACACATAGCCAAGTTGGTTAGGGTTGAGGATGGTGATGGTGAGGTGGGCGGTTCGAGCCCCTCTTGAGAACAATTTTTTCATAAAATAGAATTACCGACCGCAATTTGCGGTCGATAAATTTTTTCCGGACCTCTTAGGACCAGACAGTACCGACCGCAATGCGGTCGGTAATTCGGTCGGAAAATTTACCGACTATCGTGCGGTCGGCAAGATTCCGACGGCAAATTTTTTTGGTCGGAGGAAAAATACCTACCAAGGTATTACCGATCGACCCTTACGGTCGGTGGTGCGGTCGGTAAACCCCGAAACAACCCGCATTCCGGGGTTACCGACTGCACCTGCGGTCGGTAAAATGAATTTTTCTTGTAGTGATTGTTCGAAGTTTGAACACTATATATTTATAAGGGTGAAATCTTGACTTTTTTTTTTTTTTTTTAATGTAAACTTTAAGTGGTTTATTGAACATTTATTTTATTGATATAGAGTATTTTAATATAAGTTGAAGTTCGACCATCACTCCAAATAAATTGAACTGAAATAGGATACGTGGTCGAACGATTCAAGTAATAGTAATAATTCCTGGTCCTCAAGTCTAGAAACATCATGACAGCCCGATCAAGTTACTTTTAGACTTTTCTTTATTTAAGCCATGTTCTCTTGGCCTGAAATAACTAATAAGGTGTTCCGGTATCGTAAAGAAATAAGGTGTTCTGATCTGAATTTTATAAGATTTGGTCTGGTCTGATCTGATCTGATTGAATCTGGTCTAATTTGATCTGGTCTGATTACAACTATATATATATACAATGTGGTCTGATCTGAATGGGTCTGATCTGGCCTGATCTGATCTGATTTTAATAAAAATAAATACAGGATAACATGCTCTTTAGTCTTTAGTAAAGACGAAACAAAGTCAGTAATTTTGATCATTCCCTAATCCCTAAAGTCAGGAGGATATATTAATGCCTATTGGCTACTTTATTGACTTTTGGTATCTATTCCATATAGTTTTCGTACCACACTCAAATTAGTCAAAATATGTTAGACTTCATTTGAATTTTGAACTAGCAACAAATTGAAAATTGCCAGACAAAACTCTGGTGAACAACAAACTTCACTAGAATTACATTAACATGCATTCCTCAACTTCTTTTCCTTCTTCAAGAAAATACATGCTAGCTATTGCATCCACTATTTATTACTACAACTTAGTAAATATCAATACTTCAAGTTGTAGTCTTGAAAGGCTTGTAAACCTTAAGATCAGAAACAACTCCAGCAAATGAACCAGTCGCAGCAGCAATGGACACTATCAAGCAGGCAAAACTCAAAACTTGCAAGCTCATCCATTTGGCGCTCCATTTGGGAATCCCTCTCTGCGCAATGTACATTTCCACCGGAAAATACACCGTCAGCGGCCAAAACCCGAACGCCCCCAAAATCCCAACGACGTCGTTGAAAAATGGAAGCAACATCGAAATCACGGTGGTGATGATCACAAAACCCGTCCTCCAAACCAGCCTGAACACATTCAATCTGCACCCGGACCCGAGTCCCGGGATTGGGACCGCGATTTCTCTGGCGATGAATCCGCTGTTCGGGAACCATCCCAGCGCCGTTTTCTCAATGAAGGCGAAGAGCGGCTGGCAGAACACCTGGTACGCCCCGACGAGATGGATCACGATGGCCGCATTGGCGACGTCGAGGAGCCAGTAAGGGTTGTAGAACCCGAATCCGGTGAGGAGGTTCCCGGGGGCGGTGTCGCCGAATGCTGCGTACCCGAAACAGCCGCAGAACATGTAGAAGAGGGTCGTGACGGCCACGCTCACGAGTGTCGCTCTCTTCATCGTTCTGGATTCGGGCGGCGGTGGGGATTTGATCGTGTCCTGGATTTCGATCAGGATCATGGAGAATGAATAGGCGAAGGCGATGGCGCCGAGGGCTTGGAAACTTCTCCAGATCTTCTCCGTTTCGGTTACTACTTCGCCGATGCGGACGCCGGTGAGGCTTCCTTTGATCGTGCCATTTTCGGCGACTTTTGCGATCCCGAGGCCTAACCCGATGGAGGAGTAAGTAAAGGACATCACCGCCGCGACGATGGAGAGCCACCATATTTGATCGAAGTCGGGGATTTGGGAGAAGAGTATTTCGACGGCGCCGAAGGCGATCATGTAAGGATTGCTGGAGACTCTGCAGGGGCTGCTGTCTCCTCTCGTGTGGAAGCAGTTCGACCTCTCAATAGCCCTTTTTTCAATAAAAGAAGAAGACAGCATCAGAAAGTGTAATACTAACATACTATACTACTACATAAAGGCTTGTTTGGAAGCCGACATATTTAGAGCATATAGGATATATAGCATCATATTCTCTCACAATTCTCTCTCCGAATCTGCTATCCGAATCTGCAGATTTAGCGAATCTGCTGACTTCCGAACATCCCCAAAGTAATCTAAAAGCTTACATATTTGATTAATTATTCACTTACATCATGCTTATGGATGATGCAATAGTGTAGCCAATGGCGACTCCAAAAAGATTCAGATACTGAATTGTCCCACAGAGTTTAACTTGAAAGCCACCTGAAAGAAGGTTCAATTTTTTAGTATTAGACAGGAACTCAGCCGTGCTGGATTGCTTGTTTAATATACAGTACCAGTTGTTGAATCTTCTGGAGATTTCAACAACGGCTAAACAAAACCCCAGGAAAGAATAATCAGGCGTTGGCTGGTCTGAATTCTGGAAGAAAGCTAACCTAAATTCGCTCGGACGGCGTCCATGTAAGTGTAATTCCTCTTGCCAGTCTGCGCAGACCTGTAGCATTCGGCCAGCAGAGCAGAAGTGTAGTAAGTGACGAATGAGAAGAGGAACATCACCGCCGGCCCTGCAATCCAACCCAATTGAGCGATGGCCCAGGCCAGAGACAGGACACCCGATCCAATCACGGCTGTAATTATGTGCGCACTCGCAGTCCATATGTTCCCTGTAAGAAAATGGAATGAATGAAGCTCAAACTACACATACACGGAGGGGAAAAAGTCCAAATATGTGTGTACCAGTTCTTTTGGGTCTGCCATCGTCGTCATAATCGATTTGCGACTGGGAAGATGGGACATCAATGGAGATGTCGAAAGGCTGGTGCTTTCCACTCATCTTGTTGATTTTTTTTTTTCTTCTTCTTTCCAATCGATTTTTGATTTCGGAATTAGGTCTGTAAATTTTGAGGGCTGGGGAAGACAGTGGGATATGGCGCCTGTTGGTGGGGGGTGTGTGTTTTCGAGTGTTTATATAGGGAGGAAATATGAAAAGGCGCAAAGAAAAACAGAGCAATATAAAAATAATGTAGAAAATGATGGAGTGAGGCACGTGGCGTGGAACGAAACGGCACGTGTTGGTCAACGGGGGTGTTTCCGACTTATTGACTGCTGGTATCTACGACTCTACTACGTAATATTGCTGCCTAACTTATGTAATTATTCTACGTAAAATATCTCGTCAAAAATTGGTATTCCTTGCCCTAAATTAGACATCATCAAATAGCTTATACACGACAATAATCAATACTTTCAAAAATTTTAACATTCCTGCATTTTACGTTATCCAATGTATATTTTTAATGCTTAATATCTCAAATTGTGTAAAAGTAAAAATTATAAAAATTTGATATAATAAAACTACGCAATTAGACGAATCTAACAAGATCCCGCTTGACTATGTTTTATCTTGTATAACTGTGTTAAAAATTTAAATCAAAGTTACTTAGTGAATATAACAACTATGCAAATGTTACAATTTTTAACAAACGGAGGGAGTATACTTATCTATTCGTTTAAACAAAATTTCAAATTCGAGCACATAATAGCTCAATTCATATGATTTGCTTGCTTAATTTTGTTTTTGTAATATCATGCACTGTTTGGCTAAAACACTAGAAAATACTCCCTCCGTCCCGCGAAGATTGAAGCCTTTCTTTTGGGCACGGTAATTTAGGTAGTGGAGTTTAGTAGTTAAAGTGGTGTGGGTATTTGTGTTTAAGATTATAATGAATTTTGATACTGTTTATTGTTTAACTTTGACTTAATATTATCTTAGTGATGTAATTTGAGAAAAATATTCAAGTGTGGTCTTGTTAGAATCGTCTAATCGTGTAGTTTTAGAATATATATTTTATACAATTTTTATTTGTATCAATTTTGTAATATTAAGAGTTAAAGAAATATAAGGGACTTTGTGTAGGAAAGTAATAATGCATTGGAATTTGTGCAGAATAGTAAAAGTAAGTATTTTTAATGGGATTTGACAATAATTAAGATTCTAATCAAACTTATATTAAGTTAATTTTTCTAAAAACGGAAAGGGTTCAAACTTCGTGGGACACCCCAAAAAGGAATAGGGTTCAAACTTCGTGGGACGGAGGGAGTAGTATCTAAAATTATTGATAGTATTTGTTTATATTACAACAATAATTTACTCGTCTAAATATAAATTTTGAATCCTTACAAAATAAGCACGTAATTTACAATTACTTCTATTAAATAAAACGAATTATATTGTAGAGTTGCTTATTACTACCACAAGCCCAGAATTCATATGAAGTATCTAGTTCTCTTGTGTTTGGTTTTTATTTATTTATTTAATTTTTTGCTAGACAGCCAATGAAGCTAAGAATTTTTATTTTAAATTTATTTTATTTGTCGATTGCATGGTAATGAAAGAAAGAAAGGACGTGTGATTAAAAACCATGCCTTCCAAGTCTGCCTTTTCTAAATCACCTCTTTTTTTACAGGAATAATTTAGCAACTTTTTTCATTAAATGACGCATTAAAGATGATACCGTTGATGGTGCTTATTTCCTACTACTGAATTACTCCCTCCGTTTTTTTTAACTTCACCCATCCTGCACTGCACGCAATCCAATGCACATTTTCAATCATCAATATCTCATATTACATATAAGTAAAAATTATAAAAGTTTGATATTCTAAAACTACATGATTAGACGAATCCAACAAGATCTCACTTGACTATGTTTTATCTTATATAACTATATGAAAAATTGAATTAAAGTTACTCAATGAATAGTATCTACTATGCTAATGGTGAACTTAAAAAAACGGAGGGAGTATGTGAAATAGGATTTAAAATTCATTATTTGATGCAAGGTGTAATTTGTGGTTAGGAGTTCAAATTCTCATTTGACTTTCTTTATCTATATTTCTTTGTTTTATGAAATTTGTGTGGCATGAGTTTTAGAGTTTCTACAACCTCTTTGCCAATTAGGAGGCATTTCTGATCTATTGCTCTTTATTTATTTATTTGTTTATTTTTTTGAAACATAAAAATAAAAACTTGATTTCCACTTTAGGACATTTGGCCCTCACCAAATGTGGATTTGTATACTAGCCACTAGGTGTCACTCCAAGTGTAATACACATACCTCAATTTAGTTTATGCGCAGACCCCTGGTTTAATAGCAGGTGCAGATCTGAAAAAACAAATTTTTGATGCTTGTGTTGTGTTGTTGTTATGTTGTCCAACCATAATTTTGTAATGTTTGTACTTTGTAACTCGTTCATCACAAAAATGATTGCACTTATCACTAAATATTCGCACTCATCGCAAATATTAGGGATTGAATATTGTTAAATTTTTTATTGAATAGTTCGGACTATTTTATTCCTACATCCGCCTATAAATAATTAAATTGTTCATTTCAAAGTTCGATATATTAAAAGTCCCAAACTCAAAATTAAATTACTTGAAAAGATGATGATGAGGACTTCTACTGCGCCTATTTAGTTAAATATTAGTGAGAATGAGCCAAATATAATGAAGCTCTTTCTTGCAAGCAACCTCGGATTTTTGGACAAGAAGAAAATTACTACTCCCTCTGTCACAGCTCACTTGTCCTGTTTGACTTCTGCATACAATTCAATGCATTTTTTTTAACCGTTAATGTCTCATATCATATACAACTAAAAATTATGTAAAATATATCTTCTAAAACTATACGATCAGACGAATCTAACAAGACTCCACATGACTATTTTTCTCCAAATATATGTTGCAATAACATTGAGTCAAAGTAGAACAATAAACAGTGTCAGAAAGTCATACCAGACAAGTTTGCTGGGACGGAGGGAATACTCTATTACTCCCTCAATTTATCTACCTAGCTTAGCTAGATGACAACAAAAACATAAACCTTATCAATTTACGTAGTTAAATTTAGCAAAATTTTAATATGAAGGTGTAAATTTGTCCACAAAGAATATGACAATTATCGAAAGCATCTAGTTTTATAATATTGTATAAGTCTAGGCAAAAATTAGGGCATCACAATCACTAATGTCCCACCCGCCTTGATTATATGTTGTCCCAATATTTGGCAAAATTCCACCCTTACATGTCACACACGGTGCCGACCACGTTAATTTCAACATTCAAAGAACATAAATACGTAGCCGATGGACCACAAACGCCACTGCCACATTTCCGTGTAGTAGCATACTACAATACTACATCAGTTGTGTACATGTTTTTTCTTTGAAAATTTATTGACTATAATTCCCACTATATTATTGTTTTGATTTCTACTATTGGAAGGAAATGAATAACCAACCTAATTCTTTTTTATTCTTGATTGTGTTTATTATTTTATTGAAATAAATTCATTATTAGAATAAATATTTGATCTAATGGTTGGGTCGTTGATATAAAAAAAAAAGATAGAGTGTTATTTACCATATTCTTCGTGGTATATACTGGGTATCTTCAAAAATAGAATTTTGTATACATAAAAAGTACGAACTCGAAATTTTTGCTTAAGCGGTCAGAACCCCTATACGGCTATAACATTTAAATCAGCTGCATTTGATAGTAATGGTAGAAAAACAGTGTAGTAATAATTTACCAAAAAAAAAAAACTATTTTTACACTATTTTAATTTAAAATTTGGAGTGATAAATTGGACATGGCCAAATTCCTCCCCAACTATCTTTTGTTTGTCGCTTGACTTGTATAATTTGTGTGGTTGCCAGATTCATTGCATCTGATTGCCTTAGCTTTTGCTGATGTTCATTGGGAAATCAGCATCTCTTTTTTCCTTAAATAATTAGACAGTCGATCTGCCCCTAGTGAAGAAAAGAAGTCCAGTTTGAGTGCGGTGGGCTCAGTGCACCCAGGCGACGGGTTTGACTGATCTTGACCGCAATACGCCATTTGCAAGGGAAGTGGCGGAGACTCGTTGTTGACTCGCTGACTGCCCACTGTGTTATACGAAAAACTACTAATGGGCCGAATTGGGCCCAATACTAGTAAAAGCCCAAATCCAAATGAGTGAGTTCAGTAGCAGCCCAAAATCCAATGAGCCTGCAAAGTGCAAACTCAAATGGCAGGCGTGAGTTTCACTGCTGGTCTGCTGCCACTGGGCAGATAGTCAGATAGCATAGCCCCAAATCACGTAGGCCCCACGCACCCATTTGAAAAATGTTCCTTTCATTTCATTTTCACATTTTGGAAGTCTCCGGGCGGCAAAAAACAACCGGCAATTATACACTTTCCTCCTCCAAATGTCCACGCGCCGCTCCTCCATCTCTCCCTTCCGCTCCCGGAAGCCGCCTCCGCCCCCCCGCGCCTCCTCCGCTCCATTCTCCTCTACTTCGTCTTTGTCTTCTTCTTCTTCCTCTGCGACGTTGTTGTCTAAGCATCCACCTGCTGCGCCGCCGCAGACCAAAGCTAAAGAGAATGTCACTGTTACCGTGCGGTTTCGTCCGCTCAGGTAAAGTTTGTCTCTTCGTTTTCTAAAGTGACTTATGGAACTGCATTGCCATTGTTATATGCTTCGAGGTTTAGGTTTATCCCCAAATGTTGGTGGTGGTGTTGTTTAGCTCGTGGCTTGAAAGATTAATGCTTTCTACTCGTATTTTAATTTTAACTTGTCATTTGCAGTGCTAGGGAGATTAGTAAAGGGGACGAAGTGGCTTGGTATGCAGATGGTGACTGCACCGTTCGCAATGAGTTCAATTCTGACATTGGATACGGATTTGGTAACTTTCTGATTCTGCTCTTGGCACACACTGAAATTCACTTTGCTTTGTGTGGATGGAATATGAACTTATAGGGATGTTGAATTTCTATTTATAAAATACTTGTAGAGGTGTTTCATGAGCAAGCAATCATTTGCACTGAGGACTGATTTAGATTTTAGGGAGGCAACGTCTGAATTTTTCAAAGTGATTTTTCTTGAATGTTAGATGCTTTTTACTAAAATATAAGACATTGTTGCACATTACACATCAAGATTATGAGGCAATTCAACATCACAATAGAAAATGCGAAGTGGCCTAACATGATCAATGATGCTAAAATCAACCCAATGAGAAAGCTGGGCAAAAACAGTGGCCAGGACCCAAGGCGGTGGAGGTGTGGACTATCCTACTTGAAGAAAATTGCCATGTTTTCTGAATCACTATGTGACCTGAGGCAATGATCTGGAGTTGGAAGACCTCAGATGGTATATGCTTCAGAAAGCTGGAGGTGCAGCCTGGTTTGTTTAATGAAGCAGGCTGCAGAACCATTGAAGTTCTAACTCTTCTTAGCCAGGCGAGCCTGAGGGTTTTATAACAAGGACTAGAGGTAAGTGATTCAGCTTCATATGGAAGCAAACCAGAGAATAATCCAAGGCTTTGAGAAAAAGGAAAGCTGCTTTTCATAATAGCGCGTAGCCAGAGTTGGTTGCTTCAAGGGAGAATGTCCCATGTGAAAGGAAACCCAGGAATATCTGAATTTGCTGTGGTGAAGGAAGAAGAAGATTGATATGGATAGAAGGATGGGTTGGTGAGGATAGAAGGGTAAATTGATAATGCTGGAGAGCAGAATTGTTTAGTCCATAAGGCCAAATTACTTGTCACCCTTCATGATCTTACTAATTTGCACTTTGGCCTCATCAAGCCACCCTTTACACACTTTCCATTTCCTCACCATTCGGAAAAAGGACATTCTACACCTAAACATCTGCCCTTGAAGATCAACCTCGATCCCTCATACTTTTTATAATTAGGAGAATGCAGCTTCTATTATAAGAGTTAAATTTCTTTATATCAAGCAACCTTTTTTAATCAGTAGATAAAAACCGTCCTCTTATACTGATCAAAGAACAAATTCCCTGTTTGAATTGTGTTACAATCTGAGGATTCAAAAGAAATTGTTGTGTTATTTTTTTCTTTCGCAGAAATTTCGTCTTTATTCCTCTTCAGGGGAGGGGTAGGATAGGTGGTCAAATTGATAGAATTTGTTAGAAATCAATAAAGCAGAAAAACTCATTCAAGGCTGTTGTACCTTCTATCTTTGCATTGTCTCACAACTGAGTGGGAGCTTGAAGCGGAGTGTGGAAAATACACCTTGATGTATAAAAAATGATTGAGTATTGGAATACACTCCTTGATGTATAAAAATTGATTGTGCAATGAAAGATATATATAGATTAGCCCGTGATCATGCATAGAAGTCAATGCTGTAATGAACTTTTGTATATTTATTTGGTCATTTTCCACAAAATAAAAAGTGAATTTGTGCCAGACAGGGTATTTGGTCCTGCAACAACCACACGCCATGTTTATGATGTTGCAGCACAACATGTTGTGAGTGGCGCTATGGAAGGAATAAATGGTAACTACTTTGCTCCCTCTATATTCATATTAAAGAAAGTGTTCCTCAAATGCTTGTCCTATTTGTAGCACCACACAAACTAGAAAAGCTGAACTCTACCAGGATTAATTCCCTTTTCCATATATATACATTTGCTTGTCAGTGACTGTTTTTGTTCTTTATTTTATTTTCTGTAGGTACTGTTTTTGCGTATGGAGTTACTAGCAGTGGGAAGACACATACTATGCATGTAATTACTAATCTTCTCATTGACTTTCATTTTGGTTTTTCCAATCTAATGCAGTACTACATATCATCACACAGTAATGAGAGATGTGCGTTCTCTGATTTTTGTTTTTCATTTGTTTTATTTGTTTATCTTATAAAAATTTCTGATATCAAAAATTGACAAGAAGTTATAAAGTTATTCAGAAGTAACACATTCCTGGCCACATCAAAATATTATGAATTATTGCAAAAACTCTCTTTTTTTTTTTGGCTAGTCTTCTATACATGTACATTTGGGTATTTGACTACTCACATTTCTGGTTGTCATCCTTTGCCACTGTCTGCTATAGGGGGAACAAAAATCACCTGGAATCATACCGCTGGCTGTTAAGGATGTCTTCGGACTCATACAAGAGGTAATTACTGCCAGCTCAAGTGGGCCATGGCAAGAATCGATAAGGCTATGTTTGATTACTTTTGTAGGGAAATTTTGACATTAAAAAATTTGCACACCAAGTATACAAACCTTCGAACATAACTCTTATCTCACGTAGAGATTCACCAACATTTACGAATTACAATTCAAGGATTACCTTGTTATTATGTTTATGCAAAATAAATTAGTATCTTTAATTATATGTAACTCACATTTATTTATATCATTATATTCACCTTAAAACTAATTACTACTTCTTCCATTTACAGATAATTGGCATTTTTAGAGTTAATTTTTTTATCAAAATATTTGTTGATTTAACAAAATAGAGGTAAATTTTACATTCTCTTTCTCAGTTAACCCAACTTAATGTATTATTTGTCACTGTCTTGTGACACATGCCTATCAAGGGTATTATAGTATATAAACGAACTTCCTTAATAAATATGTGGAGAGCTAAGATTACAAATATTTGTAACAGAGGGAGTACTAATTTGTAATAACTCCCAAAAATCTATAGCCAAACATAGCTACACACACTCTCTCTGTGGTCTGGAATAATAGAATATTTTTTATTTTTCCTTTCAAATTGTTGAGTGACTTTTGATATGTTTTATCAGACACCTGGACAGGAGTTTCTCCTCAGAGTTTCTTATCTGGAAATTTACAATGAGGTCAGTATCAACATTGGGCCTGGCGAGCACATTTGTTATTAAAAGTAATTTTCTTCCATGATTGAATTGGTAATGAGCCACACTGAATATCTGATTAAATTTCATACAGACTGGCATTGAAGATTATAGTAGATGTGAATGTAAAAAAAACTAGAAAGATCTTATGGGAATATAATCTTTTTCACAATTTCTGTTCTTAACCTATTATATTTGATATTGTTCACAATAACTTGGTTCACACATGTAGTGATATCGGCAATAGATGATTTATATATTTAAATATATTATTCATTTTTTGTTTATGTATGTGTGTGTGTGTGCTGTGCTGTGCTGTGCTTTTGAGTCATAATTGATGTTCTGCTGGGATTATAGGTCATCAACGACTTGCTTAACCCCACCGGACAGAATCTTAGAATAAGGGAGGATTCTCAGGTAAACATGTGCAGAAAGCAATTTCAATGCGCATCAATTCCTTATTCTTCTCCTTTTTTTTATACTCTCTCTCTCTCTCATGCATATCTTTGCATGACTCCATTAACCATTCTTTGTACTATTTTTGTGACTGACAATGATCTCTCGATAATGATTTGGAGGTTATTATGTTTGGGAATAATATAGGTGTGTTCTGCAAGCTTTGTTGCTTTTTTGTTATTTTTTTATCTGTCTAGTTAAGTCTCAATTGAAAAATCCAGTGTTGCATTTTACATTGATGTTTGAAAGATATAAATATTGTCATAAAGGAATGCATTCTGGAGGTTGAATGGGTAATTTCTTAAATTTATGCAATTATCTTTTGTTTTTAGGACTTCTAAGTTAGGGCTTGTTTGTTAGCCTTTGAACTGAATGGTTTAGAGGCTATTTTGTGCTTGAATCAGCCTCTAAAACATTTAGTTAAGAGGCTAACAAACAGATCCTTAGTCTAATACGCCATCTTTGGATATGGTACAAACTAAAATAGAATACTGCTTTACAAAATTGTAAGTGAATGTAATATTAATGATATTTGTGTGGCAGGGCCCATATGTGGAGGGAATAAAAGAAGAGGTGGTTCTGTCACCTGCCCATGCGCTTTCTTTGATAGCATCTGGTGAAGGTAACGAAATTTGTGTTCTAATTCTTTATGGATCTTATTTAATATCTTCATTTTCGTCTTGGATTATGCTTTCTTTTTATTCTCAAACACAGTTTGCTCCCCAGATCCAAATGTAGTGTTTGCATTTGATGTTTATTTTATTGATTAGCGTCTCATTGTTTTTTTTTTTTTTGGATGATGTCTTTTGTGAAACTTTTTAATTACCTTGTTGATGCAGAACACAGACACGTGGGTTCTAACAACGTCAATTTACTTAGCAGTCGAAGCCACACAATATTCACTTTGGTATTGCTGCTGTTAATGTTTTTTAACTTGTGTCATTATTTCAAGATTAATATTTGATCTACTTATGAAAAAAGTCTTGTTGGGATGCAATTTTGGTATTTTGCATGTTTTGAAGCTGAAGGTTGGTGACGGACATAAATAAATATTTTCGATCAAGCATAAAGAACTTCAACAATAGTTGTGAAATAGGTGTTGTCATGTTGATTTCTAGAAAGGCCAATTGAGATTTATAAGGGGCCGCTATGATCATCTGTGTGACACTACATGGATGCAATTATGTTGTCTAATAAAGTAAGACATAGCCACTAGTTAGTTTTGACTTTTGAACCACAATGAGACTCAATTATAAGTATAGATATTATAATGCAAAATTGAGGACTAATGAGACTTGTTTTACTTTCACTTGAATTAGAGACAAAATTATTTAGATTTTTGAGAAGAGAAGAAAATCATCAAGATATGATGTTTGGCAATTGTTTTTAGATGCATGATATTATTAACCAAGTTAGACTAGACTTCCTATGCTCTTCAAACCTAGACAAGAAAAAAAGTTAAGACAACGAAAATTTAACAGCCGATTTCACTAAATTGAAAAGGCTGATCTACTTCATTATTGAGCTTTTGGTGATGAGAAGTTGTTTATTGGTTCAAAGTTGCATCTTACACCCAGTGTGCATAACGGTTTATCTGTATTGTAGACTATTGAAAGCAGTTCCCGAGGAGATAATGAAGAAGAGGTGAAATTATCACAATTGGTATGTATTGAGTGTTATTACTTATTTCTGATTTCTCTTTTCCTGTGGCTTCCTGTTGTTTTATCTAAAAAATTCATTCCTTCGCAATTTATGAGTAGATTTGACAAAATGCTTAAACCTCAAACATGGTTGTAAATTCTGCATATGTTACCCCTCTTATTAGTTTTTGATAACATTTGGTCTTTTGTTGTCCAGGCAAAGCTGTACTAAACTCTTTTATAGCATTTAATTGACTTAGCAGGATCTGAAAGTTCCAAAACAGAGACAACTGGATTGAGAAGAAAAGAGGGTTCATACATAAACAAAAGTTTACTTACGCTTGGCACTGTAAGGCACATGATCATGTCCTTTTCACTATGGATGTTGGACCTGTTGGTTTCAATTTGCTGCCATACTTTTTTGTTGCTTATCCTTATTTCCTCATTACTTGTATAAATAATTGATCTCTCTCTCTCTCTCTCACACACACACACACACACACACACACACTCTTGATTGCAAGGTCCCTTAGTGTTAATGGGTAGGATGATTGGCATACAGTGTCGCTGATGCTGGTTCCTCTAGAATGTACTTGATCTGACAACTGAACTTGATAAATAACTCTCTACGAACTTTAAAGAACTTTATTTCTTCTGTAGCTCTGCATGCTAAAAGAAAAAATTTGATTTTTGAGATTGTACTGGGTCTAATGTTGTCTACGTCACAGATCTGAATTACTGTAATTGCCAAATATAAATACCTTACACGAGTTTACAATATCATAATATTATCTATTTAATCCAGGTGATATCCAAGCTAACGGATGGAAAATCCACTCACATACCATATCGAGATTCAAAACTGACACGCTTGTTGCAGTCTTCTCTCAGTGGCCATGGCCGAGTTTCCGTATGTTTTTTTGATGCTTAACCTTTGTAAATCTTGGACTAGAGATTTCCTTCTCCAATATCTTACTGATGAGATTTTAATTATATTTACAGCTTAACGAGAATACTTATTTTCATCTTTTCTCTAGCTTATTTGCACAGTCACACCTTCCTCTAGCAATACTGAAGAAACACACAACACTCTTAAGTTTGCACAGCGCAGTAAGCAAGTTGAAATTAAAGCCTCTCAAAACAAGGTGAGATAATGTGCACTTTTAATTAAGCTTTTATTCTGGAAAAAATTTCAGACCTTCAGTGCTCCTACTAACCTTTCCTTTATTCATCCTGAATTAGATTTTGGATGAGAAGTCTCTCATTAAAAAGTATCAGAAAGAAATATCCAATCTAAAGCAAGAGCTTCAGCAATTAAAGCGTGGTATGATGGAGAAAGAAAATTTGACAGCACCAAGCCAAGAAGCTCTAGCTAACTTGAAGCTCCAGGTGGGTGAGCTAAAAATCAGCATCAAAGTTTGTATTCTGAAGAGAAGGAAAACTATAAATGGGTCTTTTCTCATCTCCTGATTCTGAAACTTCTCCCACTTTGTAGCTCTAGTTTGTATGCTGCTTATTGTCAATATACTATTGACACTAGGTAATTTGCTTCTTCTACATGGAGATCCTGAAGCAAAGAGGGAATGGTTTGAGATTTCTTTCTAATACTAAAAGCCCCTAGGGATCACTTTTGTTTATTGTGTCCTTAGTTTTGACAAATTAGTTCACGATAATACTCCCTCCATTTTTCAAAGATTGACCAATTTTTCTTTTCTATATGTTTTAAAATAAGCAATCTATTTCCTTTTTTGGTAAAAGAAAGTGAGTAGGAACGTAGGAGAGAGAGTGGAGTGAGTGAATGTATAATGAGAGATAATTTATTAAAAAGCATGCCAGATGAATGTAGTTCATTCTTTAAAAAATGGAGGGAGTGTTTAAATTTTTCACTTGTGTTTACTTTTGGGCTCGGCCATGAAAACATTGCATTGTCCTTATGGCCAAAACATTATGTACCCTTGATTGTCCTTCCTCATGGTTCTGTTATGATTATTATTATTACTACTACTGCTACTCCTTGAATGGTTTCCACAGTAAACACTCTATTTGGCGTCATCACAAATTGGTGTTAGTGCTAGATTTCTGGGGTGGTAACTGGTAACAACAATTTGTACTTCACATGTTACAGTTGGAAGCTGGGCAGATTAAGTTGCAGTCAAGATTGGAGGAGGAGGAACAAGCCAAAGCTGCTTTGATGGGAAGGATTCAGAGATTAACCAAGCTTATCTTGGTTTCAACCAAAACTTCAATTCAATCAAATATCCCTGAAAAACATAACCACTGGCGAAGGCATTCATTTGGGGAAGATGAGGTACCAAGAGGAAGTTTGACATCTTTTATAATGATTGTATCATTGTTTTGTTGCAATTCAGTACTATTTACTCTTTAGTAGGCATGACTTTGAAAGACCTACATCAAATATTACAATGGTATGGTGCAATTCTGTCCTCCTATTAATTTTTTCTTCATTTCGTATGCAGTTAGCCTACTTGCCTGATAGAAAACGTGAATGCATAATTGATGATGATATTGGAAGCATTGACTATGAAAGTCCTGTGGATGGCAAGATTGGCGCCACAAATTTTGATGAGTTGGTCCAAGATTACAGAAGGAATACAAGGAGAGGGATGCTCGGCTGGTTCAAACTCAAAGTAAACTATTATGTTGCATTCTCTATTCTCAATTCTCAGTCCTAAACCCGAAAGCTGATCTTGATAGAATAAGCTGTATTAGTTGTGAAAATGCACATTAAAAACAGATATTTATACTTTTGGAAGCAGAAGCCCGAGGCTGTCTCATCACCAAGTACTGATCATAGTAGTTCCACAAGTGTTTCCCCTGCTTCCTCATCAAAATCATCTGGACGCAGAGTTATGTCGAGTGATATGAAAGATGCAAAGAGGAAATCAATCAGCAGAAAAGTAGATGATACTTCTTCTGGTTCTTATCCTGAAAGCACTGAAGCAGGTGATTTATTCAGTGCAGCTGCTGGAGTACGACGTCTCCCCCCGGTGAGATGTTTGATTTAACTTTTGCACTTCGAGCACGAAGTTTCTAAAACAGATTACCAATTTGTCCTCACTACATCTATAATTTCCGTGCTATTCTTTTCTTTCTGCTTTTATTGGTATTATATATAGGGAAGTTTTGCACGCATTTGTTGCCCATAAGTCTAGTCTACTTGCACCATTGTGCTAGTTTGTTTCGATCAATGTTCGTTTACCTCCCTCTAGTCGGATTTCCAGGGTAGATGGTTGGCTTAATTTATTTATTTATATTTATTTTTTTATTATTATTTTTCGAAATAAATTTTGAATGTTGTTATAGACTGGGAGCACGATCACAGATCAAATGGATCTCTTACGTGAGCAAATAAAGATGCTAGCTGGAGAGGTGGCTTTATCTACGAGTTCTTTGAAAAGAGTTTCAGAGCAAGCAGCTAAGAATCCTGATGACTCCAAACTCCAGGTTTGTTGCTTACATGTTGTGATTGTATCTTTGCGAACAAATTCTGTGGCTGATTAAGATTAAGATTAATACGATTAATTAGATTTAAATTTTTGTCATTGGCCTAAAAGACTTGACAAGAGCATGAACTTCACACAGTTTACTTGAATGTGCCATATTCATCCAAGACCAAAGGGATGTAGAAATGTTGAACCTGGCGCAACGTGTAAATTTCATTAAGCACGACACTTCTATTCTCACGGTAACCTGATACAGGAAAGCATGCAAAAATTGAAGGATGAAATAAGAGAAAAGAAGCGTCAAATGCGAGTTCTTGAGCAACGAATGATTGGATCAGTAGAGTTATCTCCATATGGTTCTAGTGTTGTTGAAATGTCCCAGGTCAGTATGTCAACGCAATGTAAAATTAGCACACACAACAGTGAATGGAAAAGCTGTTGTATCTTCTTCCATCATATAATTATCTATCATGTTATACTATTGTCACAACTTGGTCGTGTGCAGGCTTTGTCAAGGCTTGCCACTCAACTAAATGAAAAAACCTTCGAGCTTGAGGTATGCCGAGTCCTTTTTCATATCCTCCCTTCAGTTTTCAGCGATAACAATATGAACTAATGAGAATACTTTTTCATGTCAACTTCAAAAAGATCAAATCAGCAGATAATAGGGTTCTTCAAGAGCAACTATGGGGAAAGGTAAATGTCATGGCTCAATTTTCTTTTCTTATGCGACTGTTTTGTCTTGCGACAACATATTTCCCTTTATCAGACACTGGAGAATAATGAAATGCAAGAAACCATCACTGAGTTAAGGCAGCAGCTTGAATCCTTGATGTCGATTCATAGCTCAAGAAGTGCAGATAGCACCATTAGGATGAACAGCTTTGAAGGATCATTGGAGATTATAAATGAAAAGGGCTATGATATTAATTCATTTGAGGAAACTTCTTTTGATGAAACAACACCAACTAGTGCTGGAAGCTTGAATAGAATATTCAACCATGAGGATGCTAAAACATGCAATGGAGAGGTATTTTCAAAGTCTCAGCTTGTTGAGCAGGTATGAACTCCCGGCCTGTGTGTTTTCTGATCAATGTGTAATGGAGCCAATCATTGCCAATTTCTAGCATTCTCGACCTGCAGGCTGCTGAAATTGAGTCGCTGAAACAAGATAAGGTAAGGCTTATTGAAGAAAAGGATGGACTAGAAATTCAATGCCAAAAGCAAACTGAGGAAGCCTCTTACGCAAAAGAACTAGCTGCAGCAGCAGCAGTTGAACTCCGGAACTTGGCAGATGAGGTAACAAAGCTATCCTACCAGAACGCCAAACTCTCTTCTGATCTGGCAGCAGCAGCAGATGGCCATTGCAAGACAAATGGATGTAAAAAATCCACTCCCCTGGATACAAAGCAAAATGGTGTTGGTGGTTTCCGATCTGGATCTGATTCACGCATGAGAAAGACAGAGGAGAGATTATCGATGGAGGAAATTGAGTTGGAGCGGAATGCTAGATACCAAAGAGAAGCTTCATTGGTTGCTGCATTATCCGAAAGGGATAAAATAGAATCTGACCTACGAAAGAGACTTGATGATGCAAAGAGGCATGAAGAGAAGTTGGAAAACGAACTTGCTAACATGTGGGTTATGGTTGCAAAGTTGCGGCAAGGGCATGCCATATCTGATGTCTTAGATACCAAAGTATTGAATGGGTTTCCATTATCCGAAGGCCAGGAAAGTGCAGGCATTGAGGGATATAATTCAGTTGAGGAATCAAAAGCTCGGTATCAATTTGAAAGAAGAAAGTGCAAAGAGCTTGAAGGTGGTTTGGCGTTGGGACTAAAGGTAAGTGCCTAAGGTGGTTCTGATATTAGCAAATTTCACGGTTTTCACCAATGTTTCATTAACTTGTCATACAGTCATAAGATACGATTGACATTTATTCTGATGCTGGGTTTGGATGGAATTGTAGGGTTCAAACAATCATTTGTAGAATCGTCCCAACTTCCGATGAAGGATCCATGCATGGCCTTCCTTGGTATCCACAAATGAATCAATCCTTCTCACTGTGAGTTAGTTCTAAGCGGTAGATAGGTTACATGATATGCCTATTCTATCAAATTCGATAGAATCACGGAAATATTACAAGGGAAGTCTCTGTAATCGAATTTATATACATGGTCCCCCCCTTTTTTTTCGTCATATTTACTCTTGGGGTTGAAGTTGAACTACTTCCACCTGTATGTAATTTAAATGCTTTGATCTACCTTTCAATGTACGGAGTGTAACAAAACCTCTTGTAATTTAATTTTGCATTCAAACTCAAAACCATCCGTATTCATCAATTTGACATAGCAATGCAATTACAAGTTTAAGGCACTGATGTTTATAAGAAAACTATAAACTATGTTTTCAAGATATTAAATGTATTTGGATACAGGAGGTGGCGAGGGAGTTCCATGTGTGCATATTTAAACATATGCTGTGGGAGGGCAACTTGGTGGCCGATGGTCTTGCAAAATTGGGTACTGACAGTCACAAAGTGAGCTTTCTTTTACGACTTGGAATTTCCTGTCGAATGCTGTGTGCCCTGACGGCGGATGCGGCTGGCACATGATACATCCGGCGATAGGTCCTGTTCCCTCAGTGATACGTCCGTCGTTCACCTCGTGCTGGCTTTCTTTTTAGTTTCATTTACTATTCTCTCTTTTTTTTTCTTCTTCTTTTATTCTTTTTGCCTTCTGATTTTTTCATCTTTCTTGCCCTAGTCTTTGTTGGCTGTCTAGTGAAAACAAATGTATTTGGAATGTGGCTAAACCCTAAACCCTATATTAGCAGCAAATTTTGCCCAAGAGCCTGTATCAAGTGATCAACCTTGGCAGCCCGGCCCAGCCCTCTGGAATCTAGACTGGGTAGCCACTGGACCCCTACCAGCACTGTTCCGAAGCTCTTGTACACTGTAGTGTAATGTTTTTTTCCCACATGCCGCCGCAGATGGACGATGCATCAGGTAAGGAAGCTGGGCCCATTCATTTTTGAAGTGCCCGACCAATTAAGAATCATCAAGACAGATGCAACTCATTTCATGTATGTATCCGTGCATGTTCCCTGTGGAAACGTACAAACATTCCCTTTCAATTCCCTGTATAAATATACATACATCTCACATATATCTATCTATATATATATATATATATAAACTGATGATATATATAGGATCACAGGCACTCCATGCCATTGCCATTAATGATTCGATCTGCATTTTTCATTGCCAAACCAGTAATAACACACATTGATGGATCATTAATTCCCTGTCCAGTCAACAAGTTCAATCAAATACTATATCCCAATGCAGTGTATGACGGATTATGTAATTATAGTATTTAAGAAACAGGCAATTCTTGAACCACCCGGGGCCTGGATCTGTCGGATGATGCTGTTAGGGTTGCCTTCCTCTTATTTGCCATATTGACATTGTTATTACTGTTATTATTATTATTACTGCTATTAATTGTTCCACCGCAGCAGTTGGCGCTGCCGCCGCCGCCGCCATCGTTTTCCAGCTGACGATCGGCCACACCTTTGACGACCATCTTGTTACCTGCTGTGCTGCTGTTGCCCTTGTTGCTTGTGATCTTGTCTTCTTCTTCATATTTCTCCACTGTGTTCTTGGTTGTCACGAGATTAGAGTGAAGCTTTTTCAAATCTGATACTTTAACGGGCTTCAGCAGGAAGTCTTCTGCTCCTCCTTCTAGGCACCTGTTCCATTTCCATGTTTTTGCGTAATTATCAATTAACCAACCATATAGTAAGTAACAGATTATTAATCATGGATATACTTAATACATACATGTTGATTCTTGATGGGACATTCTCTGACGACATGACAACCACAGGTATGTCTTTCCAGGATGCAGACTCCTGCACACATTTTTAAAAGAGTATACGATAAATATATAAAAATCTGTGTAAGCTATATATTTAAACAAGAAAAAAAAAAAAAAATCTTATCTTGCATATATGTATTTATTCTACCTTGATTCTTTTCAGCAAATCGTAGCCACTCATTCCGGGCATGCTGAAATCTGTCATGATCAGATTCACCTTTGATACCTGCAGCTGCATTATTTAATTTGTGCATTCTATTATACATCAGCATTTTAATTAAACCCTAAAAGATGTATAATTGGAAGTTGGGTTTTTCCAAAATCGAACTGACATATTCGTTTGAGGTTGCAGTAATATTATTCCCCAACATTTCAAATTATTAAAATTACTGAAGCAATCAAATCACCTCGTCTCCTCTTTTGGCCAAAAGGGACAGATAGGGGGCTCAAAGCTGAAAATTTTACCACTCACTTTTTTAACTTTCACTTTTTTTTTTTTTTTTTTCACTATACAATATAATGCTCAATTTTGGCTCCTTGAATCATGGACACGCCGAAACTCTTTTGAAAAACCTAAATAAATGCTTATTAAATTATCTGTGCAATAATATTCTGGTCATCAAGAACAGATGAAGGTTCAGTGAATAAAAACCTAAAACTTTTCCTAATTAATTGACTGTGTTATAAATTAGGTTTTCCATGCAATTCAATTGTATTTTTTTCCTTGCTTATTTAAAAATAAAGGGCTTAATTACCTTTTGTTGATTTGAGGAATTCGATGAATGGGATTCATGACAGGGAGAAGCTGTGGATGATAGGGATAATGACGACGGCGACGATGACGACAGCGCAGGCCATCTTTCTTCAGAATATGCAATGTTATTTCCTTGAATGTTGTCCTGAAGCAAACCCAAATACCTAAGAGCCTCATCTCCAGAACCCACACATGTCACTGCAAGAAAACACACGTTACAGTAATATTGCAGCAAGCTAAGACTAATTACTTTCGGCTAATCCATATTCCATAGAAATCAAGATTGCATTTTTTTTTTTTTTTTTTTTTGGGGTTAGGGGGTAGGGGGGTACCATGATAATTAGAAGAAACAGTGAGGAGCCTTTCCAGAAACTTTCTGTCAGTTTGACTGTCATCCACAGCCAATACATGAACATGCTGCTGATTCTCAACTCCCTCTTCTCCAGCTTGTCCTTGTGTTGCATCCAAATCCATTACACCAAAGTATTATTAGTATATTCCAAGAATGTGTTGATTTGATGATGATGATGATGATCAGAGAGCTGCTATCCGATCTGTCCCTTGAAAGAGAGAAAGAAAGAAAGAAAGAAGAAAAACGATTCTTTGAAATTGGGGAATTGAAGGGAGTGGGGAGCTGCAGTATTTAATTTGTGGAGAAGAAAATGGTGGGAATAGTACAAAATTTTATAGAGAGTTGGTTGAGAGGCAAAATCTGCGTGTGCGCCAAAAGTATGTGCAATGTAGGTATTGTGTCTGATTATTACAATATAGGAAACAATTGATGGTGAGCAATCTTTCTCACTAGATTCTGCCCACTTCTTTATCTTGTAGTAGTAGATGTTAGTATAATACTCCCTCCCTTTTTAAAAAATTGTAATATTCCTGCATTTCACGTTATCCAATGCACATTTTTAACGCTTAATATCTCAAATTGTATAAAAGTAAAAATTATAAAAATTTAATATTCTAAAACTACGCGATTAGACGAATCTAACAAGATCCCACTTGACTATGTTTTATCTTGTATAACTGTGTTAAAATTTGAATCAAAGTTACTCAATGAATAGTAACAACTATGCAAATGTTACAACTTTTAACAACGGAGGAGTAGTAACTACTGCTGACTGCAGGCCTGGCCTCTTCCCAAATCCCAAAATCCCATTTCTTTGGTCCCACTTTAATTTTTCTTTATTCCCATGTTTGCCCTTTTCTTGTGTTTACGTTATTCATTAATTACTCCCTATGTCACAGCTAAGATGTTTTGTTTGACTTCTGCACACAATTCAATGCACATTTTTAATCATTAATGTAATATCTCAAAATATATACAAGCGAAAATTATATAAAATATATATTCTAAAACTATACAATTAGACGAATCTAACAAGATCAAACTCAACTATTTTCTTCAAATATATAGTTACAATAATATTGAGTCAAAGTTGAACAATGAACAGTGTTAAAAAGTCAAACAAGACGTCTTATATGGGACGGAGGGAGTATTTGTTTTTACAATATTGAAGATAATAAAATAATATGTATAAAAAATTAAAAAGGCCATTTTCAAGAAAATCTCATCCCCAAAAGAATCAATCAGAAATGTAACCTCACAAGGATGAGATGACCAATATAATGAAGGAATTAAGCTGAGGTGTGACTAAATTAGGGGAAAAATCTATAAATGAAACAACAAATTAAAAATGCTGAGCTAGGAATTACTGCTCTCTATTTGACCTGTGTTTATTTATTTAAAAATAAATAAATTCAAGGTTGGAATTCTCCGAGAAGATTATATTGTTCAATGAAAGAATTGTAATTAATTGTCTTATTATATTAGTCTTGGCCTCCATGTTGGAATTAATTAAGTTTGATGGGATTTCAATGAAAAATAAAATATGATGGTGGGAGATTTTCTGTGTCCAGCAATTTTGTCCAACTTAAAAAGAAAATTTTTTTAAAAAATAATAGTAATAAAATAAAGTAGAATAAAGTGGGATTTGGGAAAATCTCAACGATCCATGACTTTGAAATTAAAGTAATCATCAACTACCAAATTAAGGTATTGCTTTGATGTTACACTTACACATGCATCCATCCCTATTCCACATATATAGTACTATATATTAGTATATTTTTCTATTTTATACATTAATTTAATGTTCATAAATATTATATGTACACTTGCATCAGCTTTTACCCCAAAAAATTGAATATAGAAATGAATACATCTGAACTAACAAATTAATACTGTTTTGCAGTAACTATTAAATATGCATGCTCTACAAATTCAATTTCCATCTATTATACTAATATATAATACTATATAATATAATGTAAGAATATAATAACTACAAATAACAGATTGGCATTCGAGAGTTTTAAATTAGTACTGTAAACAAAAAATTGAATTTCAAATATGGGTTTTTTTCCCCTAAAAATAAATGTAATAGGACCACAAAAGTAAAATGAGACCCTTTTTGACTGTGAGGTCTTCCAACCACTTGTGGGCTACATATTTATGCCCTATAAGTCTTTGCACTATTATTTTGTCTACTACATTAGATTTAACATTATGATCATGTGGATGTTTGGGACTCAGCAGATATGCTAGCAGATAGCAGATTTAGAGAGAGAACTGTGAGACAATATGTTCTTTCAATCCGCTATCTGCTCGCCAATCTACCAACATCCAAACATCCTCCATATACAAATACTCATATATATATATATATCTATATACAAGGTTATCAAAATCTAGATCTTATGTAGGATCGTTTTTCTATTTGCAAGATTGAGATCGTAAGATCGTATTCAGATTATAAGATCCTATGAAATCATGACAAAAAAATATATTCATATTGCATATTAGCAAATTACAATAACTAATATCAATAGACAATAATTTGTTTAGCAAAAAAAGATAATAATTGAGCATTTAATACATTATGATTGAGCTGAGTTGGATTTGACATTAGAATTTTCTCCATTTTCATCAGTCTCAATCACTGTCTTATTGGATTCATCATCATCTATCTGAGCAAGGGGTTTAGGACTAAGATCTCCATCAGCAGGGGTGCTGGAAGGGGATGTTACGCCAAGGGCGGTAGTAGAAAGAGGAAGGGGAAGCGAGAGCAACGATAGGAAAAGAAGGGGGATACAACGACGACATCAACAACAGGAAGATGAAGGAGATACAACGGCGACTGTTGGAAGAGGAAGATGAAGGGGATGCGAGGAAGATGTAGATGCAAACAAAAATCCCTAGATCTGGATTTTGGAAAAGAATGGAGGACTGAAAAACGAAAAAATTAGATGAAAAATAAGATGGAGTGGGATCGGATTGTTCAAAGATTTTAAGATCTTGTATAGATCCTATAGATCTTATCCAGATCTCACCATAATTTAGATCCCATACAGATCTTGATCGTTTTGGCTTTGTGGGATCGTAAGATCCTAAGATTTAAATCTAGATTTTAATATCCTTGTCTATATATATGCATGAATGTATATATACGCAGGAATGTTTCATGTATATATATATGCATGAATGTTTCATTTTATAGGAAATGTAATTAAATAGGCCAGGGAGATAGTTGAGTTGGTGAGAATAATCAATTGCTTAGTACATATATGGTTGATCAATTTAAATTAATTAAATTAATGGGTTGAATTTTTTTTTTCAGTCGTATTTTCTAGGTGGAATTTTAATTTGCCCCTTAATGAGCATTTCTAAATTGAACTTTGAAATTATTATTATCATTAGTATATCTTAAATTCAATTTAAAAGGCTCATCCAAAAAAAATTCAATTTAAAAGTGAAATAAGTACATAAGTGGTTTGGATGTCTGATTTTTGCTTTGCTGTTGTTGTCGTCCCTTCTTTTTCTTCTTCTTTTTTTTTTTTAAAAAAAAAGGGGGTATGAAATTTAGATGCAATACAGTAATATATTTGTGAAATGTGAGAGATGTATAATACTACCTGCGTCTCGGTAAATTTGTTACAAATAGTTTTTTGACACTATTCACTGTTTAACTTTGATTCGAATTTTTATCATAGCTATGTAAGAAAAAACATAGTCAATTGAGATCTTGTTAGACAATTAACTTTTTATAACTTTTTATTGTATATAATTTAAGTTATTAACAGTTTAAAATATGTATCAGCATACGTACTGGGTAGGTCCGTAACAAAAATAGTGAGAATGTATTGTGATTTTGTGGGCATAGAGTGAGTGGGACAGGGCGTGCATAGAGCGATTGGATTTGTTCTGTAGGCTTATGTTTTTATGGGAATCAATTACAGTGACAACTTGTAATAAAGAATGTGACATTTCCTGTGGGCCCCCTAACAAAATTTTCTGTGGACCCCTTTTTTAACTATACATATCTTTTGTGGTCCCACCAAAAATTATCTAAACATTTTCCCCTTTTTTTGAAAAATATAGTTATAATTGTCTCCACTGTAATAATGAAAATTGCTAACAAGACCGGACACATTTCATTGTCTGCGACGTGTTGATCTCTCAGCCTTTAGGTCATGCCCACCTCCACTCCACTGCCCTAAATCACTGGTTAAAATTTTACCCCTCCTGCTGAGCAGTAAAATGTGAGCAAACCAGAGGGTAATTAATTAATTAATTATAATTTTAATGGAGTTATTCTAACTCGACTCGAAACTCGAGTAATTTTTTCGGGGATAAAGGAGGGCCAATGCCTGTTTATAGCAAGATTTGTCTGTTTACAACCAGTTCTTGTACATCTTCATCCATTGCTCTTACTACTCTACTAGGAGGTTTCGAAAATGTAATTGTTTTTAGGTTAGCATTGGGTTTAGTCATTTTGAGTTTTTCCCAAATCAGGTTAACTAGAAACTCGACTTGAAATATTATACTCTCTTCTAAACCCGACACGACCCGGAAACCCGAAATTGACACCTCCACCTTGTCTTAGGGGTGTCAATTTTGGACACAACCCAAAACAACAAATCCGACCGACATAAAAAAATTTTAGGTTTGAGTTTAGTCATTTTGGGTTTTTTCCCAAATCGGGTCGATCCGAAATCCGACTTGGAATATTATACACCTGCTCAACGTTAACCCGACACAAATACGACCTGAAACCTGAAATTGATATACCCTATACTCTAGATTATGGAAATGTTTGCGAGCGGACGGATCTCCCAAACATCTCAATATATATCTTGTTTTATACTATATATATATATATATTTATATATATATTTTTATATGAGTAGTTAAATGGTTGCATTGTACGTGTATAGGTAGCAAATAAAGTATCTCAAGTTGAACCGGACAAGAAATTTAAAAGGGATTAATTGGGAGGTTTTATTTCATGAAGAAAAGTCGTCTTGTATATATAATGGTACTATACGTGATGATGTCCTAAAATTAAAAGACCTATTTAATTTATTTCATTTCTGGGTTTCTCAAGCATTGACAAAAATAGAAATTAAAAGACAGACTAACTTCTACATTTTTTACTTTGTTAAATCATGAACTGCGTATTTTCCTTTGAGGGAATTATATTTAAAAGAAAATAAACAATTATTGGTCATTAATAATAGCAGGAGATAAGCATGTGATGGGAACAAAAATGTGCAATGATTCAAAGGAGAAGCGTGCGAATATCATACGTGATTTTCTTTTTCAACTTTACAAACAAAATTTCTTAAATGCAATAACACAAACTACATTAACAGGAGTGTTAATTAATACTAGTAGTACATATTATTGTATTATAAAGATATTTTCATTTCTTTGTATTATTGTCAATTAATTGAGATTTTAATTTAATATTTAAAGTCTATATCATCATGCATGTTGTTGTATAATTAATTGTAAATTTAAAACGACTGAGGATGATGGTTAATTAAAATTATTTGTAGTTTAATAAAAATCATATTAAAATTTATTTCTGATTGAATAATAATTAATATGATGAGTGAAAAAGTTAAGTGATTTAATTGATTTTATTTATCATATCCATCCTCATAAATAATGTAGCAAAGAATAAATTATAGTATTGAATTTTTATTATCAAACAATCACATAATTGAATCTACAAACACATTGACAGCACCCCCTTAGATAAATACTATCATGCAATTGAATAAAAGAGTCCGAACACGCAGTGCCATGGCAGGTACTGACAATAATCTTTTATGCCAGCCGCCAAAATTCCTCAACTTTTGTACCCGAAAAGGCATAAAAACCCCTGGTTCGTGGTGTGGTTCGTCTACGAACCGGGTTAATAACCACGAACCATGGGATTAATTAGTAAAGGTGATTAAGGAAGCATGGTTCGTCGTTAAAGTTGTGGACCGGAGACGAACCGCTGCCATTGACGACGAACCATGGCCCCACGTGGCAATGTGGGTTCGTCTTTAGTCGACCATTACGCACGACGACCCACCCACAGACCACGCACCATGCCCTATTATTATTACTCATTAATTTTTATTATAAAATCAATTTAATCCAATCATATTTATTATTATTATTTTAATTAATACTCTTAAAATGACAATATTTATTGTATTATAATTAATGAAGTATTATGGAAATATAATTATTTTAATTTTCCGTCTACAAATATTATAAAATCTATTATAACAAAATAATAATAATAAGTTTTATGTATTATTAATATTATATTGTTATTATTAATATTATTATTATTATCATTATTATTAATATTCTTTTACTATTGTTTCTATAATAATTATTATAATGTATTTATAGTTTTAATACTCCTAAAAATATAATTATTAATATAAATATTAAAATTATTAATTATTATTATTAATTTAATAATAGCAAAAATATTAATTATTAATATAATTATTTTATTATGAATATTAATAATATTATAATGATTAATTATCATTATTATTATTTAGTAATATAATTATTTTATAACTATAATAAATGTTAAAATTATTTTATACTTTCTCCGTTCCTTTTTATTTGACATGGTAGGAGTTTTGTTACTGTGCATTGAGTAACTTTGATAGGACTTCATGTATACAGTTATATAGATGAAGAAATAGTCAAACCTTTTTAATAGTAATAAAATATTAATAATAATGATAATATTTATTCCATTGCAGTGCACCCGCGCCAACGAGTCGAACACCATCACCATGGGTGCCTACTCTTACGTCTCGGAGCTCTGGAAGAAGAAGCAATCCGATGTCATGCGCTTCATACTTGGGGTTCGTTGTTGGGAGTATCGTCAGCTTCCCGCCGGCGTCCGCGTCACCCACCCTACTCGCCCCGACAAGGCAAGACGCCTCGGCTACAAGGCAAAACAGGGGTATGTGCTTTACCGTGTCCGTGTTAGACGTGGTGGAAGGAAGAGGCCAGTTCCAAAGGGGATTGTACATGGTAAGCCCACCAACCAGGGTGTTACTCAGCTGAAATTCCTGCGAAGCAAGAGTTCCGTGGTGGAGGAACGTGGGGGCATTAGGGTTCGTTGAATATCTAATTTTACTTTCTAGTTCTTAACCATAAAGCATCCTATAATGCCCCAACACAAGTATCAAAATAAACATTAAACAAGAGGAGCAATCAGAATAAGAGTATACTACCAACTTTAAATCCAGCAAATAATTAGAAATTATCATTATAAACGGGTATGATCAGGCATTGAATAAAAAACAAAATTGTAAGTAGACCGGAGACAAGGTAGAAAAACTTTACCATAATGCTGGAAATTCACGAAACCCACAAATACAAAGCAAGTTCCATTATAAAAACCTAGTCTTGAATAAAAGCCCAAGTCTTGAAATTGAACAAGCGCGTGTATTAAGCATGGACAAATGGACAAGAAGTGTAAAGTCGACGAGAAGAAAGCGGGAACTCGCCGACGAAGAAATCGAAAAGACGTCGCAGTAAAAAGCATTTAATTTTTAGTCGTTGGAATTTGCAACTCTAGTTACTAGTCTATTAGCAGGAGGAAAAGTGGAAAGCTGGAGTTGCCATCAATTTTTAGAGTTTTTTTTTTCCTTGAATAGGTAGTCGAACCAAAACATATAGGTCGAAAGTCGGGGTCTTCTCCGTTCCTTTTTATTTGACACGGTAGGAGTTTTGTTACTGTGCATTGAGTAACTTTGATAGGACTTCATGTATACAGTTATATAGGTGAAGAAATAGTCAAACCTTTTTAATAGTAATAAAATATTAATAATAATGATAATAATTATTCCATTGCAGTGCACCCGCGACGACGAGTCGAACACCATCACCATGGGTGCCAACTCTTACGTCTCCGAGCTCTGGAAGAAGAAGCAATCCGATGTCATGCGCTTCATACTTGGGGTTCGTTGTTGGGAGTACCGTCAGGTTCCCGCCGGCGTCCGCGTCACCCACCCTACTCGCCCCGACAAGGCAAGACGCCTCGGCTACAAGGCAAAACAGGGGTATGTGGTTTACCGTGTCCGTGTTAGACGTGGTGGAAGGAAGAGGCCAGTTCCAAAGGGGATTGTACATGGGAGGCCCACCAACCAGGGTGTTACTCAGCTGGAATTCCTGCGCAGCAAGAGTTCCGTGGTGGAGGAACGTGGTGGCAGGAAATGTGGGGGCATTAGGGTTCGTTGTTGGGAGTATCGTCAGGTTCCCGCCGGCGTCCGCGTCACCCACCCTACTCGCCCCGACAAGGCAAGACGCCTCGGCTACAAGGCAAAACAGGGGTATGTGGTTTACCGTGTCCGTGTTAGGCGTGGTGGAAGGAAGAGGCCAGTTCCAAAGGGGATTGTACATGGTAAGCAAAAATTATTATTATTATTAATAAATAATAGCAAAAATTTATACATTATTATTATTAATTTAATAATAGCAAAAATTATTTTTACTATATTTATTACTTTCTCTTTTGTTATAATAATAAATATTTTTGATTAATAATTTTCTCTAATAATATTGTAACAAACATAAAATAATTGTAACTATGAAAGGATTATATTATCATTAATAATTGTCTACTGAAAGGCGTCGTGTATGCCCAAATTTCAACTTGCCGCCACCCCATCCACCATCCCCTCCAGCTCTTTGAATCTGCAAGGCCATACTGAATGTCCCGAGAGGAGTAATATTTGGAATGTCATAGTCATCACATTCTTCATGATGCAGTTATTGTGCTTCCAATGACGGTCCTTACCAATGCCGCCCATGCCAAATGTTGTATTTTCCAATACCTTCCAATTTCTGATTCGGACAAAATTGATAGGCCATACTAAATGTTCCCGAAAGGAGTAATTTTTTTAATGTGACGACCGCAACAGTAACGTTGATGTTGTGACCGTGCTTACCGTTGATGCATGCCCAGTGTTCCACAACATCAACATTCACCATGATGTGGCGCTTGTGATTCCGAATACGGCACTCTTACCTATACCTCCCATTCCCCTGAAATGGAACTGCCGACTTACAACACTAACCTGCAGTTAAGCATCCAGAATATATAAATCATTATAATGAATAATAATAATAATAATAATAATAATAATAATAATAATAATAATAATAATAATAAACCATTAGATTTGTTATGTGAAAAACTGTAAAATTACCTCTAGTGAATCATTGTTGGGAATTCATCCTAGTAGTTCAATTTAACTCCCTTCGTTGATTACTCTCTGCAGCCTTCTGCACCATATGCAACCAAAATAAATGGTGATATCTACGGTGCTGGCGGCTATGATGGGGACTGCAGAATTTTATCCTCTCGGATGGCTGATTGTTCAAGCTCTGTGATGTAAGATTTGAGCTTGATGCACGCCCCGTGTTTAACCTGTCGCAACACGACCGTTGTGGGACAGGCTATACTCATGCTACACGAAAGGAGTAATATTTGGAATGTCACGATCACTACATTCATCCTGATGTAGTGATTGTGCTTCCAATTAGGGTCATTACCAATGCCGCCCATTCCAAATACGTTCAAATGTTGTATCTCCAGCCACTGAAGTTGAACACCAAAACCCTGAATTGGAGGAGTCTTCTCAAATTGAAAGAGATTTGGAATTGCATAGCAGATGCATGGACATAGGGTCTTTAAATAGAGTTGCCCAAGATTCAGGTGCCCTTTTGTCCTCCATCTACCTATCCCCAACAGTTAAATTGAGAGGTAATACCACACACCAAGGCTTGCCCCTCTGAATGTTCTACGGTCCTAGTGCACCCGCTTCCATTTTGACCGCTAAGCAATGGGAGGTGGATCGAACCGTCGTCATTACCAATGCCGCCCAGGCCAATGTTGTTGTTACAAACGTGGCGACCATGTCCAAATGTTGTATTTGGGCAATACCTACAAGTAAACATTACAAAATAATATTAATAACGGCGATCAATACATTTTTGTAAAGTTAATGCTAATAATATGAATAGTAATAATGAAATTAATACGACTAATACCACTCTGGCCGCCTGAGTTTATATTGTGATCAATCCGCTGCTATCCTTTTCCCATGGCATCTCGCATTGGCCACTGAACCGCCCAATTTCCTTTGGAATGTCGTGTATGCCCAATTTTCAACTTGCCGCCTCCCCATCCACTATCTTCGGCAGCTCTTTGTATTCGTAGGTCATTCTCAACATTCCGAAAGGAGTAATATCCGGAATGTGACGACCGCAGCATTCACCCTGCTGCGACGCTTGTGATTCCGAACGTGGCACTCTTACCTATACCTCCCATTCCCCTGAAGTGGAACTACGAAATGTCGACGTCCCATGTGGCAAAATTTACCCAATCTCCGAAATGACCTACAGTTATCATAGCAAACATTGTGCACAATATGATATTAGTACGCGGCCAAACAATAATAATAATAATAACAGTTAAGAAGACGCGCGCTAATTTTCTTTATCGAAAGGACATACTTATTTCTAGATGGACACCACGCTAATGCTTGCCCCTCCGAGTGTGGTCATTCTGGACCTTCCACGGGGATAATGCCGACTTTAATTTTTCCTTCATGTCACTCCGATTATACTCTTACCTATCCTCCCATACCAACTGAAATCGATGTACGAACTTGCAACAGTAACCTGTAGTTGAACATACATAATATCTAAGCTAATAGGCTTACTAATAATAGTAAAAACTGTGAACGAATATATAAGACAATAACGATAATAATAATAATAATAATTTGGAATGGTAATTACTGTTGTACCCATTGCATTTCTTCTCCCTATGTTCAACCTCTCTCAACCTCCCTACACGAAAGGAGTAATATTTGGAATGTCGACTCATAGTGTTTCTTCTCCCGATGCCCCTTTATTATGTCGGGCCGTAGTGTTTCTTCTCCCTATGCTCAACCTCTCTCAGCCGACTGCTCTCTTTCCTCCATCTCCCTATTCCCAACGGTTTCACGTGTTTCTACGTTTCCCCGTACACGCGTTGCCAAATCTACCACTACAATAATTTTCTGAACGGACATTACCAATGCCGCCCAGACCAAGTGTGACGCGTGTGAGTCGAAGTGTAGCCATTACCAATGCCGCCCAGGCCAATGTTGTCTTTTCGAATGCCGCTCATGTCCAATTGTTGTATTTGGACAATACATACAGGTAAACATTACAAAATATTATTAATAATGGCGATCTAAAAAATTTAATTAATATTAATGCTAATAATATGAATAGTAATAATACGAAATCAGTCACAATAAATTATTGATAATATTATTATCAATATTATCAATAATTATCAATAATTATTAAAAAAAATTAACCATTATTATCAGTAATGGTAACTTATTACCATTATTGATAATGGTAAATTAATACTCATAATTTACCATTATTAATAAAAAAAATGATAAAAAATTACCCAACATTTTTATAATTAGTAAAATAATTAGAATTAATAATTAATATGTAATATTATTATCATTTTCAGAACTATTTAATAATTAATAATATGAAAAATTTGAGGCGGGTGCAAAACTATAGGGTTAAGGGTTTAGGGTTTAGGGTTTAATTTTTATGGTTTAGGGCTTAGGGTTTAGGGTTTAGGGTTTAGGGTTTAGGGTTTAATTTTTAGGGTTTAGGGTTTAAGGATAAGGGCGAAAATACCACTTTTTCAAAAAAATTGGGGCGGGGCGCGAAAATTAAGGGTGGGCCGTGTACGACCCATGCGGTTCGTGCACGACCCACGGGTTCGTACACGAACCGCGTGGGCCGTACACGGCCCACCGGTTCGTATACCGGGTTCGCGACGCATAAGTTCGCGAACCCACCTTTTTCCCCCACTTTCCCACTTTCTCTTTTCTTCTCTTTTCTTCTCCACTTTCCCTTCGGCGGTTACTCCGGCGATTATCCGGCGATTTCGCTTGCAAAATGGACGACACCATTCCGGTGGATCTCTCGTGGGCATTGGGAGAGACGGAGGCGGGCAATGATGCGCGTGGGAGCCAGGCGGGCGGAGAGGGCGGCGGCGCCGGCACGAGCGGCGGCAACGTGGGCGGGACCGGGCCATCTTCGGCCGCCGCGCCGCCGGCCAGGGAAGCGGCGGTGCTTCTGCCACCCTCCGGCAATGATCCCCGACGGGTTAGGCTTATTAGTATTTTTTTAATTTTTTAATTTTTTGTTATACCATTACTTAATTATTTAATTGTTTGAATTTTGGTGAATTATTATTTTTATGTTTAATTGTGTTGATATTGTTGGATTAGCTTTCATGTATGTTCACGAGCTTTTGATTAATTGATCATTGTTAGTTTAGGGTTTAGGGTTTTAATTATTTAATTGTGTGAATTTTGTTGAATTATTATTTTTATGTTTGATTATGTTGATATTGTTGGATTAGCTTTTCATGTATGTTCACAATATTTTGATTAATTGATCATTGTTAGTTTAGGGTTTAGGGTGTTTGATGATGATATTGTGGTATTTTTTGTTAGTTTAATTGATCATTGATTTTGGTGAATTATTATTTTTATGTTTAATTGTGTTGATATTGTTGGATTAGCTTTCATGTATGTTCACGAGCTTTTGATTAATTGATCATTGTTAGTTTAGGGTTTAGGGTTTAGGGTTTTAAATATTTAATTGTGTGAATTTTGTTGAATTATTATTTTTATGTTTGATTATGTTGATATTGTTGGATTAGCTTTTCATGTATGTTCACAATATTTTGATTAATTGATCATTGTTAGTTTAGGGTTTAGGGTGTTTAATTGGCCGCGATCCTAAATATGGTCGAAAATCAACGGTTCGTTTGATTATTAATCTACTTAATTGTAAATAGTCATTATGTAACGAATTTTATAATAAAACTAGGTTTTTCACCCGTGCTCCGCGCACGGGTATTAATTTTTTTAATTTAATACAAACTAATATACTCGATTATTTTAAATATTCAATTAAATATTATATGTATAATTAAATATATTAATTATATAAATAGAAATACTCAATTTATTAATTACCACCCCTACTATTATTTTAATATTATTTTATTAAAATAGAAAATTTATTAAATATATTAATTATATTAAAACTTTCGTCTTTCTAACTCACTATAATCACCACAAAAAATATGTCGACTATATATATTAGTATTTATATAAAGGGAACAGATGTAGTATTAATATTATATATGTAGATTAATGACTAATAAAAATATATGTAAAAAATAAATTATCATGATATTAACTTTTATGTATATAGAATAGTGTATATTGAATTTTTCTTACTGATGAAATACTTTTTTTTATTTTATGTATATAATGTATTTTTTTTGAAAAAAATTAAAATAAAAGTTAATTATAAATTAAAAGGGTAATATAGTCAGCACAATAAAATATGCTTCCAGGATTTATTATAGTTTAGATTAAAAGTAAGCGTACTTTAAATTTATATTAATATTATAATATTATTAAAATAAATTGTTTAATTATTTAAGTATATTTGAAAATGTTTGATTAAATTAATAAAATGTTTGATAAATTAACACTACTATAATAATAATAATAAAATGGTTGATTGGTGAATTGAGTGTTTAACGGGAGGATCAATCCTTTTTATAAATTATAGGGAGATTGGTGGTACGTGAGACAGGGTTGCCAGGGGTCTTCCCCTCACTTGGGCACCTACACGCGTCAGAGGACGCTTGTGCCGGAGATTGAGAGCGTACTTAGAGAGGCCGATCCTGACGGTTTGGAGGAGCTCCGCCGATCATGCTTCGGCCATTTGTTCCGACCGAGGTGGCATCGTGGCACCATTTCAGGGCTTGCCCTGAACGAGCTTTTGGCTCGGGAGGTAGTATTTCACCCCGTCCCGAAGGAGACGAAGGTGGTGGATTGGCATATGGGGAGCGACGATGAGGTTTGGTTTAGGGTTGGCGGCCGATTCATACGGTACGGGAGAGAGCAGCACGCGATTATGACAGGGCTCCGATTCACTGCGACTACAGATTTTCAGCTTTTTAGTCGGGACCCTTTACCGCCCGATAGTGCTGGGGCTAGGTACGCTCGGGTTTTTAGGGAGCATACGACAAATTGGTGCCGGGATCAGTTTGCCACCGGGGGGGCGTTCAGGGATAGGCCCGGCGATGCCCTGAAGCTCGCGAGGGTGATAGTGGCCTTCCACATGATACTAGGGCACGATCCACAGGCGCGCACTCCTGATCCATGGATGTGGCGACTCGTGGAGGACACAGCGGCGTGGGAGACCTTTCCGTGGGGACTCCTGTCATGGCAGGTTACGCGCGCGGGCATCAGACAGTACCCGAGGGCGAGGCTCGGGCACCGTGGCTCAGCGCATTTTTACGGTTGCAGCTACGCTCTTTGGGTAAGCTAACAACTCTTGCAAATGTTGTATATTTTTGTGTAGCCTTGATCACACTGTTATTGTGTTGATGTATTTAAATTTATGGCGTGTCAGGTGTGGGCGGTTGAGTCGATACCACAGCTGCATACGTGGACGCGGGTTAAGTTCATATCTGACCCGGAGGCACAGCGACCACGGATGACGAGGTGGGAGTTCGACGCAAAATGGTCGCAGCAGTCATGGGGCCAGGCGTTCGATTACGAGGTTAGTATGAGTAACTGTGTTTACCTTCCCTTCATTTTTTTATTCTTTATTCATTCCATGCGCGAGATTACGAATTATAATTTTTTATTAATTCACTGCAGGATGTTCACATTGTTGAGATTCTGCCGGCGACCGATGTGGAGAGGCGCGAGCCTTATATGGCCGATGTGGATGCCCCTATCCCGCCGGGGTTAGTATGGATCCCGTTCCTCCAGCGCAAGCGTGCAGCAGCTGGGGGCAGTGGCGGCAGGAGGGTTCGGCGGAAGAAGGGTGGTGACCGGAGGCGACGTGGACGGGGCCGCGAGACATCGCCATCAGATGGGTCGGGCAGCAGTGGCTCCGACTCAGACGGGGGTCCCGAGCAGCAGGGGGGACCCGGCAGTGAGCCGTAGGGGGGTATACATTCACCCCGTCCACATGAGGGTGTTGATGCCGAGCCTCCACCACACGCCGCGAGTGTACCTCTTCAGCCTCCCGGTCGGGATGACCAGACATTATTGGCCGCGATCGCTGATATGGTCGCTCAGACAGAGCGGCGCTTGTTGGATGAGCAGGCTCGGCGGCAGGCAGAGTATGAGGGGCGGTTGCTTACCCTTTTGCAGCAGGCCGTGGCATCCATCCGTCAGGAGCAGCAGCGGTCGGTGAAGGAAATGCGCGGAGAGGTACAGCGGTCGGTGAACGCATTCATGGAGAAGTACATGCGTTTTCGCGGCACAGCTGCCCCATCTTCGACAGTCCCGCCTGTCAGTGCGCCTACCGAGGGACTTCAGCCCTCGGATGAGAGGGTGGGTGCGGAGGGCCAGCCGGCTGGACCCGCTGCCGCAGGAGCAGCGACCGATGCTGACATGCAGCGCAGAGTTGCAGAGGTGGCAGCGGTCCGGCCTACCGTCGAGCGTGTGTCGTCTGAGTCGCGGGATGTGAGCGATTCACCGTCACGTCACGAGGCTGAGCCACACACGCCGCATACCAGTGGCGGTCCAGCTCACACGCCGATTTCACAGTCTGGTATGTCTTTGATTCTGTATTGTATTTTTTGCACAGTCCTTTATTATTACTATATTTCTCGTTCACAATTTTATTTTTCTAACTGCGCTTACATACATTTTGATGCGCTGAACCGATGCAGGCGCTCCTTCAGCCAGTTCGCCGACACAGAGTGTCGAGCCAGTTCCCACTTGTGCCCCACAGCCAGGTATTAGTATGAATTTTTGGTTGCAATATTTTGTCCGGTTGTTGCAAATGATATATTTTGCACCTCGTTTACTAATCCGTCGCATTACTCTTACCTGCATTTCGACCGCTAAAACTATGCAGGTATGCCTTCGCACAGTTCACCTAGAGGGGGTGGAACGGCAGGACCGAGTACGCATGTGCAGCCTGATGACACAGGTACGTGAACTAATCTATTTATCACCAAAATGAATTGTTTTTAATTAGTTGTCGTTATAGTGGCTTATAAGTAGTTGACTTGTTTTACCTCTTTTGCAGCCACACCTGTGCCTACCACTGGACCCCGGCTGTACCCACTCGGTCCCGACAGCATTGTGACCATACGCACCCCTGGTTCTGTGGACTCTGTCCAGTTCCGTAAGGGACGCCGCGGGCGCTTATCCCATAGATTGCTGAGCCCTTACCTACCCCTGGAGCGTAGGCGCGGTAATGCGGATCAGGCGGCATTTATCGCATACCGTGACGCCAAGGAAGCTGCCCCGTAAGTGTTTATGACAAAATTATTTACATTCATTCACCGCAATTACGTGTCTAATAGCTGCCCTTTTGTATAGTGTGAACGTCGGTTGGTGGCATCTAGTAGGGCCCTCCTTTTTTGAGACCTGGTGTGACATCTTAAAATTCCTCGAGTCCGATGTAAGTGAATCTACATTTTTCATTTAGCTACATAAAAGTGACACCATGCTCGAAAACACATATTGACATTCCTGTTTCAGCACATCGATGCGTATCTCGGCATTCTCCAGTTTTCACCCGGCTGGCTGGGAGTACCGCCCCTTAAGGATTACAAGTACGCCATCATGGACGTCGACTTTCTGGTTGGTCTAGCTATGCCCATCTAGTAAGAATAATCTTTTGTATTGTTGCAAATTGATTATATAAGTTCATATTTCAATTTATTCCAATAGGACACACTGATACGCGAGTGTTGGGATGGCCTTCGGTCCCGGATGACCGACTCGCATACTGCATTCTTCAAGTTGTACGTTACGGGGGCAGCTCCTAGTTGGGGGTCCACGGCAGACTGGTCAGAGTTAGATGAGGTTTGTGGAAATTACATCTTAATTGCATAATTTTAATAATTAGATTACCGACACTCTAATGATCCTGTTTTTTGCTACGTACAGATTATCTGCCCATACAACCCAGGGGGTCACTGGGCTATCGTACGGCTGCGACTCCAGGCGCAGACGATTGTTCTACACGATAGCCTCATCCCAGACCGAGATTTGAAACCAGATGTGGCCAGGGACCGAGCGCAGAAGATGTGGGTGTTGCGGAAGTTATTGCCGGAGATGCTGTCTCGCACTGGCTACTATGATCGTCGTAGCGGCGCTGTTTGCTCCCCGACCTGGGATTTCAAGTTCGCTCGCAAGGAGGCAGTCATCGAGCAGACCGACAGCGTCTCGTGCGGCCCGATTGCACTGTTCACTGCAGCCTGTATCGTCCGTGGCCGTTTCCCGGGTGATTATCCAGATGCTTGGGCCATGCGACAGAGCCAGGCTTTCGATGTGTGGCGCTTCAGTGCAGACCCGGACCAGGGCCCCACACGCAGTGCGGCTCTCGCACCCCCAGCCCGGGGTTTGTTTGATATTGTATCGGAGACTTAGGTGTTTTTTTTGATATTTTGTGCACTTTTCACGCATTATTATTTGGAGATATTTTGTGAGGATGTACAGTTCACGTTTCAAGTATTTTATGCACCACATATATTATTGTTACCCAATTAACGTATTATCGAATATTATCGAATCGAATCGAATCGAATTATTCTATAAGGTAATTTAATTATTAAACTTAAATATTTAATTTGATTTATAGATCAAATTTAATATTTTGATATTATATATAAATATAGTTATATTAACTAGTAAATATAGTCACTAAAATTAAAATTTTAAATTATTTAACTATATAAATTTATATATTTATATATAATTTTAATATAAAATCGAATATCGAATCGAATCAAATATTAATCGAAACATAAAATTCCGAATAATTTCGAATCGAATCAAATCGAACCAAATATATTTGATTCCTTTACAACCCTAACTAGTAATACGGAGCTGGGCTGTTTAAGTCTGGGAAAATTAAACAATTCGCTTCATCGTGTCCCGTGCCACCACATGATGTACATAAGTGTGGAATGGTTGGTCGGTACTCGGATGGACCGGCGACATCGGCGCTCGGGCCAGGACACCTCTTCCAATTATGGCCCACCGCCCCACACACACTGCAGGTTTGCCGCCTTCTGTAATTCCTAGCTCCTTCTGCCCCCGATGGAATCCGACTTTGTTTCGGTCGACCAGCCTGCCTCGGGCAATCTGGCGTCTTGCACGTTGCGTTGGCAATCGCGGTGGGGACTACCCAGTCGGTCGGGTGGTCCATAGGATACACTCGCGCTTTCCATGACTGGACGAGGACCGCACGCTTGTAGTGTGGTGACACATATGCAGTCTGCTCGTGGTTCACAGCCCTGCGCAGAAAGGTTGGAGCGTTAATTAAACATTATGTCCGTGCCACTTAACCAGTATAAAACCGACTTCTAGTTCAGGCCCGTCGATACCTAATCGCTGCCGATGCATGGGGACACGGTATCAAATGCTGCTGAAACCTCTGGCACGTGCATGTCTTCGAGCCAAGGTTTACTGTGTACTCCTTGCCGTTCTGCTTGACGTTGAACTCATCGGACTTCCTTGTGTCCTTCACTAACAGGGTATGTCCTTCGTCTTTCGCCTTCATCAGCTCCGCATGTGCCCAGTCAGTCAACACAGTAGTGCCGCTCAACGCGTCGTTGTGCCGCTCCGTAAACCAATCAGCAATAGTTGCACGAATGACGTCCAGCATTGAGCACACAGGCAACCTTCGCGCCCACTTCAATACGTGGTTCATGCTCTCTACGGGATTCGTCGTCATCATGTCATAACGACGAACATGACACTTCACACGTGCAAACTTGTCCTCCCCTACTTTCTCCACTAGATGCGTATATGCGGAGGGACACTGTTGCTTCAACGCATCCATTTGACGATTATAATCTGAATTCTTGTATGCATAGGCAGCCGATGTGAACAGATCCTTCACTCTCTTCCCATACCGACCTAGATTGGACTTTATATGGAACGTACAGAGGACGTGGCGTGCATGTGGTAACACTTGCTCAATCGCAGTTCCAATGCACTTCGCCCCGTCGGACACAATCAACACATCTTTCTGCAGGTGTAGTGCCCGATGTAATTGCAATAGAAACCACCGCCACGTCTCAATTGACTCTGTCGGCCCAACAGCGAATGCAAGCGGGAATAACTGATTGTTTCCGTCTTTCGTTACCGCCACGAAGAGGACACCCTTGTACTTGCCCTTTAAATGTGTCCCGTCGATTGCCATGAAAGGGCGCATCAGTGGCCACCCAGCAATCGAGGCACCCAGTGCAAAGAATGCAAGCCCGAATTTCCCTTCCATGTCCACCGCGTAATCCGTCACCGTATTCGCATTTGTCTCCTTCAGCATGTGTAGGTACGAAGGGATCATCTTGAAAGAATTGTCGTGATCCCCAAAAATTGAGACAATTGCATGGTCCCTAATCTTCCGGGCCATTCCGATCGAGACGTTGACACCTTCTTTACGCAGCTTACTCTGAATCATTAAAGGCTCTAACATCTTCTCCTCGACAACAATATCTGCGGCATAATAGCTGCCCAAATGTCTCGATGGGAGTGTCGTCGGATTAGGCCTGTCCGGGTCTGCACTGCACGTATGCGGGACCAGTCTGTACACCGTCCAAAGCGATGCCGTTCCCCTTGCTCGCATCTGAAATTCGCAACCATCAACCCTACACCTCACGAAATACCTCGACTTATCCGACTTCCACGTATCAAAACCACACCTAGCATCCACAAGATATTTTGTCAGCTTTTCTTGTAATTTCGCCTTCGTTGGGAAGATTGAGCCGACTGCGAATGATGTGTCCACAGTCTCGTCCACGTGTTCATCCACCAATCGTTCCGGTAAGTCGAAGTGTGGCCGCGGAAGGTTCCACTTCCCATAACTCATCTCTGGGACAACGTATGCTTCTTCAGTCCTCGGCCAGACCGGATTATGCCCTGCTTGCAGCCCGGGCCGCCCCTCTTTCTGGACCCGTTCCTTATTCCGCTCTAGGTCTCTGAGGATATTGTAATACTCTTCCACACCACCGTAACGCAAGGGTGGGTCTGGATCCTCTCCAGCCTCCGATCCCGAGCTATTCTCCTCATCACGTGCTGTATTTCCAGCATCCTCCGCATGGCCATGCTCTACGGCATCTCCGCCGAGATTCACCGCCGTCTCCGGCACCTCATCGTATTGTAAATGCCTCCCTCCTTCACCGATAACACTGCTCGGATATCCAGCCAAATTGCCGATAACGCTTCTTTCGTATACATTTTCACCAACCGCTCCGTACCCGTGGCTGTTCTCGACTACATTTGCATGCCCAAACATATTCATTGTCGGGGTCGTGCCAAATATGCTCTCTATCACACTTCCCGACCCTAAATTGGCGATTGGGAAATTTCGTTCGGCGTCGTAATTTGTTGAGTGTTGTGTATCTTGTATCCCTTTTATTAAAAACAATTTCACAAACACATGTAAACCTTATAAAATTACGGCTGCATAATATGTAGATGACGTATTTCAACCACACTACAGTGTATCCGTTAAAAAATAATTACAAGCAGTGTAAAAATAAAACTTACGGTTCAGACCCCGCTCTTCCTCGTCGTGTGAATGCCACTCGCCCTGGTACCATGTGCTGCCGCTTAGCCGCTCAAACCAAGACATTGTTCTGAATAGTGGATCAATCACCCATAAGTAACAACATAACAATTTTACCGATTTATTACAACAATATGTTTAATAGTAATAACAATAATTTTAATTATTATAAACTACAATATGTTAATATTTTTTTCAATAATAATAGCAATAATAACAATAGTAATAATAATGATAACACCAATAACACTATTATTAGTAGCAACACTATTCTTATTAATAACAGTAATTATTAATCTCCATTATACCACCAATAATTTCTGGAAAGGACTGTGCAAGAACCAACAGATTCGTGGGCAATAAGCTGGACGAATCGCACATTAAAGATTGACCTGTGGTTCGTGGTCTAAGGGTTGGTGGTGGTGCACACATCGACCACGAACCACCACGAACCACATACCTTAACACGGCCCTGTGGTTCGTGGTAGCTTACCACGGCCCCGTGGTTCGTGGTACTGGTTCGTGGTCGGAAATGGACCACGAACCCCAGTGTGGGCCGTGGTTGCAAATGGACCACGACCCTGTGGTTGCAACCACGAACCGCAATGTTTTTTTTTTCAACGGCCCACAAATTATAATTATGATAATTAATACTACTACTACTAATAATAATAATAATATATAACTGACAAATGTAACATATACTTAAGTTATTAGTAATACTCTAAGTATTAATAATACCAACAACAACAATATTTATTTTTCTAAAATAAGTAATAATAATAGAAATCATTAATTTAAAATTAAGCAAAAATAATAGTAACCATGAATCTAAAATAAATAATACCAACAACAGTAATATTTATTAACATAAATTCTGAAATAATAATAAAAGAGCAAAATAATTAAAAATCTGTGACGTAAATGTTTTTTAAAAAAAAAGAAAGGATATCATACGCAACCATGAATTTAATTCAAAAAATCACTTTTCTTTATTTACTAAATATAATATGAAGACTATAAAAGGGAATTTAATTAAATTACTAAATACCATTGCTAAAGAAACCATAGATCTACAATTTAGATCCGAAACGAAAACTAACAATTTATTTAGTCAACCATTTCAAAACAACAATTTAAAGATAAATCTCTTACGGAGACGTCGTGCCCTGGAGCCTTAATTCTTCAATACTTTGTCTCACTGGATGCTCCCAAGATGCGCAAGATAAATCTTCTTTCCCTTATAAATTTCTCTTGTTAAAAATGAATGTTGGACAGTGCAAATGAAAGAGAAGAGTATAAGCTCTTCTTGTCTATATCCAAATTTATTGGTTTCATCCATGGTGGGTGGTCAGGAATAAATTATGTCCACCATGCCTGGGTCGGGATAATAATACAAGGTTCGTATAAGAACCACTTCAATGACCGAACCACTTTCCCGTTTCCCAATGTCTGATGGGGAATAAATCCAGCCCCACATCTGGGCAATGGTTCGTGCAAGAACCACATGGACCGTGGTCAATCTAAAAAATCACGAATCCATAGCCACGTGGACCCGTGGGTCGTCTTCAACACAAAGGGACCGTGGACGGTCCATGCCGCTGAAGACGAACCAGTCATCCTTAATCACCCTTATTAATTAATCCAATGGTTCGTGGTTATTAACATGGTTCGTACACGAGCCACACCACGAACCAGGGGTTTTTATGCCTTTTCGGGTACAAAAGTTGAGGAATTTTGGCGGCTGGCAAAAAAGAGTATTGTCAGGACCTGCCATGGCACTGTCCATAATTTCTTCTTGAATAAAAATGATAGTAACAATCTAATCAATCGTTTGCTTGTGTCCCATCTTTATGCAAAAAGCATGACTTCTGCCCCTTTTTCCATAATCTTGAATTGACCAAGTATTTGCAATTTTCTCTTTCCTTCTTATTCTTCTTCTTCTTTTTTTTTTCAAAAACAAAAGAAAAAATGTTTTAAGGGGTGGTTTAGTTAAATCTTGACTTAAAGAGGCAATGGGACCCTTCCACCAAATATAAGGATCTTCATATTGATCAACTCTATTATTATTTTTTTAGAAAAAAATAATTGGTCTTTTCATTAATCATGTACCAAAGAGCCACATGCAAAATTTCCAAGAAAAATAGGGCAATTGAGGATATGAGGACATGATCCCAATCATATCTTCTACATTTAGAGTGCCCATGTTTTCTTCTCATTATCAAGATTGCTCTTTTATACCTTGTGGGCCAATTCTTAAAAGGAACCAATTCCCTCCCATTTCCCTTTTAACCTCTATTTATTCAATTGCACAAAGACTATTCTAAAAATAAAATAAATAAATAAATTAAATCTCTCAATAAGATCTAGTACTACATATTAAAGAGAAGCAAGCTAAAAAAGATGGTTCAAGGCTTTTGAGGCCCAAATTTATATTTATTAGGCCCAAACGATTTACGGTAAATTAGGACCCAGACCCTTTTTAAAAATCTTTCTATTTTTTTAGACCCCATTCAAATTTTCTTACACTTTGCACCCCATCACATGTTTGACTTTGTTTACCAAGTTATTTGTATGTGTCTTACCTAGATACTATATGGTATTTACTAGGCTAATGATATGTAATTTACCACTGTATTAATATGTACTTTACCATAACTACCATATATTAGTACTTACCAAGTTACTGGTACGTGGTTTACCACAGATACCATATGGTGTTTACCAAATTTTGTGGTATGTACTTTACCACAAATACCTTATGGTGTTTACCAAGTTATTCCACATATACCATATGGTATTTACCAAGTCTTGGTATGTGCTTTACCACAAATATCTTATGTTGTTTACCAGGTTATTGGTATGCGCTTTACCACAATACTTATGGTGTTTACCAAGTTATTCCAAATATACCATATATGCTTTACCACGATTACCTTATGGTGTTTACTAAGTTATTGGTAGTGTTTTACCATTGTATTAATATGTGCTTTACCAAGTTCTTGGTATGTAATTTACCAAGTTATTACGTAGGGCCTAAAATACAATATTTGAAATGGAGGGGCTTTGACTCTTATAATATTTTGTTCATGGGTACCGGGCCCTAGTTTTCCCAACGATTTATTACGCCAGCCCAAAGGTGATTTTCCATTTTACTGCCTGCTGTTGCAATTCTACAATCATCTATACATTCAAACGTTCACAAAGCTATGGTGATTCGTGTAAGCATTTGGGAATGTGGTCTACTACAGGGTGAAATCTGCTGATGCATTCTTCACGAACACATTCCCCAAAGGAATCAAGAAATTACTAACCTTGTTCATAAATCATCGGGGATGGCTATGCTCGATGGTCTTTCGAAGATTTTCTCTCCCTTCTATAAGCATTAAAGAGGTCAATCCCCAGGAAAATATTTAGCAGATTCATTCCAGCCATTCCAGAGAGAGCAAGAGGGAGCACCACACCCTTTTCGAACTTGGGAGCGTCTCTGATCAGTTTGGCCGTGATGAGGATGTGAGCCAGAACCCTTGCGAATACAAACGTCACCCAGTTGAGTCCCCATTCCGCCTTCACGAATTTGTTCCCAGCATTGCGAATACCAGCCATCCGGCGAACTTTCCGAATGTGCAGGAAAATAGAATGTAGCTACATTTAAGGACAGTGCCAAGAAAGATGATAAGTTAAATAGTTCATTAGATGAGCTGTACACTAAAAGATGTGATGACTAGTGAATAAACAGTTAGTGATGCAGCTAGCCATATTCAGGCAACACAGACCTTACTGCTAAACAAAGCAAGGCTTGCCAGACGTGGTATGGTAAACGACCAGAACATTCCCTTTGAAATTCCACAATCAAGAAATCCTAGTTTCTTTACAGCATTGAATCTTGACGTCATTTGGAACAGAGACATATACCATATGACTTGGTCAACACCCGTTTCATCTAGATTGTCTAATAACTCAACAATGTAGCTGCATTGAACTATAAAGCAGTAAAAGCATATATCTTCAATCTACCTACATAACATTCTAACCAAAGGTAAAAGCTAATCCAAAAGAACTGGGTAATGCAACCATTTGCAGCTGCAATTAGGCCATTGGGGGTAAAAAGGAAATCACCTGAGTACATTGCTTGGTGTTTACAACATGCTAATTTTTTATACTCACGACAAACTTTACTATATTCAACACCCAAATAAAGACACAAGTTGTATGCATAGAAAGAAACTAACTTCCTAGTTGCACATAGATTTTGCTTAGAGAATGTTAATGAACCAACTCTCCTAAAATCTCAAGCTGTTGGGGAGAAGAATTCAATAATATATATCAGTCCTCAACAGAGAAGGTAGATTTACCTCGCAAACGAGAGTGAGGAGGAGATAATTGATCGTGACCTTGCGATATAATGCTAGAGTAAAGCAAAGCAGAAGTACTAAGTGATGCACTAGGATTGATGGGATCCAACCGCTGTATAATCGATATAACAGCATATCCCATTGATCATAAGCAAAGTAACCACACGAAAAGCAAAGAGCTTGGTATGCCCACGGCCAAGTAACCTCAACCAACTGAGAATGCTCAAACATATGATTGATACTACTTTTCAACAACTGATTGAACAAGATTAACACCACTGCAAGATTTCAAAGAGGATATCAATGGAGGAGATAAACAGAGAGGATAACTTGTAAATAAAATGAACTTCATCGCAACATATGCAAGACTGGTAAATGCGAAATTTCCTAATGAATCTACAAGCACAAAATTTGATGCAAGTTTCACTGAAATGGATTTTAAAGATCAAACTTGCACAAAAATCAATTAGGATGATAAAACCTAGTTCTCTAGCAGAACAATAGAACATAAGAAAATCCGTCGGGCAGAACCGTAAAAGAGCTCACCAGATGCGGAGGTGATGGAGGAGTGGAGAAGGGAGACACAGGTGTTGACGAATAGTGGATCCCGCGATACGAAATTCCGAATAACGAAGTTGGCTAATTGGAAGAAAACGAATCCAATGAGTATCGGAACTAACTCAGACCGCCTGTTGACAATCATTTCGAAGAAAACTGACACTCCCCACATTAATAAAGTCGCCATGAAAAACGACCCCGCTTTGCTCTCTTTGCTGCTTCTTCCGCCGGCACCTCCGCCCCTCGCCATGACTGAAGCTCCCAATTTCGAAGCAGCAGATTTGAACACTATCTACAGCGATGAAAGCGCGACTTAAGAAATGCGATTTTAGGTACATTCAAGAATTCAAGTAGCGCTTTTATAGTGCCTAATTAATGACTGCTTAGGAGCTTAGGACGGTGTTAGGCGGCGGTTTTGTACAAAATGTGTGGCGACGGATACATCTCGTGTAAAGACGAATGCTTTGATAAATTAACGTGAGACCCACCACGGAATTCGACCAGAAGAAGCATCAGATGGTGGGAAAGCGAATATCTACAGACGGATGGAGAAGATATCTTGGCCATCCGATGTGGCAACGAGCAATTTATATTGGATACGGAACACAGTGTCTGAAAATTCACAGGGCGTCAGCGTGTGGAGAATTGAGGCGCCACGAGTGATGACGGTGGAGCCCCACAGCTCTCCACGTGGCCATCCGTGGGAGGATAGTGGAGATCGCGCGATATACCCGCCTCTTATCAAGAAAATGTCTTTCTCTCTCTCTGTCCCTCTCTCGCGCATACACACACAAACGGAGCAGCAATCTCCCAGGTTCAAATCTTGATTCGGGCCCGGGTTTCTCTGTCGAATTTCGGCCCGATCGGAAGTCTATGCCATGTCCGCCATTGCCACTGCTGCTGCTCTTTCACTCCCAATCTCGTTGGGTCGTTCTTCAAAGCTCAGTGGGAAAAGGGTAATTTTTTTCAAATTTTGTTATTACTATTATTTAGTTTCTAGCTTTGCCGTTCCAAGATCAGATTTTTTATTTTTCTTTTCTTTTCTATTAGTAATTCTTAGAGGAAAAACGCAAATATCATTCAGAATTCGTTCTGTAACTGGATTTTTAGTGCACTTAGCAAATATTGGATAGATATTCGGGTTAATAGGTTTTAGTTCTTTCTACTAAGTCTGCTGTAGTTAACTTCCAAAAGTTGAGTTCTTCAGGGCTTGTCTATTTCTTTCTGATTTGTCAATGTTAATGATGTATCTGGTTTTGAACAATAGACTTGGACGTTTATGGTCTCAGGAGTTCAGAGGTTGCTTTAGGCTTAGGGTAGTTGCAATAATTGGGGATGAGGGAAGATTGGCGGAGAGAAAGAATCCATGGACATCACTTTTTGATGTGGAGGATCCAAGGACTAAAGTCCCACAGTATAAAGGGAAGTTTATGGACGTCTTTCAAGCCTTAGAAGTGGCTCGATACGATATACAATACTGTGATTGGAAGGCCCGCCAAGATGTTCTCCAAATCATGCTATTGCACGAAAAGGTGAACATAAATATATCTTAGATTATATTGGAATCTGGTACTGCGTTATCTTTCATGTGGTTTGTAGTTATTCATCCCCGGTCCTGCTTGTACTTATCCTTTTCGATGCTTCTAAGAGTGAGTGTAATTTGTAGGTTGTGGACGTATTAAACCCTCTTGCTCGTGAATTCAAATCGATAGGAACTCTTAAGAAGGAACTTGCAGAGCTGCAGGAGGAACTCACACAAGCTCACAATCAGGTATAGTCGGGGAGAGCATCACATTGATCTGTTTATGTGTTCTTTTCTCTTCTGATGGCGAAAGAGTTGGATTAATCTTGATTAAATACAGGTTCATATATCAGAAGCAAGGGTTTCTACTGCATTAGACAAGCTGGCTTTCATGGAAACCTTGGTTAATGATAAGATATTGCAAGAGAGAAACATAGCAGAATCTGATGTCCAGACCTCAACTCCAACTCCAAGTACTTCCACAGATTCTGGTGACAGTGTCAAGCGCAGACAGCTCACAAAGAGGCTTAATGTGTCTGGTCCTGTGCAGTCTTACAGTGATCGATTGAAGAATTTTTGGTATCCTGTTGCATTCTCTACAGACCTGAAGGATGATACAATGGTAACCTTGCTTTATGAAAGCCTTTCTCTACATCTTTCGTTTGATTCTTGTTTCTTTCTCGTGATTGATGTGTATTATTTTTTTCTTACAGGTGCCAATGGAATGCTTTGAGGAACCTTGGGTCCTGTTTCGAGGGAAAGATGGCAAACCTGGATGCGTGCAGAATACATGTGCTCATCGAGCTTGCCCACTTGATTTGGGTTCGATTAATGAGGGCAGAATCCAATGTCCATATCATGGTGAGATTGAATGATGACAGTCTTCATTTCTGACCTCACAAGTTATTTGTAAAAGAAAGGGAATCTGTTATCATTTGATGACTCTAACTGATATCACCTAATGACCATCCTCAGGATGGGAGTATTCGACTGATGGTACATGTGAGAAAATGCCATCAACTAAATTTCGCAATGTCAAGATCAGAGCATTGCCCTGCTTTGAGCAAGAAGGAATGATATGGATTTGGCCTGGTGATGATCCTCCTGCCTCAAACCTCCCTTCCTTGCTCCCACCATCAGGATTTCAAATACATGCCGAGGTATGTCACACTTTGACTCGATGCTCCTACCAATTCGATTTGTGCACGTAATTTGTCCCCTGATAGCTATCATTTCTTGTGTTTACAGATTGTGATGGAACTTCCCATAGAACATGGGCTACTTCTGGACAACCTTTTAGACCTTGCACATGCACCTTTCACCCACACTTCCACATTCGCCAAGGGATGGAGCGTGCCCAGGTTGGTCCATCTCGTGCTAACCAGACATGTCTTTGGTGTAACTTACATGTTCTTTCCTCAATCCATTGTAATGTTATTTGCAGTTTGGTGAAATTCCTGACACCTGCTACTGGTCTCCAAGGCTACTGGGATCCCTACCCAATTGACATGGAATTCCGACCACCTTGTATGGTACTGTCCACCATAGGGATCTCAAAGCCCGGGAAATTAGAAGGACAGAGTACTAGAGAGTGCTCAACGCATCTTCACCAACTACACGTTTGCTTACCTTCATCAAGACACAAGACGAGATTACTTTACAGGATGTCACTCGACTTTGCCCCAATACTAAAGCACGTCCCTTTCATGAAATATCTCTGGCGACACTTTGCTGAAAAGGTAAAATTAGAAAGAACCGTGATTAGTGAGAGCTTATAACATCCCAATTTGACAGAACCATGGATCTGAGTAATGTGTATTGCATATTTAACCAACAGGTGCTGAATGAGGACCTGCGACTAGTATTAGGCCAACAGGAACGTATGCTCAATGGCGCCAATGTCTGGAATTCTCCGGTATCCTATGACAAACTCGGGGTAAGATACAGGCTGTGGAGAGAATCTGTTGAGAGTGGATCTAAGAAACCACCCTTCACCAATTGATTGATCTGGCATAATAACCTAGCAAAAGCTTCTTCTTTCCTACAAGTTGACCTCGTCTGCAGCTGATGATGATCAATTTCTTGTCCAATTCAATCTCGGCTATGGACATCATCATCCAAGAAATTCATCAAAATAATGGAATAGTGGAAATTGAAAGGGGATGGTCTCGTCTCTCATTAGTCGTCCTCATTCTCTCTCAGTCTCAACCCCCCCCAACCCCCCGTTTCTTTTTTGCTGGAAAATTTTTGTGTACAGTTGTTAAGCAAATATGCTCTTCCTCCTCCAATGTGAATGTGATCTCCATAAATGCATATATGTGTATCTTGTGGAAGAGAGAAAGGCATGTACGGTTCTAATTTGATCCTACTATTCAATCTTGTTCAATACATTGAAGGTCTGATTCTGATTCAGATAATTTGGGTCCTTTTTCAGGTTTGATCCAAGTGCATTGAATGCCTATCATTACTTGGGACTTGTTTAGAAAGAGTATCCCTTCAATGAACAGATTAGATATTACTTAGATAATGTAATTAAATGTGACTTGATCCTACAATTGAAAAAATATGGTGTACTTTAGGTGTGACTTTTCTGTGAGGCTTAACAGATGAGGAGGTCATTGAAGCACAGATCTTGTGAGGAATCTAAACAGAGCTAACAAAATTAATTAAACAAAATGGAATTTACTATTGTTTAAATAAAAAGAAAGCAGAATAATGTTTTTATTTTTGGAAATACAAAAAAAAGGCACCTCCTCATTCCTCAACGCATTATGTCACCCCACGCAACATGCTTGATGATACACACAGCATGGCCCTTCTTCCACCGCCGATACGTAAATATTGCAATTCATTTCCCCTCTCGTTTCATGATTTCATCTGGGTTTTATCTTCCTGATTTCTCTCGGTTCTGTTCTGCGATTTTATTTATTTAGTTTTTCTTTCTTTCCAATTTTTATTTCCTCCCGGTTTCTGGGTTAGAAAAAGATTGAATTTTGATTTTATTGATCCGGGCGGGGTGGTTTGGAAAGTTATGGAGGAGAATTGGCTGTGCCAATGGAGTGTTATTCGATCCATTTTGGCTATTGTTCAATGGTGGGGTTTCAATGTCACTGTTATCATCATGAACAAATGGATCTTCCAGGTTTGCTTCTTGATGTATTTGCAATCATGTTCGATCGTGTGGTTGATTTCATTTTTTCTATGCTCGATCTTCCCCCCCTCTCGATTGTGATTTTTGTTACGGAAAATGGAATCATGCGATGGTTGTGTGAAAGAGTCGTCAGATTGGTTGGGTGGCAATTTAGGCGTTTTGCATTGGTTTATATATGTAATTTATACAAGAAAATCATCCAATTTCTGGGATTCATTCTAATCTCGTTTCATCACAAACTTTCCCTAATGAGGGCATTGTTATACTTTCCCTAGAAATTGAGAATCTGTTGTGTCTGGGAGATATGATTAATGATGTTGCTATAAGTGTGTACCATTCATTAACAATGTTTCCTTTTCTTTGTTCCTTGACAGAAGCTGGACTTTAAATTTCCGTTGTCTGTATCATGTATTCACTTTATATGCTCCGCCGGTGGCGCATACTTGGTAATTAAAGTGCTAAAACTTAAGCCACTTATAACTGTGGATCCTGAAGATCGGTGGAGGAGGATTTTCCCAATGTCGCTTATCTTTTGTATCAACATAGTTCTGGGGAATGTGAGTCTGCGGTATATACCTGTTTCATTCATGCAAACTATCAAGTCCTTCACACCAGCTACAACTGGTAAGTTCGGAAAACTTTTGTGGAACTTCTTCTAAAGGTGCTGCTAATTGAAGAAGAAGAGTTGTTGATCTTTGTTTCGCGAACTTATTTGATCGGTTTTCTTGTTTTGGAAACAGTCATCCTGCAATGGCTTGTCTGGAAAAAGCACTTTGATTGGCGAATTTGGGCTTCGCTGATTCCTATTGTTGGAGGGATTATCCTCACTTCTATTACAGAGCTGAGCTTCAACGTGTCTGGATTTTGCGCTGCTTTGTTTGGCTGCATTGCTACTTCGACTAAAACAATTCTCGCTGAGTCTCTATTACATGGCTATAAATTTGATAGGTAATGAATAGTAATTGCAACAAAGTTGATCGAATTGTTTCTACTTTTTAGTTGAATTAACATACTTTTTTGATCTATTACCAGAAATCTCCTTCTCCCATACTATATGTCCAGTTTAGGAAAGTGTCCAAATGATGTTTGAGTTCTGTGTTTGAAAAAATTGTCTGCTGATCTTCCCTTGGTTTCGATTTGTGGATATGTTGTGTGTTCGCTGCAGTATAAACACGGTGTATTACATGGCGCCATTTGCGACTATGATCTTGGCCGTGCCAGCCTTGTTGCTTGAAGGATCGGGGGTGATTGCCTGGCTCTATACATACCCATCCCTAACGTCGTCCCTCATCATCATTTTTGGGTCCGGATTGTTGGCCTTCTGCCTCAACTTCTCCATCTTTTATGTCATCCACTCCACGACTGCTGTCACCTTCAACGTTGCAGGAAATCTCAAGGTAACTTAAAAAACATTCAATCCCTACTCATGTGAATTGATCCTGCACAAGTCGGTGTTGCTATAATATCCGAGCCTGGATTTCTTGGAACCAGGTCGCTGTTGCTGTCACGTGTTCGTGGCTCATCTTCCACAATCCAATCTCCTTCATGAACGCCATCGGATGTTCCATTACGCTCGTTGGTTGCACCTTCTACGGATATGTTAGGCAGATGCTGTCGCAACATACAACAGGAGCTAGCCGGGCTCAGCTCGACAAATCAGAGACAATCCCCCTAACCAACGACAAACTAGACAAAGTTTGAGTGCAGCTAATTGAATTGCAGCAATAGAGTAAGTCATCTTAGTTTGTAGCAAGAGTTTCATTTCCCATTGCATAATCTTAGTTTGTGTGTGGGGTAATTAGGCAAGATTCAACATCTTCATCACCTGCTCTTGTTCCCTATCTCCCCAAGACTCTGTTCCAACATATACACTGTATTCATTGGTTATCAATTAGTATAAATGTTTTGAGCAATCAGTTCTATTGTGTTGGTTTTCTGACATACTACTATGATTGTCACTTAGAACGAGCACAAAGGTAGAATTACATATCAAGTAGTACTACTAAATTAACATATTGCCAGATGCAAAGAAATACTCTACAAATTAGAACATTAAATTCTCTACAGTAGGATGATTAATCATGACAATAATCTAGGCCAAAAGCCAGAAGTTTTTGTGCCATCTGGTGCTGATAAGGTAGCCACCAATTCCTCTGCTCTGCTTCCTGACTCCTATTGTCAAACACTCCAAACTATTGATGCACTGATCCACAAACTCCTCTGTCCTGCTTTTGAAACACAGACTGCCCAAAATATTGAAATGACAATAAGTTTATTTGATCCATAGATAGATGAATGAATGAATTACTGCTATAAAAAGAAGTGTGTACATTTTTGGTACTCACCAGTTGAGCAATGGAGAGGACCTCTTCTGACCCAACACCAGCACAGAAACCTCCAGCTTCTTCACTTGGCTCATCACTGTTGCCATTCTTGGCCCTTGGATCACCAATGCTTCTACTTCAATCTGAAAACACACAAACCTCATTTAACAAGTAGGTGGGAAAGAAATCAAACATAAGAAAAGAGAACTAGAAAAGTCACCTCAGGCTTGCAGGCCTTGCAGAGTGAGCCAAGTGAGGTAGCAAGGTAAGGGGAGGAAGGCAAAGGAGAGTTGTGGTGATCATAAGGGGAGACAATGTGAAGGAGAGTTAGGATATCACCCTTGTTAGTGACATGAGTGAGAGCCCACATCATTGCTTGTTTAGAATGTGAAGATTGATCCACAACCACCATCACCCTTTTCTTCATCAGAAACACACCATTCTCACCCCCTGCAGCCCCATTCCCACACCCATACATCATGTTGTTTAGCCCTTCCATTAGCTTGGAGGACTCACCCCACCCCACACCACCGCCGACCCACCTCCTGGATGTTGAATTCCTTCCTTCTTTGATGCTTAGCTGCCTCAGAAATGATGAACCTTGGCTTGCCATTCCCTTTCCTCAGTGGTTTTGAATGCAAAGGAATGTGCTTTATACGTCTACAGAAAGTTGAGACTGGAGGTTGGCTTTCTACTCTTTTTTTTTCTTAAGCTCTATGATTCCATGATTGAATTGAACATGAGGGCTAAAATTTTGAAGTCACGAGAATCGGTGGGAACAAATGAATGGGGATTGAGGGGTCGCTGGGTCAGCTTTAAATTGATGATGGATTGGACATTGGTGGATTTCTTCTCTTATTGTACCGTCTTTCATTTATTTCATCATCATAATTTTGTTTTTACTCTGTTTGGACACTGAGCCTACATCTACCTAGTATCTAATAGGGTCTTAGCTGTAATTCTACACATAAATCACCCAAAGTAAATTGCTTTCTCTTGTCCGGGTGAAAATGATTGCGTGTGTTCTAAAAATTACTTCAATGGTTTCAACCCTTGTAATTAAATACTAGTAGTATAATCTGCTGTTCGTTCCTCCTCCCTGTAATATTGACCAAAGTACTATTCGCCCGAACTTTCGTTCCCGGAAACCAACCACTTCCTGTCTTCTTTACTTTTGATTTTGCTCGAACCATTTCTAGTTCGTTTCATTCGTTGGATTGGATCTCTGATCTCTTTTGGGGGGGGATAATGGGTCACATAGTATGGTAGTTTTCACTGAAAGCTCTGTAGCTCAGGTGTGTGAGGTATGTAATCGAATGGGAACAAAATACAATTTTCCAGAAACACACAGAAAAAATCAATCTTTAGAGATCTCTCTCTCAGATCTTGGGGGGTGGTTTTGTTGGGACGTGCAGCAGGCTTTCCCAACAAACGAAAGGCCGTTAGAATTCAAGAAGAGATAGAGGGGGCCGTATTGTAATATCAGAATCAGAAACTCACGGGGCGAAGATCGAAGCTGATGATGATAAATGTTAGGGGGTACTGAAAACGAAGCTGTGATAGTGAAAGGACATTGGCAGAGGTGCTTGCTGCTTCTTTGTTTACTCTTTTGCCCTTTCCCAGCTTATTATGATTTCATAGACCTTGATGATGATTTCATTGAAATAACATAAGACTAACATCAAAAAAGGGAAGAGAAATTCAATTGAAAATAGGTTAAGTAGCCGTAGGCCGTAGCACGCACTAAGTAAAATACCGTAGTTTGGAAAATCACATTGATTTGAAATTTGATGAATTGATTGATATGATGGGGGTTTTGAATTGTTGTTCAACTTGAAGAAGATGAAGACAAGCAGTCAGGGGTCAGCTTCTTTTGATTCTTTCAGAGTTCAGACTAATCACGTGAGCTGTGAAAGTGAGCCCCCTACACAGCTACACTGCCATACAGTACACTACACAACCCATATACTTACACCCTATACGGATGTAACGTGAAATTGTTCAAATCAATGCACGAAAATAACTGGGCCGGGCCTCGTGACTTTTGTTGGGTTTAACTGTACGATAACAAATGGCAGCCCAATATGTAGCATATTAACCTGGTTTGGGCTGGACCCAACCAGCCCATTTTCTCTTCGACATTTAACTGGGCTGGAATTCATAGGCCCCAATTTTGCGATTCCATCGCCCAAAATAATCGCGGTGGGCCCATTGCACGGCCCTCTACGTAAAGCCTATAATCTATATCACTGTCCAATTACAATGATATCCTTGTCAATTCTACTATGCGGAGAGACGCGGAGTCTTGGTATAATTATTTCCATATATAGGTTACGGGGTTTTAAAGTTTGAACACTTCGAAGAAAATGAATAAAAATTTTTAGGTATGAATTTAATTAATTTGATTTTTCTTAAATAAGGGCCGTGTTTGGATTTGGTATTTCAAATAATACGGACATGAAACTTAGAAATTGATACCCCTCCATGCTACAGTCCACAGTTCCTTTTTTTTTTTCCTTAAAAAAATTTATAGGATTTATTAATTCCTGAAAGACACGAAATTGTGCCTTGCTCTTTCTTAAATTTTACCTTTAATGAAAAGAATTCACATTTCCACTTTTGCTGTACCAAACAGGAAAACACAGTCACAGACACACACATTCAAGAAAACTAGAAAAGAACTTGTTTGAAGAAATAAAATTGGTGGAAGAGGGCAAAGTCGTAAAAGTAATAAGTTCGCCTCGGACACGAGGATCGAGAAGCTGACCTGTGTCTGAATTCTTTCATATTCAGAGGGCACACTCATCAGTACTCCGTCCACTGTTTCAAAAAAGTGCGTCACTGTCCACCCCCACTCCCGCTTCGCCTTTCCGCCCCCGCGGCTCAGCCGTCTGCGGCCCTAAAATACCAAGTGGGAGCAAGGACGAAAGTGCTTCTAACTTCGAAGTTCTAACACCCTTCCAAGGGGGTAAGAGAAATTTATAATCCCTGTATGCTAGTAGCTTTTAATTCCTTGCAATTAGTTATCTTTCCGGTGGAGCATTTTCCCTTTCGCCCCCCTTTTTCCGACGAATACTGCGGCAAGGTTTAAAAACCCAATAAAATGCGCTCGGTCGGTCCCCTCGTCCTCGTCCTCACACTCGCCGCGTGCCTCCCACGCGCCGCCCCCAAATCCACCATCGAGCCCTGCTCCAACGCCGACTCGTGCTCGTCCCTCGTCGGCTACACTCTCTACACGGACCTCAAAGTCTCCGAAGTCGCCTCCCTCTTCTCCGTCGACCCCATCTCCCTCCTCCTCACCAACGCCGTCGACATTTCCTACCCGGACGTCGAGAACCACATCCTCCCCTCCCAGCTCTTCCTCAAGATCCCCATTTCCTGCTCCTGCGTCGACGGAATCCGCAAATCCAGCTCCGTTTCCTACAAGACCCGCCCTTCCGACACCCTGTCGTCCATTTCGTCCGCCGTGTACGGAGGGCTCGTGTCCGCCGACCAGATTAAGGAGGCGAACCCTAAGGCCGACCTGTCCGATCCGTCGGTGATCGGCGTCGGAACGCAGCTGGACATCCCGCTGCCGTGCACTTGCTTCAACAACAGCGACAATAACTTGCCGGCGGTGTATATGTCCTATGTGGTGAGGGATGTGGACACCCTGGCGGGAATTGCCGCCAGGTACGCCACCACCATCAGCGATTTGATGAATGTCAATGCCCTGGGGAGTGCAGACATTAAGGATGGTGATATTCTTGCAATTCCTCTGTCTGGTTAGTCATCATCATTCCCTGTTTCTACAATTTAAAGAACAAATTTTGCAGCTTTAGATTGTCAAAGCAAGTAGTAGTTTCTTTCTAGTTCTACTAAGTGATTCATAACCTTAACGTATAAGTACATTTATTCTAACTATTACTCTTATTGTGTCGTGTTTGGTGTTTGACTGGTATTGTTCGTTGTTCAGCTTTTACTCAATTTTCTTGCAAGTAGTATATATTTAGAAAAAAATTGCCTATGATCATGTAGTTTTAAAATTAGTACTTCATTTTATATATTTTTCATTGTATATATTATGAGATATTAACGATTGAAAAAGTGCATTGAATTGTGTGCAAAAGTTAAGCAAGACAAGTTGAATGAGATGGAGGGTGTAAATGAGCATTTGTTTAAAACTTTAAAGGGTGTGGCATTGAAGCATTGGTTAAGAAGCACTTCTTTGGATGCATGATTAGGTGTTTGTTTCTGATAGCAGGTGCTTTTATCAGGTGTCCATTAGAGGTACATTGTTCATGACTTGTAATAGCAATAGTGAGGGCTAAATGAGCATATTAATGTGTTTCCATATCCCTCAATTCATGGATTGGTATCAAGAGTTTCTGGTGGGGAGAATTGGGGAATGAGTACTTATTGCCAATAGGTGGCCTAGAAAATTTGTTCTGTTTGATTTGTTTGAAGTGTAGTTGACATGTGTTTTTAATTACTTGCCACTGCTGTAATGAATTTACCCCGAACTGCAATCTGGCAGCTTGTTCATCGAATTTCCCAAACGCTGCTTCCGATTTTGGATTGGTTGTGCCAAACGGGAGCTATGCTATAACTGCCAGTCACTGTGTGCAGTGCAGCTGCGGACCTGGAAGTCGCAAGTAAGTCATTTTGCATACACCGTGACTGGATTTTCCTTTGCTGTGATAGGAAAAGCTAACTGTACTGTAATGAGCTTGTGATTTTTCAGTTTATATTGCATGCCAGCCTCTTTGGCAGTGTCGTGTTCGAGCATGCAATGCAGAGGTAGTAATCTCATGGTTGGAAATATCACCGTACAGCAATCGGGTGGTGGATGCAATGTGACGTCTTGCAACTACGGTGGCTTTGTGAATGGAACCATTGCTTCACTGTATGCTCTTATACTTGCATACAAATCCTCTGTTTTCTTGTTTTTTTTTTTTTTTTTCCTTCTGATGATACTATAAAATGTCATTTGACTGAAACTCTTCTCTTTATAATCTGTTTGCAGGTTGTCCACGTCCCTTCAGCCTCGATGTCCAGGTAATTGCTCCTGCATTCTATTACAGAGCTTGCTCGTTCCGTATTTAAAGAAACTGTAAATAAACTTCATTATATCAATCTACTGGGGATAGTATAGCTAATTTATTGTGCTTGACGTTTTGCTTTTGGCTAAACGATTGTATCGTCATCTCATTTTTGCGTAATGTTTTATTTTATTGCAATGCAGGGCAACAACAATTTCCTACACTTATGGCTCCACCCACAGTAGTACCGGATTCAGAATTTTCTCCAGCCCCATCACCATCTGAGGCCGGTGGTACTCCAACGAACCCAAGGTCCTCAGTCGTGCCCTCATCTGGTGCGGTCCTTGGATTCCCACCGGCAGGTGCACCAGCCGGAAGTTTCTCGGGTTCCTCCAACGCCTGCTCCTTGGTGAACCACTTGCCCTTCCCCATTATGCTCATTCTAGGTTTAACAGTCAAGATCGCATTGTCGATTTCATTGTGATTTTGCTCCATTATTGTATTCATGGCGGGACAGCGAAAGAGTGGGACCGACCTCGTTTTGGTTTTTGTTTTGTGTATGGTCCCATGATTGAGTGTGTTGTATTTAAACAATTTATTGCTGTTTTCGGACAAAAACTTCAAGGTTTTCTTTCAGTGAACCAATTATCCTCTGGGGAAAAAAAATTATTCCATATATGCTCAGTGTTTGGAGAATCAGGTACAAGCTGCAAAAGGCAAATAGGTAGTGGAAGTCCTATTTTATGATGAAATGGTTTGAACATAGGTAATGAATACATTGGTCCTATTTTATGGGTGTCCACCTGTATGGTGTTCTTGTTAAGGTGATTGTCTGCATCACTCTGGAGTAGGGTTGTAAAAGAATCAAATATTTTTGGTTCGATTCGTGATTCGATTCGAAATTATTCGGAATTTTGATATTCGATTAATATTTGATTCGATTCGATATTCGATTTTATATTAAAATTATATATAAATATATAAATTTATTTTGTTAAATAATTTAAAAATTTAATTTTAGTGACTATATTTACTAGTTAATATAACTATATTTATATATAATATTAAAATATTAAATTTGATCAATAAATCAAATTAATTATTTAAGTTTAATAATTAAAATTAATTTTATTAATTATTAAATTACCTTATAGAATAATTCGATTCGATTCGATAATATTCGAAAAGCTTATCAAATCAAAGCGAATACTGTGGTATTCGGTTCGATTCGGTTCGTTTACAACCCTACTCTGGAGGATTCCATCCTTCTCTACCACTGGTAATACGTGGGCCCCGTTATTGCCATTGCCACATGGCAGCTGATTCGAACTGAGCTGGCTTCTCTCCCTTTGCCCCGAACCACACCGTAAAGCCCAAAAACTATATTATGATTGCCCAAATGAAGCTGCCATTACATCAAATCCACAATTAGGAGATTGCATCGGGCGAACATGCATGTGTAGACATATCACATAACTAAGTAATAAAGGTGTTGGTTTTTTTTTGGTAATGTACCTTCGAAGATGAAGCTGCTCAGCCAGGATTATGGTTCCCAAAACCGCAGTGATGGTCTTGCTCAGAGGGCTGAATGCTGTCATGAACACGGACCTCGTGTCTTTCAAAGGTTGAGGGATGATTGACGTCGTCATCGTAGAAAGGAAAAATAGTATCATAGAATGTAACATCCCTCGACACATGCACTTTCTTGGTAGCAAGCTCAAGGATTTTGTAACCCTTCTGATTTGTAGCAAAGCCAAGATTAACCCCTTTTAAACCCCTAGAATCAAGCATCCCAATATGTGGAGCAGGTATTTTCATGTAAGCAAGACAACCAAAGGTATGAATCTGTGACAAATCTGGTTTATGTCCAAGAAGAACCTCAGAAGGGGATTTCCACTCAAGTACATTGGTGGGAAGTCGGTTGATGAGGTGAGTAGATGCAAGCATTGCATCTCCCCAATAAGACTTGGGCATTCCTGAGGTTAATAGCAAGCTTCTAGCAACTTGCACCAAGTGTTGGTGCTTTCTCTCAACCATCCCATTCTGCTCAGGAGTATATATACAGGAGGTTTGATGAATGATTCCTAATTCACTAAGCATGGCTCGGCACTTCTTATTGCAAAACTCGCTCCCATGATCAATTCTCAAAACTTTCACTACCCCATTGTATTGTGTTTTGATGTGAACAAGGAAATTGTACAGTAGGCTCGAGGTATCAGAATCTCGATGGAGCAAATACAACCAGGTAGCTCTAGAAGCATCATCAACTATTGTCAACATGTATTTGAAGTTGGATCTATCACCAAGAGAGAACGGTCCCCACAAGTCACAATGCACAAGATCAAAGACTGAAGTAGCATGTGATGTACTCAAGGTAAAAGGCAAACTATGCATTTTAGATAATTGACAGACATCACAGGGAATGTGAGGGGGATTGTCAGATATGAAACCTAACTTCGACATCACTTTGTGAGAGGGGTGCCCCAATTTATTATGCCAAGAAATAGCTGAATCAAAGTCACATCCAACAGCAGTGTTGAGAGAATTGGAGGAAGACTTGTTTGTACTGCAACTAACAGTGTAAAGCTTATTCACAAGAGATGCCTTAAGTAAGTTTTTCTTGGTTTTCAGATCATGCAATAGGCAAGACGATGAATCAAAGATAACCAGACACTTTAAGTCCCTAGTAAGCTGACTAATGGATAGCAGATTGAAGATAAGTCCGGGCACAAAGTATACATTTGGAATCACAAGTGTATCGGACAACGTAACAGAGCCAATATAGCTAGGAGATTTGGGGGTACCATCTGGCAGAATTATGGAATGAGGAGTTGAAACAGGTAGAGGATCAAGCAACAAGTTAAGGTCTGCACACAAGTGACTGCTAGCACCAGAATCAAGTACCCAATGATCACTTAAACAATTAGGAGAGTTAGAGGAGATACTACCACTCCCTGCCATTGCGAAAGATCCACCAGCAAACATCAGTCTCCGTTGGTCCTCTGAAATATGAAGCAATAACTTCCACGGTACAAAGTTCAATAGAAGCAAGGGAGGGAGGAAGCCATGTGCTGCGGCAGCAGCGATCGATTGCCGTGGAAAGACGACATCGTCGAAACCCGAGACGGAGGCGTGGCTGGAGCAAGCTAGGGCAAGGGAAGCAGAGTAGAGCCCCAAATCAGCAATGACGCAGACGCAGACCACAAAACGAATTGCAGATCGGAATCAAGTAGGAAGGTGATGAAGATGAACGAATTGAGGTCCTCAAGAGCGTAGTTGCTCTGAAGCCATGCCGATTTGGGGGAAATCCAGGACTGTGCACAGAGATTATCTATTTACTACAACAAAGAATTCAAGGGAGAAATAGCAGAGAGATTCAATTTAATTATTTTAATTTACTTATTTTTCTATACTTATTATAATATAATCATATTTATATATATAATATATTATTATTCAATTATTATAAATATAATTAATTTTAATTTTTTTATTTAAGTATCATAATTAAAATTCAAATAATTATTATTTTTATCTACTAAATAAATATTTGTTACGTGGACATGCATGCATATATACCATGTATTCGAATGTCTTAGTGGTTAAGTTTAGGTAAGATGAGGAAGGCAAATTAAACTTCTCATCCTAAATTCTATCCTATAGTGCATGGCGGTATTATAGCTTGTTGCCTATAAATATGTACACTTGATATTATATTACGAACACTTTAATTTGCCCATTTCCATCTCTCTTTCATTTCCAGTTTGCATGAACACACCATAGTACTACTTTTATTACTATTATCTTTCATCACTTATATAATCATATTCTGTCTTCATCATCCATACACTCGGCCATATATATTCAATAGGCTATAGTTATTATAAATTCTATAACACGTTATCAGCACGACTGCTGTTGGAATTTCCATTCCTATCCAAGTTCCGTCCGAGTGCTGTTGGCATTTGCCGTTCCTGTCGAGGTTCCGTTCGAGTTTTGTTAGAATTCCAGTTCATACCGGGGTTCTGCCAAAATTTTCCATATTCACAAAGAAAAATCAGTTAGGTATAAATCTCTACTATTTTCTATACAAATATGGCTAATCTTTCCAAACAGGAGTTTGTACCGTTGGCCGTTTCCGGGCGAAACTATATATCCTGGGCCAGGGATGTTAAAATGCATTTAGCATCTATGGGCCTTGGTGATACGATCGTTATGGGCAAAGAAACAACTAGCTAGGAACAAGCAAAGGCGATGATATTCTTATGCCACCATATCGATGAATCGCTGAAATGGTAATATGTCACACTGGATACCCCACTGGAGCTGTGGGAAAAATTGAAAGAAAGGTACGATCACCTGAAGATGATCGTACTGCCCAGTGCACGTGATGAATGGCTTAATCTACGTATGCAGGACTTTAAAACAGTCCAGGAGTATAACTCCGCCATGTTCAGAATCACATCCCAGCTAAGGCTCTGTGGTGAAACTATCACTGAAAGTGATATGCTTGAAAAGACTTACTCCACTTTTCATGCTACAAACATGCTTCTGCAGCAACAATACCGCGAAAGGGGTTTTACAAAATACTCTGAGCTAATCACATGTCTTCTATTAGCTGAACAGAGAAATGAATTGCTGCTTAAGAATCATGAATCCAGGCCGCCAGGTGCCCGCCCATTCCCTGAAGTGAATGTGGTTTATGCTGAAAGTTCAAGGCGTGACCGCCAACCAGCAAAATATCAAAATCGTGATCGCAAACAAAATCGGGCTGAGTCATCCAGGCACAATGAAAATCAGAAAAGGTCCCAAAATGATAGAAATCGTCAGTACAACGATAAAAAGGCTTATAAACCCCAGAAGAGGTTTAATGCCAAGAAAAACAACTACTATGATGAAAAATGCAGCCGTTGTGGGATCAAAGGCCACTGGTCCCGTATATGTCGCACTGCTAATCACCTGGCTGAATTGTATCAAGCCTCAACTGAAGGCAAAGGGAAGGCCAAAGTTGAAACTAATCATGCAGATCACGATGATACTTTTGATGATGTATTAAATGATGACATCACGCACTTAGATGCTGATGATTTCGTTGAGCACGATGATAGTGCCAACTAAACTAGTGGCCCTATGTATTTTAAATACTATATGTATTTTGCTTAGTACTAATATTATATGTATTTTGCTTAGTACTCCCCATTTTGTACCCCCCCCAAAATATTATGTATTTTGTTATGATGTTTGTTTCCTTTCAATGAATATTATTCTGATAATTGTTCTTTTTACCTTCTTGAAAAGATATGGATGCCAAACAAAACAAAACAGAGGATAACATATGTCTCATTGACAGTGCTACTACACATAGCATTTTAAAAGGCAAAAGCCATTTTTCTCACCTGAAGATGAGGGAAACTACTGTTAGCACTATTGGTGGTATTTCAAATGTGATTCAAGGCTCTGGAAGAGCTATCATCTTTCTCCCAAAAGGGACAAAAATAGTGATTGAAAATGCCCTATTTTCGACAAAGGCTCGAAGAAACTTGTTAAGTTTTCATGATATTCGAAAGAATGTGTATCACATTGAAACAATAAATGTGGAAAATACTGAGTATCTTTTGATTACTCAAGTTGTTAATGGAAAGAAATCCATCAAAGAAAAATTGCCATCATTATCCTCTGGCTTATACTATGCAAAGCTAAGTGCCGCTGAAACACATCATCTAATAGACCTGAAGTCTACTAGTAATTTTATTACTTGGCACGATCGACTTGGGCATCCTGGCAGCGTAATGCTGAGACGAATAATTGAAAATTCAAATGGCCATTCCTTGAATAATCAAAGGATATTGAATTCAAATGATTTCACTTGTGCTGCTTGCTCTCAAGGCAAATTGATAACAAGGCCATCTCCAGCCAAAGTGGGAACTGAATCTCCTGCATTTCTTGAAAGAATTCAAGGCGTATATGTGGGCCTGTAGATCCACCATGTGGACCATTCAAATATTTTATGGTACTAATTGATGCATCATCACGATGGTCACACGTTTGCTTATTATCAACTCGCAATATGGCATTTGCAAGATTACTTGCACAAATTATTAAATTGCGAGCTCAATTTCCGGATCATCCGATAAAGAAAATTCGCCTTGATAATGCTGGAGAATATGCATCACATGCATTTGATGATTACTGTATGTCAATTGGAATCACAGTGGAACATCCTGTTCCCTATGTGCATACACAAAATGGCCTTGCTGAATCGCTCATTAAACGATTACAATTAATTGCTAGACCATCATTGATGAGATCTAAGCTCCCCGTATTTGCTTGGGGATATGCCGTACTACATGCAGCAACACTTGTGAAAATAAGGCCGACAAGTTATAATTGTCACTCCCCTGTACAAATTGTATCTGGGAAAGAGCCCAATATATCCCACTTGCGAATTTTTGGGTGTGCGGTTTATGTGCCAATTGCGCCACCCCAACGCACTAAAATGGGACCTCAAAGAAGGTTGGGCATCTATGTCGGGTATGAATCACCCTCAATTATTAAATATCTTGAGCCAACAACGGGTGATCTATTTACTGCAAGATTTGCAGACTGTCATTTTGACGAAACTCAATTTCCGACATTAGGGGGAGGAAAAGATCAACTGAAAAAGGAAATATCTTGGCAAAGTCCATTTGATTTCCTTGATCCTCGTACAAAGCAATGTGAACTTGAAGTTCAAAGAATTGCACATTTACAGAAAATTGCAAATGAATTGCCTGATGCATTCAATGATGCTGCAAAAGTTACTAAATCATACATTCAAGCAGCAAATGCACCAGCTAGAATAAATGTTCCAGAAGGACAAATACCATGTGCAAATGAACCTATTGCACGCCTGAAGCGTGGTAGGCCTTTGGGTTCCAAGAATAAAAATCCGAGAAAGAAAAGGATTATACAAACAGGTGAAAACTTGATAAATGATCAAACACCTGAACAAGTTATTGATAGAAGTTCAACCCCTGAAGAGGTTGACGCTGGAAATAGTAACCCAGATAACAATGAAGTTATTGAAACTTCATTCAATTATATCAATACTGGAAAGTGTTGGAACCGAAAGGATACGAATGTTGATAATGCTTTTGCATACAATGTTGCACTCGATATCATGGAAAATAACGAGGATCCTGAGCCTAAATCAGTTGAAGAATGTCGGCGAAGAAATGATTGGCCAAAATGGAAAAATGCGATCCAGTCTGAATTAGACTCACTGGCTAAAAGAAAAGTTTTCGGACCAATAGTCCAAACACCAGAAAATGTGAAGCCAGTTGGGTATCGATGGGTATTCGTGAGAAAACGAAATGAAACCCACGAAATTGTCAGATATAAAGCAAGACTTGTAGCCCAAGGTTTTTCCCAAAGGCCGGGTGTTGATTTTGAGGAAACATATTCCCCAGTCATGGATGGGATAACCTTTCGATATCTTGTGAGCTTTGCAGTACATGAAAAACTTGATATGCGTCTAATGGACGTTGTTACTGCTTATCTTTATGGCTCCCTTGAAAATGATGTCTATATGAAAATCCCTGAAGGGTTCAACATGCCTGAAGCATGTAAATCAAAACCAAGAAATGCTTACTCTATTAAATTGCAGAAATCTCTGTATGGGCTCAAGCAATCTGGACGCATGTGGTATAATTGTCTCAGTGAAAGTCTAACAAAAGAAGGTTATGTAAATGACCCCATTTGTCCATGTGTTTTCATAAAGAGAAATGGGTCAAAGTTTGCAATAATTGCAGATGTTGATGATCTCAACATAATTGGAACCCCCGAAGAGGTCCAAAAAGCTGTTGAATTCCTGAAAAAGGAATTTGAGATCAAAGATTTTGGTAAAACCAAATATTGCCTTGGTTTACAAATTGAGCATATTGAAAGTGGAGTTTTTATCCACCAAGCAGCTTACACCAAAAGAGTGTTAAAACAATTTCTAATGGAAAAGGCTCATCCGCTAAGTACCCCAATGGTCGTTCGAGCGCTTGATCCAGAAAAGGATCCATTTAAACCAAAGGGAGAAGATGAAGAAGAACTTGGCCCTGAAGTGCCATATCTAAGTGCAATTGGTGCATTAATGTATCTTGCAAATAGCACTCGACCTGATATATCGTTTGCTGTAAATTTACTTGCACGATTTAGTTCATCTCCCACTCGACGACATTGGAATGGTATAAAGCACATATTCCGCTATCTCCAAGGAACAATTGATCTTGGGTTGTTATATTCAAATAATTCTCAAAATGAATTGCTTGGCTTTGCCGATGCTGGATATTTATCTGATCCACATAAAGCCAAATCTCAAACTGGCTATGTCTTTACGTGTGGAGGAACAATAATTTCTTGGAGATCAATGAAGCAGACTTTGACTGCTACTTCCTCAAATCATGCTGAAATATTGGCAATTCATGAAGCCAGTCGAGAATGTGTCTGGTTAAGATCAATGACTCATCATATCCTGAAGAATTGTGGGTTAATATCCGAGGAAAAGCTCCCCCCAACAATATTATATGAAGATAATACAGCTTGTATAGCTCAACTGAAAGGGGGATATATAAAAGGAGATAGAACGAAACATATTTCACCAAAGTTCTTCTACTCTCATGATCTTCAGAACAGTGGTGAAATCAATGTGCAGCAAATTCGATCAGACAATAATTTAGCTGATCTATTGACCAAGGCATTACCGACCGCGACGTTCGAGAAGCTCGTGAACAGAATTGGGATGCGGCGGCTAAAAAATCTACAATGATGTACAAAACAGGGGGAACAATGAATACAAGAATATTGTACTCTTTTTCCTTAACTAGAATTTTTTTCCCACAGGGTTTTTTCCTAGTAAGGTTTTAACGAGGCATATTCTTTGTATTGAAGACATCCAAAAGGGGGAGTGTTACGTGGACATGCATGCATATATACCATGTATTCGAATGTCTTAGTGGTTAAGTTTAGGTAAGATGAGGAAGGCAAATTAAACTTCTCATCCTAAATTCTATCCTATAGTGCATGGCGGTATTATAGCTTGTTGCCTATAAATATGTACACTTGATCTTATATTACGAACACTTCAATTTGCCCATTTCCATCTCTCTTTCATTTCCAGTTTGCATGAACACACCATAGTACTACTTTTATTACTATTATCTTTCATCACTTATATAATCACATTCTGTCTTCATCATCCATACACTCGGCCATATATATTCAATAGGCTATAGTTATTATAAATTCTATAACAATATTTAATTATTTTTAAATTTATTTATGAGAATAAATTTATTATATACTTTTATTTAATATTTTTATTAGATTTTATTTTTATTTTATTTAAACTATTATTTTTTTATTATCTATTAAATATTTTATTTTATTTTATATTTTATATTTTATGTTAGATTTTAATTTTTATATTTCTATAATTTTATTTTACTAGAATGTAATATAATATTATTTTATTTTATTTAATAGAATATATTTTAATTTTAATTAGTCAATTTTTTATATATTTTATATTTTTTTATTAATTTACTTTAATTTAATATAAGTATAATTTATTTATTTATATTTAATTTTATATAAGTTAGTTTATTATTTATATTTGGAAATTTATTTATTTTGTATTATTTTTAAAATTTAATTTAGTATATTGAAGGCATAATGATCAATTCTATCCAATTCTCTACTTATAATAGAGAATCCAAAATAACAGAACAAAATAATACTACTCTACTAAAAAGCTTCTTTAGCTAAAACTTTCCACAAATTCTCTCTCTAGGTTTCCTCCCCCCCTCCCCCCGATGGAGCTCCCGGAGGGCTCCCCTCCGCCTCCTTCCTCTTGTCCGGCGTCCCCGTCCCCACCCCCTTCCCCCCCTCCAGCCTCTCCCTCCTCTCCCCATCTCTTTCAGAACGGCTCCTCGGTGTCTTTTCGGGACAAAGTGCTTGAGGGCAGTAGCCCCATCCCGTCCCCCCTCATGCATGTCCCGGACCATGACAAGCTCGTCACTTTGGACTTCCTCGACGGTGATCGCCTCAAACCGCGCATCACGATCTCCCCGCTCGTCTCTGACCGCCTCTGTAAACCCTTCGAGGACGCCCTGATCATCTCGGTGCTCGGTCGGCAGGTTGGTTTCATGGCTCTCTCGGACAGGCTCTCCAAGCTGTGGCGGATGCACAACCGCTTTGAGATGATCGAGTTGGACTCGGGTTTCTTTCTAGTCAAGTTCGACCGCCCAGCTGACCGGACCAAGGTTCTCAACGGTGGCCCGTGGATGGTGTTCAATAGTTATCTCACGGTTTGTCCTTGGAAGAAAAACTTCACTGCCGAATCCCACACCCCCAAGCATACCGTTGTGTGGGCTAGATTCCCAGGCCTTAGCCTGGAATACTTTGATGAACTGCTGCTTACGAAGATGGCGGCTGGTCTCGGTACTCCGGTCAGAGTCGACGCCATCTCCAAGGGCGTCAACCGGGGGAAATACGCGAGAGTCTGCGTAGAGATCGACTTAAGCCTCCCGCTCGTCTCGAGTATCCTGATCGGAGGCAAATGGCAAAAAGTGGCCTACGAGGGTCTCCATCTACTGTGTTCCAAATGCCAACGGTACGGCCATGGGAGCCAGTCATGCACCACCCCACCGGAGGAGATCGGTCAGAAGGTGCCGTTGGGAGAGACGTATACGACAGCTGACACTTCTACCTCCCTTGGAAATATTTGTCAGACGCTTCCTGTGAGAGGGTTTGACCCTTCCTCTATTGACAGTAGTGACAATAAGAATCACGCTGCCTCCCCTGCAGAAGTTCCTGCTTTCACTAATTTGGCAACTGAGAGCCTGGGGGAGACTCCCCTCCCTGCTACGTTTTCCCCCATCATGGGCATGGCGAGTCACGTGAAGGTGGACACCGCATCTGTGGATTTGAACTTGGAGCCCTCCTCTGGTCTCCCGTCCACTGTCCCGGCCCAACCTAACACGGGCGAGTGGATCCAAGTGGGTAAGAGAAAGAGCCTGAAAGCCAAGCCCTCATCATCTCAAGGTGGCCCATCCAGTGGCCTGTTCAAGGAAGCTAAGCCCAAGTTCCAGCCCAAGTCCAAGGCAGGCATACTCAATCGGGCCCACAAATTCCTGGTGGACAAAAGGCCTTCTATTAAGGCCCACCACAAGGCATCTAAATTGTCATCTAAAGAGAGCACTTCCTTGGCCAGACAACCATCCGCAGTCCCTTTCGACCGCAAGGCTTCAGACATGGATGGATTCCCCCCTCTTGCACCGGAGTCCCCTAGCCAGTTCACTATCCTCCGTCGCGACAAGATCAGCCTTCCTGGAGGCCACCCCAAACCGCAGCTGAAGGATAATCCGCCGGACGAGGCGAGGTCAGTTTAGGATTAGGGGCTGCGCCAGTCCCTAAACCTCCGCCCCCTCTTTCTTTTTTTTTATGGACTTTAGCTCCTTCAAATTATTGTCATGGAACATTGGTGGTATGATGGGGAAAGTTGCTAGAAGGAGTTTGAAGGACGTCTGTCTTCGCTCCGACCCCGATTGTCTGGTTTTGTTAGAAACTCAATCGGCCTTTGTGAAGTCTAAATTCTTTCTTCAGTATTTGGGCTTCAGTCCTGTTTGCATTCAAGAGGCATCCGGGAAAGCTGGGGGAATTTGGGTGCTCCAGAAACTCACCTCCAACTTCCTTATTGATTTGTGGGATTCGAGGGATCGTATGATCACTATTACACTCTCCCTAGGGGATATATGTTGGTATTGCACGGCCCTGTACGCGGCCCCCCGTTACAGTGATCGTCGAGGTAACTGGGACTCTCTTAGGGAGCTTGCAACTAATATGAGTGATGCGTGGGTTGTTATTGGTGATTGGAACCAAATCCTCAGTGCCTCTGAGGTGAGGGGAGGTCTCTACAATACGGCTAGGGCGGCTGAATTGAACATTCTTCTTGATGACTGTGGTTTGTCCACCATTAATACTCAGGGTGGTCTCTTTACGTGGTCCAGACCCAACGGGAACATTCTTGGTATCCACAAACGGTTGGACCGATGTACTTCGAACCTCGACTGGATTACGCTTTTTCCCAATGGCTACACACAAGTCCTTCCGAGAATAGGTTCCGATCACAGCCCTCTTCTTCTTCATTGTGGCAAGGCCCCTTCCTTGACAGGCAGCAAGCCCTTTCGCTGGGAATCGTATTGGTCTCTGTCGGACAACTATGTTAATGTTGTCAAAGAGGCTTGGTCCGCTTCCTCCTCCGGCATAACCCAGAACTTGGAGGCTGTTAGGAAAGCCTCTTTGGATTTCAACAAGTCCAATGGCAGTAACTTCAAATGGAAAAAACTCAAACTGATCAAAAGGTTGGAAGGTATTAACAAATCCTTGGAGCGGATAGATTCGATTCGGCTTAACCTATTGGAGATTCAACTTAAGAATGAGCTGGAATTGATCCTTCTCCAAGAAGAGCTCTTCTGGCAGCAACGAGCTAAGGATAAATGGATTCGGGCCGGGGACAGAAACACGGCTTACTTCCACGCTCGTGTCAAGTCTAATAGAAACAGGGGTCATATCCATGGGCTGTACACCTCGGCTGGGGACTGGTGTGACCAAGATGACCTTCTACGCGCTCATGCACGAGAATTCTTCTCCAATCTGTTTAAACATGTAGATGGGAGTCCCAGTCGCGTGTCTGTCTCGGCTACTCAGACTCAGCTGCTGCCATGCCTCCCCCCCTCTGGTCAGGATCTCAGCCACCTAGCCTCTGAGCCGACCCTTGCTGAAGTCAGTGCAGCGGCCATGAATATTGATGGTGATTCGGCGCCGGGCCCCGACGGTTTCCCAGGCCGATTTTTCCAGCTTTACTGGTCCACTGTAGGTGATACCATCCATGCCTTCGTCAGAGATGCTTTTCGTGATCAGTGCTTCCCCCGGGCAATTGCGAGGGCTTTTATTTGCCTCATACCCAAGATCAAGGGCCCAACATGTTTCTCTCAATTCCGCCCTATCACTCTTTGCAACGTCTCTTATAAAATCTTGACCAAAGTGCTTGTCGACCGTCTCAGGCCTCTCCTCCAGGAATCTATTTCCAACAGCCAGGCCGCCTTCCTTCCCGGGAGGGGCCCGGCAGATAACGGCATTATGCTCCAGGAACTTTTGGGCTACATGAGATCCTCCAGGTCTAGGCTAAAGTGCTTTATTGTCAAGATTGACATAGCAAAAGCCTATGATAACGTTCTTTGGGATTTCTTGGAGTGCTGCCTCTGTGATCTTCAACTTCCTTCGAGCATCATCCATCTCATCATGTTCTGCGTAACTTCTCCCTCTTTCTCTATTTTATGGCGCGGCCGCACGACCGAAGACTTTATTCCGGAGAAAGGCCTTCGGCAAGGAGATCCTATCTCCCCCTACCTCTTCCTTATCGTCATGGAGAAACTTTCACTCATGATCAACCAAGCTGTCTCAGCGAACTCTTGGAAACCGATTGATATTTCGGGCGAGGGGAAGGGGGTGTCTCACCTCCTATTTGCGGATGATCTCCTTCTTTGTTCCGAGATGGACAGGACTAGCACTCTTACTCTGGCCTCCATCCTGGATTCCTTTGCTAAGGCTTCAGGACTTCAGCTCAATGCCTCCAAGTCTTCTATCATGGTTTCCCGCCCGGTCCTGGAGGGTGACACGCATTGGATCTCTGAAACCCTTAACATCCAGGTGGTAGACATTTTTGACAAGTACTTGGGCTTTCCTCTTTTTCAGGGTCGGAAAAGATGTAGTGGTTTCGATTTTATTCTTGACAAAATTGAGAGTAAACTTGCAGGTTGGGCCAATAAGTTTCTCAACAAAGCTGGTAGGTTGACCCTCTGCAAAGCTGTCCTTGCGGCTATTCCAACTTATTTCATGCAAATTCATTGGTTTCCGGAGGCCGTGTGCAACGCCATCGACAAAAAGATAAACCGCTTCCTTTGGAAAGGCAGCTCTGGTAAAGGTATTCACTTAGTCAGCTGGGACAAGATCACCTCCCCCACTAATTCGGGAGGGCTCGGATTACGCAAGGCCAGACTGATGAATATCGCGCTTCTTGGCAAACTTCTTTGGGGAGCCATGCACTGCCCCTATAAAGCTTGGGTCTGCAGCTTGAAGGGTACTGGGAGAGAAGATCTTTATCCCTTCTATGTTCCTGACTCCAGAATCTCCCACGTGACCAACATCTTTAGGAAAATCATCCCTCATCTCAAATCTGGCTTCAGATTTCGAATGGGCAATGGAGAGGCTTCCTTATGGTTTTCGGATTGGTGGCATGAAGGCCAACTCGGCTCCCTCATCCCGTATGTCAACTCCAGGGACCTGCACCTTCAACTGAGAGATGTCATCTCCAACGGCGTCTGGGACTGGAGTGGGGTGTACTCTGTTATCCCTACTCCTCTGCTGTCTGATATCCGTGCCTCCTCCCCCTCCATCTTGCACCAAGCGACTCCGGATGCATGGATTTGGGGTGGAGAGTCCTCTGGGCGGTACACCTGTAGATCGGCCTATAAGCTCCTTTCTACTGGAGCGGATGATGGCCACCTGTGGAAGTGGATCTGGGACTCCAAAATTCCGGCTAAAATTTGCATGCTCTTCTGGCTTCTCTGTCACGACGCCCTCCCGGCTAACCTCACACGTTTTAATTGGAGCCTGGCTTCCAATCCTATTTGCAGCCTGTGCGGAGTTGAGGTGGAATCATGGGATCATTGCCTCTTTTATTGCGACTGGGTGCCTAGCATTTGGAGGTCCATCCAAATCTTCATCCCCCAGGACTTCTCTTCGATCCCCAAGGAGGCTATTAGACAGGTTCTCCGGCACTTGGTCTCTAAGTTTGGCTATCTTTTTGTGGCTGCAGTTTGGGTGATTTGGGTGGAAAGGAATGCTAGGGTGTTTAGAGACCAACATAGGTCCCTGTGGACTATTGTAAGGGACATTAGACGTTTGGCCGTGGCGATGGATCACAAGCCCCCTCCTAGTCCCACGGATAGAGCTCCTCCCCGGTTGGTTGATTGGAATTCCGAAAAGGTGTCTGGCACTATTATTCATGTGGATGGCAGTGTTCTTCTTAACTCCGGACGCTCGGGTTTCGGGTTTGTTATCCGTAAAGACGATGGCCGATGGATCTCCGGCGGGTGTGGGTATCTCGGTTCTCGAAGCATCCTTTACTCAGAGCTTTCTGCTATGTATTCTGGTCTCCAGGTTGCTGTGCAGGCGGGCATCAAATCCATCTCGTGTTACTCGGACTCCAGGGATGCCTTGCTTGCCATTCGTTCGGCCGACCGTTTCCACCCCTTTGCCCCTCTTATCCAGCAGATTCGTGACCTGAAGAGCTCTTTTGAAGAGTGTATTCTGCTTCACATCTTTAGAGAAGGCAATAAAGTTGCGGATGCGCTAGCCAAAAGGGGAGCCTCGTTGGAAGAATTCTTCACCTCGTGGGCGTTTCCCCCGGACTTTGTTCACGACGCTGTCACGACGGATGCTAGGGGTGTTTCCTTCCCTCGCCTTTGATGTTTTTGTGTGTGCTTTTTGTTTCCTGTTCGCGGTGTTCTTTGTTGCCTTTGTGTTTCTCCCCTTGTTACTTCCTTTTTGTTCCTTTTCTTCCCCCTTTTGTATGCATGTTTCCTGGCCTTCTGGCTTTTCAAAAAAAAAAAAAATAGAGAATCCAAAATGGAGAATGAGAATTGATTTATTTCTTAATGTTGAAATTTCTAGGCTAAACAAACAAGAGAATCATTCCATTTCCCTACCCCAATTCTCTCTACCAAACACACTCTAAATTTTTTTTTTTTTTTGTTTATTTATTTCACACTTATATACTAGCAAAAGAAGCGTGGTCACGACGACTTCAGTAAAATATGAAAAATCTCTAAACTACCCTTTACACAAACAAAACATAGAATGCAATGAGATATCGCTTCTGCTGGTTGTTGAGCCTGAATTGTTTAATCAAATTTGCAGATGACAACCGATGATGCCTGAGCAAAATTATGCTCTATTAGATCATTACAAGTTCACAACACACAGCTAGCAGATAAGAGCAGGTGTGCTAAACTGATTACAAGTTCACAACACACAGCTGGGTTATTCCATGGATTTGATAGAAAAAGGCCGGGCGTCGATATAATATTTTATATATAATAATTGCATTATTGCCACTGCTAAAGATGGAAAAGAAGGTGATTCCTTGGAGCACTCCAACGAACTAATAATATTAATGTTGTCAGGACTACTAGCTACGTGTGCCGCATATGATGATATATCACACCATACCCTATCATATATATATATATATATAAACGCATGAAATTGATTAATTGGAATGGAGGGATTAGAAATTAACCTAATCATATTAATTAATTTGAATGTGATGATATCTATATGTCTGTTTAATTGATAATCAATGTATATATCTTAGCTTTCTTGTGAATTGGATGGTGAGTAAGCACTAGCTCAGTCATGAATATTGAAAATGTGCATGGTGCCTGCCTCCATTATCTACAACAATCCAGCTGGTGGCCGCATGCCCTCCAGATAAGCTGGGTGGCAGTGGTAGGCATATATATATATATATATATATATATATATAGATTCAGGAGATTCCCACTTGGAAAAGAACCCATTTGAATACTATGACTTACTATTAAACATCACATGTTATATAACAACAGTGTTATGGTTTAAATTGATTGAGGAGATTACTAAAAGTTAAGAGTTTATAGTGGTTTGGTACGTACATAAAATATTTGATTAGCCCAAATAGTTCTATAATTTTCATATTTTAGTTGAAATACATTTAATTTTTAATTTTAACGACCCTTTTAAACTTTTAAATTGTTCACTTTTATCCTAAATTTTTTTTTCTAATTTTTGCAATTTAGTCCTCTTAAACAATTTATTTCACTCAGAGAACTAGCTAGTTTTCCTTGCATCTTTTTATTTGCCACAAGTGCTGCTATATATATATTATATATAGTATCGTTAATTTAAAGAATCAGGTGCAAATTAAACTGCAAACGGAAAATAAGGCTTGCTCTCCTCCTTCAACATTATTATGAAATGGTTTGAAATATGAAAAGCATACTGGTACATATCGGTTGCATGACACATCAGCAACACGACCCAAAAAGGGGGTGCCCCTAATTATGTTATTAAGGGTCCACGTGTATGGTATCATCCTTGGCCAGAAGATTGTTGGGACCGGCGGCAATGGTGGTGTCCTGGAGGAGGATAATATCCTTCCCTACCACCGGCAATTCGTGGGCCTCTCCATTACCATTTCCATTATACGCCACCTTGTTCGAACTACTTGTTGTTGTAGTGGCTTCTTTTGCTTTTCCCCAAACCACACAGTAAAGTCCACAAACTATGATGATTGCCCCAATCAAGCTGCCATATATACATTTTTATTATCAAATCCAAACTACTCTTAATTAGTAGGACATGATGCAGATCAGTTATCAGACAGACACACATAGATATATATCAAGTACATGTAATATAAGTAATAGTAGTAATTACCTTCCAAGATGAAGCTGTTCGGCGAGGATTATGGTTCCCAGAACAGCCGTCATGATCATGCTGAGAGGGCTGAATGCTGTCACGAACACGGGGCCTCGTGCCTTGTTCACCACACTTTGCAGATAATAACCGATCCCCGATATTATTATACCCTATAGTTCACCACATGCAAAAAAAAAAACTATTTATTAATTACGAGATTCACTTTATTATTCATTATTACTCAATCCCATTTTAAAGTCATCAATATTTCAAAAGATTTAAACTCATTGTTAGAAAATAATAATAAGATGGACCTAGAGCTTCAACCTAAAAACCAATTGATGATGAGTAGAGTAGAGTGACCCATATATGTCCGTCCATAAACAACAACAGGGGATATCACTAACATATATAGCCGATTTCTAACGGTCATAATAATGACTTACAGCATAAGCAGATGCTAAGAGCCTGGAATCGAAGCCGATTGCCCAAGCGCTTTTCCGGCGCCGCTCCATGATCACTGCCACCAAGCCAGTCTCCACCATTCCCATGAAGCACACCCAAGATGTCAACGACAGCTCCGCAGGGTACTCCTCCAACGCCTTGTTCTGTTTCATCAAAACATGATCATGTTTGATTTATTACTTAGTTACAACACTACTATTTGGAGAAGTAATTAACTACTCCCTCAGTCTCCCGCTATATTTGTCTTGTTTGACTTTTGGGCACTGTTCATTATTTAATTTTGACTCAACTTTATTGTAAGTATATATTTTTTTAAAAAAAATAGTCGAGTTGTTAGAATCGTCATGTAGTTTTAGAATATATATTTTGTATAATTTTTTTATTGTACATATTTTGAGATATTGACGATAGAAAATGTGTATTGGATTGTGTGCAGAAATGAAAGAAGACAGGTTAAGTGGGACGGAGGGAGTAATTATTATTTGGGGGGGCGCCATGTATAGTTACTTACTTGTATGATGAAGAAGGCTGACCATCCAACAATACAAGAGAACAACATGATGGTGCCACTGACCCAATGCTGATCCGTGGAGGAGGTGCCGACGGCGGCGCTGTGGTGGCTGCCGCTGCTGTGAGAATGCAACAGGACATCGAGCACGGGGCCTTTGTACACTGTCATAACCATTGCTCCTGTCACCGTTATTGCCGTGCCGATGACCTTGGCTAGGCTGTGGACCTTCTTCAAATTCACCTTCTCCATTCTGCAAATTATGAAGTATATATATATGAATTGCATATACTGCAATATAATGAAGAGTAGGAGTAATATATTTTTTTTTTTAACCTGAAAATCAGAGCCATGATGAAGGTGATGGCAGGGAGAACATTAATGGTGGCGGAAGCGAAGGTCGCGGATGTATATTGCATCCCCACAAAGTACAAGTTCTGGTCCAGAACTGGCCTGTATATATTGTATTGTATTTGTATGGATCATCATGTATGCATCGTTATTAATCCAGAGTATGAATTCCACAGTAGGGTTTTTTTTTTTTTTTGTGTTTTAAAATACTGTAATGTGTTTACTTACTCTACGAATGCAAGAAGCGCAATCTTGAAGAATATGGATTTAGTCATCTTAGGCCTCGCTTTCCTGAAACAACAAATTAAAACAGGTCATTGTCTTTTCAGCCAATAATATTGCACAAATTAAGAAATATACAATTATTACTCCATAATTTTTCATTTTTGCCCCACTCACTTATCAAGAAGAAATGACTTGAAGTAGAGAGAACTAACATTATTCATGAAAATAAAAGAGTAATGCTGGAATTTTGATATAAATATTTAGAATAACAATTATTTTGGAATGTTTTTTTGTTTTTTTATTATTATTTGTATATATGTGTGTAATAAATAACATTATTCAATAAAATTAGGAGGTGATGGAATTGTACTTTTCGAGAAAATAGGCAAACGGGGTGAAAACCAGGGCAGCAATTGCATGACGATAGACAACAAAAATCCAGTGACTGAAGCCATGGCGGAAGGCGACGAGGCTGGTAATGAACATTCCGGCATATCCAAACTGCAGAAACACCATGGCCACATATGGCTTCATTTTATGGAAGAAACCTCTCAGACCACTTTGGCTGCCCATTTTGGTTAATATCTCTTTAATTATTGTTTAGCTGGTAATTTACTGCTGTATGCATGCAAGTAATGGGATGTGCCCTTTTATAGGAACCAAGAAACCCTAGTAACTGATGAACTCAACAGTCAACGTACACCACTGCAGTCTACCACTAATAACTTAATTAATTTAATATTCTGTCGTCAGCAAGATATAATATTCGATAATAGAAGACGGATTACAGAAAACCTCCAGTTAATTGAAAAGCGAAATAGTTTAATACTAATGATTATGACACATCACGATTACTCCATTCGATCATTCCTAACAAAATTAATTAATTTCTAGGGTTTTCAAATTTAAACATATATATAGATCTATTTTTTGGTCCGTTTTGGGAAAAAAAATGAACATAAATAATCAACAGAATGAATCCTTGTGGATGAAATTAAAAGGGTGAAAGGGGAGATATTTTGGTGGGATAATATATTATAATTGTATTATTGGCAAATACAAATGGAGGCAATATATTGGAGAAGATTCTTTGGAGCACCAAAAAATGTTTGTGGCTTATGAGGGGTAGCGTGCGTGGAAATGAATTAGGAATATAATTAGAATTAATTAGCAATTAATTGTGTCATGATATCTGGTTTAGTTAATTAAGCTATCTATCTCTTCCTTTATGAAGTATTTACGTGGATGATGAGTAGGCACTTAGTCATATGTAATGAAAATGTGGCTCTTCCATTATCTGCAATAATACAGTTGGCGTGCCACGACCATCCAGAAAAAGAAAAATATATATATATATATATATATATATATAGCTTCCTCCCTGCAGCTAGCCATGGATATTATTCTTCAGGAGCTTCGCACACAGGAAATGAAGCTATATATTGGAGTAATCCACATTATTATTAATTAATGGTTTAACAAAAATATATATATTAATTAATAATGTACGAGGTTTAAATTGATGCATGTTCTATTCCGCACTTGGACCTCTCATCTTTATTATTAAGAATTCAACTTACTAACTTTTATCAATTTCTCATTTTTGGATCACAAATAAAGTTCATATGTGCAGACGACATATAGAAATTATTTTGGTGTATCCTACTTGATGATAACTATATATATTCCAAAAAAAAACTATATATATAGAGGTCAACTACAAAAAAAGGAAAAATATTTTTTTTTAAAAAAAAGTAAAAAAAGAAATAAAACATAAATACTGGACATATAAAAACGTATTTGAATTTTTGATACTTGGAATTAATAAACAGCTGTAACGTATACTATATGGTTGTCACATGTTACTAGGCATTCAAGCAAGTGGCGTACTGGCGTCATTGTCAACATTCAAAAAGAAATTCTCTACTTCGGCTTTTTTAAATAAATAAATAAATAAATAAAAATATGTAGGTATTTTTTAAAAAAAAAAAAAAAAAACTCCTTTCTTCTTCCTTTTGTTTAGTTTTGCTTTTGTTTTTTGTTTTTCTTTTTAAAATGGACGTGCTCGTTTTCTACTGCCCTTTTAATTATGTTTCTTGGAATACTAGAAAAATTTTGAATTTGATCCTTATTAAATTATAGTAGCTAATGAATTTCGGTCTCTAAATCTGTAACCGTTAATAAATTTCGATTGCAAATTCAATTACTAACCTCTTTAGTAATTTACCAAATTTTTTTTGTCGATATAACATAAAAATTTTTTTGTGTTGGGTCGTGTTTTACATGATTGTGTATATAGAGTTTGAAACAAATTGAGTCTCTTAGTTAATTAATAATATAGTATTAATTAAGAATGTATAATATTATCATTATAGTGTTAATTAATTAGCAAACTTTGGTGGTATCTCTCCAAGATTCCACTAATGATGAGTTTGGTGGAGAAGTGCATAACTTGACAAATTGGGGCAAGGAAACATACTTCCACTCGTCACCTAGACAAGTAAATTTAATTACACGACCTCACTTCAATTTGACTTAAACTCTCTAAATGTTGAAGAGTTCTTACCAAAAAAAAAAGAAGAAGAAAAAGGAGTTCACAAAGTGGAAGGGTTATTAACTAGAGTATATACGTTGATGTATATTTGGCAAATTGCTTAGACAGAAGTTTCAACGGGTTTTGATTGGACGACTTTTTTCTTTAGCATTATAAAATTATACTCCCTCCGTCCCACTCCAAGTGTCTTGTTACTGTTGGGCACGGGAATTAAAGTAGAGTTGGTTTGTGAGTATATGATGGGGTCCACATAGTTGTTGGAGAGGAAAATTATTTCTATTTATAGAAAGAAGACATTTGTAATGGGACATCCAAAAATAGTAAGTAGGACATTTGGAATGGGACAGAGGGAGTATGTGAATACTCCCTCCATTCCTTATTAATTGTATCTTTCAGCTCAATTTCAATAACCAAAAGTATTAATTGACTTATAAATTTCTATTTATACCCTTCAACTAAATTCTTTTATAATAAATGTCAAGAAATAGCATTTATATAAAGTACTCCCTCCGTCCCACTTCAGACGTCATGTTTGACTTTTTGACACTGTTCATTGTTAAACTTTGACTCAATATTATTACAAGTAAATATTTTTAAAAAAATAGTCGAGTTCGGTCATGTTAGATTCGTCTAATCGTGTAGTTTTATAATATATATTTCACATAATTTTTACTTATATATATTTTGAGATATGATCGATTTAAAAAGTACATTGGATTGTTTGCAGAAATCAAACAAGACATCTTAAATGGGACGGAGGGAGTAAAAGATAATATAGTAAAACGTAGCATAACTAACTATAATTACCTACAAGTGACAAATATTTTGAAACACTTTTTAGTCTCTAAAAAGACAACTAAAACGGAATGAAGGGAGTATTTCAATGAATATTTAGGGGGTGTATTCAATCCAGAGTCTGGGGGATTTTCTTGGACTTTTAAAGTATGGGTGTATTCAATTTAGACTTTAAAAAGTCTTTAAAAATCTAGGTGTATTCAATACAGATTTTAAAAAGTCTTTAAAAATTTTGAGGTATTCAACAGTCCATTGATTATAATTTTTTATAGATTTTAATGGATTCTCTTGAAAAATACTTCCTCCGTTCCTTATTTATTGCCACATATGATGTTTTGACACTGTTCATTGAGTAACTTTGATTCGACTTTTTAATACAATTATGTAAGATAAAATATAGTCAAGTGAGATCTTGTTGCATTCGTCTAATCGTATAGATTTAGGGGGTGTATTCGTTTAAGATTTTTATGGATTTTTAAAAGTCGGTTGATTTAGAATGTCTATGGACTCCACGTAGAGTTTGTTGATTTTGTACAGACTCTATGTAGAGTTTGACCGACTTGAAAAAATCCGTAGAAATTTGGAGAGATTTTGCATAGTTATAATTTTTAAAAGAATCCATTAAAGTCTATGAAGAATTAAAATCCATAGACTGTTTAATACCTCAAAATTTTTAAAGACTTTTTAAAATCTGTATTGAATACACCTAGATTTTTAAAAACTTTTTAAAATCTGTATTGAATACCTCTAGATTTTTAAAAACTTTTTAAAATCTAAATTGAATACATCCAGTCTTTCAAACTCCAAAAAAATCTCATAGACTCTCTATCCAAATTCCAATACACCCCATATCCACTTTTTATAATTTTTACTTGTATGTAATTTGAATCATTAACGAATAAAAATGTGTATTTGATTGCGTGAAATGTGGGTCCGTGGCAATTAAAAAGAAACGGGTAGTATAACTAAATAAAATTTCTCTAAACAATCCAAGATTTCTAAAAGTCTGCACAAAACCAATCAACTCTACGTATGTCTATAGACTCTCCAAATACATCAACTATTTAAAATCCACAAAACTATGAATTAAATATACCCTTAGTTTGAACTCGATAGGTAATTAATATTTTTAATTAATTTTTTAAATAAGTGAATTTTTGGAACACGTACCATCACCATTCGCTATTGGTGAATGTCCTGAAATTGCACTTTAATGTTCGGTGCCTATTTAAAAATTATTGTTCTATTGTAAATACTACATTACCTTTAATAATTGAGTGTTCCAAAAAAAAAAATTTAACAATAAATACCTTTTGCATCCAACTAAAAATTTCTTAATTCTTAAGTACTATTTAAATGACAATTTCAAGAAAAAACGGATTTCTGCAACAAAAAAAAAAAGTGTATTAGTAAATCAAAAAAAAATATATCGAATTATTGATTAAAAACCATTTACAAATAGAAAATGAAAATCGGTTTTTCATCTAAAGGAATGAGATTTTTGCTTGGTCGAAAAGCGTAGGTTGGAAATTATCTTACCTTCATTTTAATTGAAAATTGATTCTATTCCAACAATAATTTCAAAATAATACTTTTAAGAAATGTTAAGAACCAATGTAGCCTCATAATTGTATTTCCATCAATCCACAACATCCTTGAAATTTCATTCAATCAAGAAATATTCTAAAAATATTAGGATAACCTCTTTCTTAGGGTGAAAGTAGTACAATAAATATCCGACTAATCCAATGCCGTATCCGATTATATTCGAATCTGAATCCGTTTTCGACTATCCGGACGGATATTTCAGTATTCGTATCCGAATCCGAATCCGTATTTTAATATCCGCATTCGTATTCGTATCCGAAAATATCTTACCGTATCCGAAAATATCCGACCGTATCCGAAAATTGATAGGATATTACCAAGATTTTAAATATGGATATCCGAATATATTTATATATTATTATTTATTAATTAAAAATAATCAATAATTATAAAAAATATCAAAATATCCGATAATCTGTATCCGATTGAATCCTTTATCCGCCGTATATCCGTCCTGTATCCGTAATCCGAAATATCCAAAACCGTATTCGTATTCGGCCCATCCGTAATCGATTCCGAATGTGATAAAAAAATATAGATAATATCCGTATCCGACACTATCCGACCGTATCCGTACCGTTTTCATCCATGCATGCTCTTTCTCCCTAATCAGGTTTAGAAGGGTATGAAAATTTTCAAATTTCTAATAATACAAAACTAATTTCTAAAAGCCACGCATATAGTGACACATTATTCATTAGCCATAGCATACCATTGAATGAAAATGCAGGAGATATGCTCACAAAATTCATTTATGAGCTAAAAGAATTTTTCTTATAACTCATCATTTTTATATATATGAGGAAAATTCGTTTGTGCATTTTTATCAAAATATAAAATATTATTAGTGTTTAACTTTAGTTTCTATTTTTTCCCCTCGTCAGCTTGTCTTAAAAGGTGGTAATAAATCCCACGTCCAGTGCAGAGTGGAATATTACACAACATTTTTAATAAGTTCATCTTTTTGCGCCCCTGTTTCACCAAGATTCTGTTGGATGTTCCATGAGATCATATTTCATCGTACATAAAATTATTTGGAACATTAATGTCAACTTTAAACCACACTGTGTTTTACATTATATATATATATATATATATATTTTTTTTTATCTCAAACCATATTGAGCCCAAGACCTTTACTAGAGCTGCCAGAGCCTCATATCACTTAGAACAATTATATTTGAATTCGTGGCCAAATTTAAATAAAAATAGTTAATAGAGAATTAAGCATTTACGAGTTTGGGGACTTACCCTAGTGGTCAAGTCCTCCGTCTCTCAATAATAGGTTGGGGGTTCGATTCTCACCCGGCCCCCTATCTCTCTCTTATTCCCCTTTGTAATTTGTATGGTTTGGACTTCCACACCTTTGCCGACACATAAGTGTCACTGTTTACCAAAAAAAAAAAAGAATTAAGCATTTACAATACGTTTCAAACCATAATAAATAAAGTTAAGGTATTTTAATTAATTTGCTAGATTATTTTTAATGGATAAACCAATCTACTAACCAGAAAAAAGAATAGAATTAATAATTAGTACTGCATGAAGTTAATTAAAAACTTTCTCGTCCACTAAAACCTAATTAAATGCCCACGGAATATATCCCATCCTCCTTCCATTCCCCAAACAATTGTCGTATACTCCCACCATTTTTTAATAAGTGTAATGTTTCTCATTTGCACGTATCTCAATATACATTTTAAATTATCACTATAAGAAAATTTCGGAACACCGACCGTATTTACCGACCAACATTTTGCGGTCGGTAATACCGACCGCATCACCGATCGCAAGCCGTGGTAGCTAATTTATATTTGTTATTGCGTTAGTGCTTTTTTTGCCGACCGATTTACCGACCGCAACGGTATTACCGACCGCATTACCGACTGAAATTTCGGTCGGTATTTTTTTTCCCATTTTTTTAATTTTTATTATTTTTTATTTATTATTTTTTATAAAAAATAATTTAGCGACCGACTTACCGACCGAAAATGCCGTCGCTAAATTTAGCGACCGATTTACCGACCAAAATTTGCGGTCGCTAATTTTTTTTCCCATTTTTTATTTTTTAATTTTCTTTATTGCTAATTTAATTTTTGAATTTTTTTATCAATATAAAAAAATATTTTCATGAAAATTTTAACTTATGATTATTTATTTTAATTTTTAATTAAATATTTCTTGTAATTAGTTTATTTCATTTTTATTTTATGTTATAATTTAATTATTGAATTGTATTTTTAATGTAATTAATTAATTTTATATTCATATTATATTTTTCCATTTTTCATTTTATTGTGGATTTTAATTATTTATCAAATAAAAATTTATCAAATTTATTTGATTTAATTAATGCATTCTTTATTTTTTAATTAATATAATTTTAGTTATTATTTTATGTTTCAATTTAGTTATTAATTTACAAATTTATATTTATATATGTATATATATATGCTATATATAAAGATAGTACATATAATGATATGAAATGTATGATGCACAAAAGGCACTCGCGCGAGAAGAGCTTTCTCCCACCAGGGTTTGAGCCCTTTCTTCAGCCAATCACAAAATATTTGTGAAGGCAATATATATGACACATGGAGGGATGTGAACGGTGGGTTAGAGAGCTTGCCAAGTTGGTTAAGGTGTAGGCTGGCTATACTGAGGTATTGGGTTCGAGCCCCCTCCTGAGCACAATTTTTCTTATATGTTGTTTTCTAACGACCGCACATTTCGGTCGATAATTCGGTCGCTAAATTTAGCGACCGCAAACGACCCGTATTCTTGGCTTACCGACCGCAAATTTCGGTCGGTAATCAATATTTTTCTCGTATTATATTAATAATTCAAATTCTGTATGAGTAAAATTTCTAAAAATTTCATATTTAAAAAACTAGAAGATGAGACGAATCCAACAAGATCTCACTTAGCTATATTTTTTCTTGTGTAACTATAATAAAAATCGAAATTAAAGTACTACAATAAACAGTAAAAAAAATCAAAACGTTATACTTATTAAAAAAACGGAGGGAGTATATGTTTGAGTAATTTATTGACATCTTGTGCTAAATGATACGAATCGGGTGTAATTCAATCCATGCTTCCATTTTGTATACTCCCTCCATCCCATTTGTATTGTCCCATTTTGACTTTTGACAGTATTCATTGATCAACTTTGACATAATGTTATCACTATTATATAAACAAAAAAATACTCAAGTTTGGTCTTGTTAGATTCGTCTAATTGTGTAGTTTTAAAATATGTATTTTTTATAATTTTAATTTTCTATATTTAAGATATTAACTGTTAAACAAATACATTGGATTGCGTGTCCAAAAGATTTTGGACATTTCAAATTGGACAGAGGGAGTATTTTACAATTTTTAGCCTGCATATTTATATTTAAATATGAATATGATATTATAGTTCAGAACATATTGATATAAATTTATTTTATTTTTTAAATTTGCATATGTTAATTTATCCAGAAATTTATTTTTAACTAGTTAGTAGATTTATAGAGAACCCTGAGACATTTAATTAATTACTTACAAATCCACTTTCCATAGTAGTGAGCTTAATTTAACTTACTATATGAATTTTCCAAGTCATCTAAAGTCTAAACCCTAAAATTTGGCCACTATCCATTACCTTGGTTCAAATAGGCGGCCTAAGAAACCAATTAATTCACCTACAAATATGTAGATAACATTTAATTTAAAATTACTTTCCTTGGAGTTCCTTAGAAATTACACCAAAAATTTATTCACTTTTTTATCTGGAAAAGAAAAAATGATGATATGAAAATTCCTGAGACGATATATGTTTTGGTTGCCGGGAAAACATTAGTCACTAAAATTAAAACCTTGAAAAGTTGAATGAAAATGCAGTACGGCTTAATTCGTACAGTTGGAGCCCTTTAATTTGAATTCGTCATGTAATAATATAATATTCTTCCAATTTGTGTAGTACACACTAGAGACATACTACAATACATAATACACGAATGAATTGGCTTCGTCTAGCCTTTTTTTCACACGAGTGGAATTCTAAGACAGCCCTCGTGGAATTCCATTACATTAATTTGAGTGATATCAGTGTCACTCAATCTCAATTGCAATGTGCGGGGCACTGTGGCGTCTCCCAATTGAATAGAATTATACTTTAATAATTTTCCCAATCCAATAATTGTTTGAACCTTTATTCATCAATTATTATTATTATTTATACCGATCGCGAGTATATAACAACACAAGAAACAAATATTTGAAATGGATAAACAGATCAATCAAGAAACATCCAGCTCAAGAAGAATATACATACATATTATGGAGGGTGCATAGTGTACAAGACCCTAATGTAATGTCTCAATCATCGGCCCACCATTGATATATGACCCATTTTAGAGTGAAGATAATTAACGAATTGAATTCAATAATTGATGAGAATATAACGAAATCTACATGATGTTCCTTTCAAATTCTGGAAACAAACCAACATTATTATTAGTCAGGGAAAAACCTAACATAATAATTATAGGAGTATGTAATAACTCGAAGATATATGCATGGCCGGCTCAATAGCATGAGCATCCTGAGCAATGCAACTGCTCAGACCACCAAATTTGGAGCCATTTTATTTATTTATTTATTTTTTCATATGAGTATTTGAAGTTTATTTTTATACTCTGTACTTTATAAATGAGTTCATTAATAAACAGTCAGTTTAGGCCCACTATAAATTTTTTCTTAGATGACAACCCTTTATAAATTTAAATTATTTAGATTCATTCCAAGGTTATTAAAATCTAGATCTAGATCTTAGGATCTTAAGATCATATGATCCCACAAAGCCAAAACGATCAAGATCGGTATTGTATCTAAATTAGGGTAAGATCTGAATAAGATCCGATCTCACTCATTCTTATTTTTCATCTCTTTTTTTTAATTTTCAAACCTCTCTTCTTTTCCAAAATCCAGATCTAGGAATTTTTGTTTGCATCTTCATCTTCCTCGCATCCCCTTCATCTTCCTCTTCCCACAGTCGCCGTTGTATCTCCTTCATCTTCTTGTTGTTCACTACAATAAAAAACATGTTTTGCGACGACATTTTCCGAGGACTAGTCCTCGCTACCCTAGAGTTTCCGAAGACTAGTCCTCACTTTTCTGTCCACGGTGAAATCTTCCTAGCAATATACTAATCGAGAAACTTTTCCGAGGACAAAGGTTCCGACCACATTTCCGAGTGCTAGTCCTCGAAAATGTCCCGTGTTGGACCCGGTTTTGGCTACCTGAATAACCCTCGGATCATTGGTCGGAAAAATTTCCGAGGACCAGTCCTCAATAAAATCCCTAGGAAAATCCGGTTAATTTCCCGATCCAAAATACAAAGTTTCGGAGGACTAGTCCTAGGTAATGTCATAGGTAATCCAAAATCCGGTTAATCCACGTTGCCGTTGCTGTCATATCCCACTTCTCTTTGCAATATTACCCCTTCCAGCACCCCCTGCTGATGGAGATCTCAGTCCTAAACCCCCTGCCCAGATGGATGATGATGAATCCAATGAAACAGTGGTTGAGACTGACGAAGATAGGGAAAATTATAATGACAAAACCAACTCAGTTTAAGCATCATGTCTTAAATGCTCAATTATTGTCCATTTTTTTTGCTAAACAAATTATTGCCTATTGATATTGGTTATTGCAATTTGCTAATATGCAACGATTCCGATCTTGCAAAGGAAAAAATGATCCTACATAACATCTAGATTTTGATAACCTTAATTCATACTATTCCTCTTCTTAGTTCATATCTACGATCCAAAAATATCTTTTTCTTTAAAATAAATATTTATTATTTATTAATAATATTATTTTTTACTATACTTCCTCTGTTTTTAAATATTTAATACGGACTCACACAGCACGCAGTCCAATACACATTTTAAACTATTAATAACTCGAATTTGGTACAAGTAAAAATTATAAAAGTTCAATATTCAAAAACTGCAAGACGAGACGAATCTAACAAGATCCCACTTGGCTATATTTGAACTTGTATAACTATGATAACACTTTAAATCAAAATAATTATGTGAACAGTAACCATTTGCTCAATGGAGCAAAAATAAACAAACGGATGAAGAGTATAAGCTAAGGGCCCAATTTTATTCTTGCACGGGCCTAAAAAATGTTTGAGACGCCCTCCTGTATGCATGCATGAATGCATGCCCAGGCACTCCTAACCCTACATGAGTACTGTTTTTTTAATTCTCTTGCCAAAGATGGAACACAACACAAGAAGAAGTAGGATATTAATACAGGTTAGAAATCAATTTTTATCCCTAGTGAAAAACAAGAAACGAAACATTGACACAACATATTTTAAAAGGAATACTTACAAAATTGTACTACTACTAAGTTATTTTAGGTTCTTTAAAATATTTTAAAGTTTTAAAATATGACAAATAGGAAGGCGACTAATGAACATTATTCAAATTGAAACTTTTTTTCTTAATTTTTAAAGATGGTGGAAATTGCTTTTTCTTAAATTGCGCTAATTATTTAATTTGCATTCCTATAATTATGTATAAATTTAGGTAATAAATAATGAGAAAATATACTAATACAAACTTAATTACTTTCAAGAATGAAAGAAGAATTATTTTTTGGACATGTTTTGTAATTAGTTGTCAGCTGATTATGTGAGTGATAAATTAGTCAAATCATCTATTAAACTCATTACGAGAATACCTTGAGACCAACTTTTTACATTACCTACACAGAAATCCAAAATGCATGCTACTCCTTGGCCCTTGCAGCGGAATCAAAAAAAAACTTATTGCACATTATTTTAATTATTATTTCTTTAACACTAATTTATCTAATAAATGAGCTTATTCAAAATAATTATTTTTCCAAACGCCCCTTTATCTTTCTTAAAATTTGAACATAATGAATTTTTTTTAGAAAATTGAGAATAATATACAAAAAATAATAATTTTATTTATTTTAACTATTTTATACGAAGTATATTTGAATTCTATTTATAATTTTTTTAAAGAAAAAAAAATAATATTTAATTTTATTAAGTTATTACAATGTTACAATGAAATAAATAAATAAATAAAACTATATTTATTAATATATATATTTTTTTTAAAAAAAAAACAAAAAAAAAAAAAAAACAGTGAACTAGTCCATCTCTTACCAGCAATGTGTTGATGGAATGGGTTAAGGCGGAGCTAATTTTAGCCCGCTTCCGCTATGGGCTACTCCGACTGAGCCCACCTGGCACCTCCAAGAAATACCAACCGCTTGTTACGAACATCATCAGCACCCTGCACGGTTCTAACCTCGCCGCCGATCATCGATTACCCGGCGATGGCCACGCGCCTCTGCCTCCCCTACATATCCGCCTTCGTTATCCTCACCATCTCCCTCTCCCCGTGTCCTACTCTATCCGATGATGTTGGTTCCGTAACCCGATTCAGAAACTATCTGAGAATCAACACGGCTCACCCCACGCCGGACTACGCCTCCGCGATTAAACACCTCACCGATTTCGCCTCCACCATTCCATCTCTTCAAATTCGAACGCTTTACCTCACCACTCCACACAAACCGCTTCTCCTCATCACCTGGCCCGGCTCAAATCCCTCTCTCCCTTCCGTTCTGTTCAATTCGCACCTCGATTCAGTACCCGCCGAGCCATCGAAGTGGTTGCACGACCCCTTTGCTGCACGCTTAACGGACGATGGAAAAATCTACGCCCGCGGTGCGCAGGATGATAAGTGCATCGGTATGCAGTACTTGGAAGCCATTAAAAAACTCACTGGATACAATATTGATTATACTCCCTTGAGAACCGTCCATATTTCCTATGTGCCTGAGGAAGAGATTGGGGGATTTGATGGAATGGCGAAGTTTGTTGAGAGTGAAGAGTTTAAAGGATTAAACGTAGGGTTTGTAATGGATGAAGGGCAGGCATCTCCTACGGATCAATTTAGGGTGTTCTATGCGGACAGGACTCCTTGGCATTTAGTGATTAAGGCTGTTGGAAGGCCGGGGCATGGCTCCAACATGTATGACCACAGTGCTGCTGAGAATTTGATGAAGAGTGTGGAGGTTATTATGAAGTTTAGGGAGAATAATTTTGATTTGGTTAAGGCAGGTTGGTTTGCGAACTCGGAGGTTATTTCAGTGAATCCTGTGTTTCTTAAAGCTGGGACTCCGTCTCCTTCGGTAGGTTGTGGTGTAAGTTTATGGAATTGGTTGGCGGTGGTTTATTTGTGTGATGGCTAAATGAATGGATTGGCTTTCACTCTTTCAGGGATTTGTAATGAACCTGCAACCATCAGAGGTGGAGGCAGGGTTTGATATTCGATTGCCACCAACGGCGGATCCTGATCTAATGAGGAGGAGAATTGCAGAGGAATGGGCACCTGCGTGGAGGAACATGACTTATGAGGTGAATGTCTGGAGCTTTTCATGTTTGCTGGTGGACAGTATGACTTTAGATGAATGCATAATATGTTTCACGTTGTAGTGGAAGCTGATAGCTTATGCAACAAGTGTTTCGTCATATTGGTGACAAAGAAATATACTGCTTGAGTTAACCAATAACCACCAGTCTTGGATACTTGTATGGAAATCCTGTTGCTAGGTTTAGGAAGCTTTGTTTGGCAGTTTCCCCAAATATACAAAAGGTATTGATCAGTGTAGAACTAAGCTCTCTGCATTTTGATTTAGCAAGAAATGTTTGTTCTTCATTGATCTAATTACTCTGAAAAACATTACTCACTGCACCGAAAGACTTAATTCATTGAAGCTTGATGATGAACTGCGATTGGCTTTGAGAAGGTAAACCTTCAGTGCCTCTGTGACTAGAAGCCATTAGTGCCTTGATATGAATGTCACAGGAGAGATGCATCACTTACAATTTTAAACGTCTTCAAAGGGTAGACCTTAAGTATCAAGTATCTGGATAGCTGGACTTGCTTGAAATATGTGGAGAATTTACTTTCTTATAAATTATCATTGGTCACTGCACCAAGCCAGAGAAATTGTTCTGGCTATACAGGGACTAGTAGTGCTTTCAGTCTTTTTTCTCCATTAAGACCTTTACCATGATCCTGATTCCTAATACTTCTGCCATGGCAGCTCACCGAAAAAGGTCCTCTCAGGGACTACAACGGGCGCCCTTTAGTAACAGCCACAAACGAATCTAACCCCTGGTGGTTGCTATTCAAACAAGCTATTGAAGCAGCAGGTGGAAAACTTGCGAAGCCAGAAATTTTAGCTTCAACTACAGATGCCCGATTCATGAGACAACTGGGAATTCCTACTCTCGGTTTTTCTCCAATGAAGAATACTCCAATATTGCTCCATGATCATAATGAGGTGACCAGAATTTTGTTTTCTGCCCATCTCTGTATTGCTCACCTGTTTTTCTTGTATTACTTATTTAAAATATTGCTTTCTTCATAGTTTCTGAAGGACCATGTTTATCTCGAGGGGATTAAGGTATATGAACACGTCATCCGATCACTAAGTTCTTATGATGGAGCTTGATCATTCATTGAAGAAACAAAATGAGGAGACCATGGAACTCATTACAGCAGGGCAACTTTAACTTTGCTTTGTAAGTGACCTTGTCTCTGCATTCAGTTTCATTCCTTTGGCATGTGCGTTGTAACCATTGTTGTAAAATGTTGCGTGTCAATACCGATAGCTCGGTATTGTTTATAATCTGCTATAGTTCATAGTTCATTACATTGTCTTGGTCCCTAGGAATCAATCATTGGTGTTTATCCGGCAAGGATATGATGATGAACCCTTCTACTCTAGTGGACCCTTAAAGGTCAGCAGCATAGCTGTGCTGTTTTTATCTACTAGCTGCACAATCATCATCAGCAAACATAAGATCACAAATTATCTAGTTTGTCAAAACTGGTGGTGTAAAACCTCTGCCATATAAAGAATCTTTTTTGTTTTAAGAAATTGATATAACAGTTTGTTGTAATAACTCATGAGTGGAGCCCTGGCATAAATTCCCAACTACACAAGTTCATGCATTGAGATTGAAATTCCATAATAATATCATGTCTTTCACCTAACAATGAGATCAGTAGGCTATGTTCTATGAACCACACCATATGTATAGTCCATTCTTTATTCTTTAAATCCTATATATTCTTGATAGACATTAACCCTGTAAGATCTCTGCTTTGCTTCAAAGACAACAGGGTTGCCTTTCATCAGAGAGAATATTATCAGATTTCAAATCCTGCCCACAAAAAGACATAACAATGTGAATATAATCACATTTTATTTATCCTGTTTTCAGCTGGATGTAATAAAAATTGTACATTTTGTTTTGTTCAAGTAATACAAGAGATTCAGTTCCATCTGAACAAGATTTCCCTGTCTGCACATGATCAAGCCGAAGCGCATACTGTGGATTTGGTTGTTGGAGCCCGTACACGCCATCAGCTACAGTGTTATTTTGCATTGCTGAATTATTCTATAATAGCGTTAAATTATATTAACCCTTTTGTTGAATACTGTATAATTAAAATGTATATGAATATATGTTTATATTATACTTCTATTGCTGGATTATATATTAAACATTATTAAATATTTATCAGCTAAATTATGCATAATTCATTAGTGAATGTATAGTACAAGTTACTTCGTTATACAGTGAGGATGTTTGGGAGTCAGCAGTTCCGCTAGCAGATAGCAGATTCGGAGAGAGAATTGCGAGAGAATATGCTGATTGAATCCGCTATATGCTCTTAAATATGTCGGCTTCCAAACAAGCCCAGTATATGTTAATGATTGTTATTTGATTGGCCCTTTATCTGTGCGCTGAAGTGCCCATCCATGATACATGCCCATATAGCCATATAGATTTATCAGCTATCACTTTCTTCATTGGACGCAATCCAATACATATTTTTAATTTTTAATAACTCGAAATATATAGTAGTAAAAATTATAAAAATTTGATATTCTAAAACTACACGATTAGACGAATCCAACGACATGTCACTTGATTATGTTTTATTTTATATAATTGTGCCAAAAAGTTAAATCAAAATTAAAAGAAAACTGAGGGAGTATAATGAAAATCCTGAAAATGAGAAGTTTCTCAGTTATTTCTACTATAGCCCACATGGATTCTGGCTATTCATTGTCCAACAAACATCAAGATATGCACTTATGCCCATCCTTTCCTTCCAGAAAAATACTTAAAATAACCAAAGGAACAGTTTTGGGACATGCATTTATGTAACCAGTTACCAAATCAGAAATTGCCCTTTAAGCTTTTGACCTTAACAAATTTAGTCCAAAACCCATTAGCTGTCTCGTCCCTCCAGGCTCCATCCATGCCTGCCCTCCATTATTGTTATTACAATAGTAGTCCTTTGATACCCTAAGGTACGTACGGAAATTAAAGGCTGTCCTTTCCATCAGTACTTACTCATGGGGGCCCCTGATGAGATAATGAATGGTGTGGAATTACTACTAAAGTGTCGGGCAGGGCACCCTCTACTCTGTAGTCCCCACTACTTTACTCATACCGTAAAAAAAACAGAGTAGTGTCTTTTTATTTGATCCAAAGTTATTAAAATTTAGATCTAGATCTTATGATCTTAAGATTCTACGATCCCACAAAATTAAAACGATCAAGATCGGTATGGAATCTAAATTAGGGTGAGATATGGATAGAATCTATATAAGATCTTAAAATCTTTGAAAGATCAGATCTCACTCCCTCTTATTTTTCATCTCATTTTTTCAATTTTTAATCCTCCATTTTTTTTTCCAAAATCCATATCTAGGAATTTTTGTTTGCATCTCATCTTCCCCGCATCCCCTTCATCTTCCTCTTCCAATAGTCGCCGTTGTATCTCCTTCATCTTCCTCTTCCAATAGTCGCCGTTGTATCTCCTTCATCTTCTTGTTTTTGCCGTCGCCATCGTATCCCCATGCTCTTTCCAATATTACCCCTTCCAGAATCCAATGAGACGGTGGTTGAGACTGACGAAAATGAAAAAAATTCTAATGACAAATCCAACCCAGCTCAAGCATCATGTCTTAAATGCTCAATTATTGTCCTTTTTATTTTTGCTAAACAAATTATTATCTATTGATATTGGTTATTGTAATTTGCTAATATGCAATATAATTTTTTTTTTGGTACTAATTTCATACTTGTAAAGGGAAAACGATCCTACATAAGATCTAGATTTGGATAACCTTAATTGATTCAATTAATTAAACTGGGAAGCAGAAACGAAATGAAACCACGTGTCCTTGCAATAATGCAGACATTAATAATTAGAAACTGAAGATAGAAATTATAAAGAGATGAGACATTCATTATTAATCCAATAATCCACAAAATCAAACAAGAGTTGATCAAATAATAAAATTCCATGTGCTGTGAACATACCAGACGACCATCGCATAATCGCATTACTATTAATTATATGACACAGGTATTACTTTACTGAACAGACACACAAAAAGAAATAGAGGTGATCGATTGTTTGTTCATCAGGTTGTGAACCATATGTAGTATTATATATATATTCCCGTTGATGTCTACGAGGAGGCATACTGGAAGAAGATGCGTACGGATTGACTCTTTGAGATTATTAAACGATACTCTAATAATTTCCTCCTCCCACCAGACAATTTATTTGCAACCATTTATATAAATAAACAACTCTTCAGATTATCTAGTAGTAGAAAAGTTGAGTGGAATTTTAAACTGTGTTGTGTTAAGACTTTTGAATTAGGTTTGAAATGAAGATTTTTAGCTTAAATGAAGTGAAGTGTATATTTAGCTCGACGAGTTCGAACTCGAGTTGAGTATTATTAGGACATTGAGCTTGAGCTTGAGCAAGATTATTCTTTTGATACTCAATCTGAATCCGAGGCTACATAAGATGAGATCGAATTCCATGGCCAGCTAGCATTGAAAGGAGTGCAAATAAGTCAAGGGATTGGGGAAGGCGTCAGCAATAATTACTGGGCCATGAAGCAGTCAATTTTAATTCTTTAAGCAATTATTATTATTGTAGTAATAATACTAATAGCTAGTAAATGAAGTGATGGAATTTGAACGAAGAGGGAAAAAAACAAGGGAATAAGGGATTAGATAAAAATGGGAGCGGGAGCGAGACAGGATAGGGAAAGAAAAGACCCTAAAAACGCGTCTTGATGAGGTTTGATATATGCATATATGACAGACAAGCACCAGCTGTGTTAGTTTCTTATCCTTAATTCCCTGTTGAATATAACCTACTCATACTACTATTATTTTCATTATTAGTATTACTTCTATTATATTCTTCTGTCCACTGTCTGAGTCTCACTTTGTCACTCGTCACTGTGCATATATATTTTCTTTATTTATTCTATACATACATACACTGTGTTTTAGACTAGCTAGCTAGTAGTATTACAAGATTATTATTAGTATTTTATTAAGGTTAAGCAAGCATTCTGAAGTATCCTGGAAGCTGCTTTTTGTTGTAAATATTCCGACGTTGTCTCGCTTTCGTCTACCATAAAATATTGACATACATTTAAATAGTACTACCTCCGTTCTTTTTTAATTGTCACGGACCCACATTTCAGGTAATTCAATACACATTTTCAATCTTCAATAACTCAAATTGCGTACAAGTAAAAATTATGAAACTTTGATATTCTAAAACTATGCGATTAGACGAATCTAACAAGATCTCACTTGACTATTTTTTGTCCTATATAACTGTATTAAAAAGTCGAATCAAAGTTACTCAATGAACAGTAACAAAACTTTCAAATAAAAAGGAACGGAGGAAGTACGTAGTAATGTAGTATATATATCCAATGTTGGGATACGATTTGCATTTTTTTTCTTTCTGATTTACTCGAAATTTACTGAGAGACAGTGATTAAGCTAAGCTAAAGGAAGCCCTTAATTTTGTTTTGTGAATTTTCCATTTATTTTTTTTAAAATTAATTTGTGGTTGAACTGTTGAAGTGAAGTTGAACAAGTCAACATGTTCTTTGAGAGGGGTTTCGTTGGGGGTTTGGTTTTAATTTTTAGGTTGATAATTAGTTAAGAGGGGTTGAAAATTTTTGTATGGAAGGAAAAGCCACTGTCATGTGAGTAATAAAGGGGCAAGCAACCCTATATATAATTTTAAAATAAAAATGAAGTTCTGGAAAATATCTGGCAGCCAATATTGCTGTCTGTACATTGACATCTTGTACTTTTCATGACAAAAACATCTCATTAAATTACTTCCAAGTTCCCCCCCCCCAAGCCCCCACCTGCTATAAATACCCAATCCCCAAATCCTATTCTTCTACACAATCACTAATCCCCCCCATATTAATTAAGCCCATTGCCACAAATCAAGAATGGTGAAGACAGGCAAGGCCAAGAACTCATCCTCATCATCATCATCAGGTCAATGTAATAAGAAGAAGCAGAACAAGTACAAGGGTGTAAGAATGAGGAGCTGGGGTTCATGGGTATCCGAAATTAGGGCACCAAATCAGAAGACCAGAATCTGGTTGGGCTCCTACTCCACTCCTGAAGCTGCTGCCAGAGCTTATGATGCTGCACTTTTGTGCCTCAAGGGATCCTCTGCTGCTCTCAACTTCCCAATTACCTCTAAATCCCAACAACAACAGCAATACCTAATCCCCGATGACATTTCTCCTACATCATCAATGTCCCCAAAATCTATCCAGAAGATTGCTGCTGCAGCGGCGGCTGAAGCTGAAGCAGCAGAACCGGCCAATTTTTCTGTTCCTGAAAACCCTAAAATAAATTTGAACCCAGAATCCCCAAATTCTTCCTGCGCAACAACGACGTCGTCAGCGTCGTCTTGTTCGAATTCCAGCGTGGCCGTCGTTGAAGACGATCTGATATCACTGGCCTGTACTGGTGTGGAGGATGAATACTACTACCCATGGTACAACTTGGGATCCCCAAAGTACAACGACTTGATGCACGGGTCGTTCTTTGATCCAGCTTCCATGATTGAGGATTTGTATGAAGATCAGGGGGATTTCAGACTATGGAGCTTCTGCTGAATCAATTAATTAATTAATTAATTGGTTAAATTAAAACCCTTTTAGTTTTGGGTCGAGATTTGTTTATTCATTGGATGATCTTCATCACTTTATTTTTCTTGAAGACATTGCTGACAATGACAGGAAAAAATGAATTTGGTTTATTCTATTACATACTTCTAGTATGTATGTAGTGTGTTGTACCGTGAAGCATATTTTCTTGGCTCCACAGAAAAATATGCTTTCATTATGTATAGTAGTAGTATTTACTTGTGGTGTAGAATATTTGTGTATTTTCTCTGAAAATAAAACTGTTGGGGAAATTTTCTCAATACAGAATTGATTAGTGGATTGAGACAGGAATTCAATTTCGATGGGTTGTCCTTGAATTCATTCTTTCTATACCTTTTTTTTCAATGGAAAAAACAGGAAAGAAACCAACAAATATTCTTGAATCTCGCCTCAAAGTTCTAAAAATCGAAAGGAAAAAAGGGTTTCATGGCAATTTAATTCCCTCCCTTTTATTTTCTTAGAAATAAAGAAGAAAAAGCAACGTCCCACATCATAAATTGGTGAGCTTCCCTCCGGCCATTTTAGTTGATTTTAGGTTGAAAAATTATACTAACTCCGTTCTTTTTTAAATGCACGTTTTGACTTTTGGTACTGTTCATTAAGTAGCTTTGACTTGGCTTTTTAATACAATTATATAAGATAACATATAGTCAAGTGGGATCTTGTTGGATTCATTTAATCGCGCACATAGATTTAGAATATCAATTTTTCATAATTTTTACTTGTATGCAATTTGAGTTATGAAGCATTAAAAATATGTATTGGATTGCGTGAAATGTGGGTCCATAGCATTTAAAAAGGAATGGATGAAGTATTTATCTAAAGGTCCCACATCGATTATGTTGTGCTTTATATAGACAATAGTCGTAGGAGTTATTCAATGGTTCCTTTTTTGTATTGAAACCTTCTTCTATTCACGATTTTTAACAAAATAAATTCCCACCTTCGCCTTCAATATTAGTGACGACGTATGACTGCTTATTTTACTAGATATATATGCATTATTCATCTAGAAATTAGTAGCATATCTGATAGTATATGATAGGAGATAGATACTACTAGTTAATTGATGGTTTTTACTGATGTCGGGACACCAATTGATAATTTGTTGCAACATATAACTTATAAAATCTAGCTACACTAATAGTAATAATCTTTATTATGTATGTATCCTTCCAATATATATATTTTTTTCCTGCGTCTCCAGGCTCCAGCTAGCATATACTGTATAACGTAACCACAGGTTTTGAATTTAGTTAGATTATTATGACTTAATTGGAGTCTGGATACATAAGTCTAATACTTCAGTAGTGAATAAATTAAGCAGCAGCATGTCATGTGTGGTATTGAAACATCATGTGTGTGTCGTCCAAAAAGGACCAAATCAAGTCAATCCAAATAATTCCACTTTGCTAACATACAATACAAGTATACAACCCACTTTACTTACACTTAACTAATTATGAAAAAAACAACTCTCGTGGATGTCACGTGGAAATTTTTCTTCTTTTGGAATCCTATGTTTACATTTTCATCGTCATTATATTGCCAATGCATACATTACTTTCAAATACACATAACTAGCTTAATTTATTCTTCTTTTTATTTTTTTAAACTCTTTTTTTTTTTAATTGCAATCGATAATCAACCATAAGTGTCCAGCCAAATTGGGTTTTGAGATCAAAATGGCTCTATTTCCCTCCAACCAATAATTGGTAAAATAAATTTATTATTCTATTATAAATTTATGATTTCAATATATTTTTTTTTTTAAATGTGATACTTTTCTAAATATACCTCTATATATTTATAGTTATGCTCGTACTAAACGCTAATCTAGTCCTCTGTAATCAAGTTTCGTGAGAGGGTGACCACATTCAATGAGGAAGACAGGAACGGCGGAATGTAATTGTAATCGGGCCACATTTGTTTAATTCATTTTGGGCCACACCTTATCAGATGGGTTGATTTGGGATTTTATTATGATGGGCTCAAATACTATAACTGGGCCACACTTTCAGCCCATTCAAAAGAATTAAATTTCCCTTCACAAATTTATGTATTTATGTACTATTTGAGTTGCAGCCGGCAATTAAATTTTGACAATTTTTTTGGTAAAAAGCAAATCCGGTGAGGGATTCAAAAACATATTATAAAACTAAAAACTATACTATTTGTACAATATTATTCTTTCATACTTAACTAATGTGGAATTAGAAATTAATAGCCCCAAATAAATAAATAAAAACAAAATATAGAGACAATAATTTTTTTATTTTTTTTATTAGCTTATAGAGATAAGAATTAATCCGTAGTTACTTGGACGGTCAAAACTCAAAAGTGCATTGTAAACCAATTCAGCCAATTGGAACAAATTGGCCCAAAGAATTTCTAACAAATTGGCCCCTGTTATGCATGTAATATTGATTGTGAATGTCTAGTGTTCAACATGTGAATATCCATGTTCATGCCTTGATCATAAGGTTAGACATGTGAAAGTCTTGAAATGCATATGCCTTGATTATGAGGTTAGTAAATAGTGAGAGGATAAAAAAGTTTATAAATAGCCTATGTAATGTATTGAGAAAAGAGAGAAAAAATTTTATGCAAGCTTAATACTTGTTTCATCTCATGCCATAATTGTTACACTTTATCCATTTTATTATCCCACCTTTAAACTTCATTTCTTTCACCATTTAATCCCAATTTCCATTACAATACTTCCACTATAAACACAAGCTAATAAGCCATATACCATTTTATTATACACATACATAAATAAATATAGTTATTTCTATAACACGTTATCAGCACGAGCTCTATTAGAGTTTGCCAATTCTACCAAGGTTTTGTTGGAGTTCTGTTGTAAATTTGATTCATACCGGGGTTCTGCCAAAATTTTTCAAATCCAGAAGAAAATCACTTGAGGTAATATATTACAACTATTTTCAATATCAGTTATGACTAATTTTTCAAAACAGGAATCTATGCCGTTGGAAAGATCCGGGGATTAATTATTTATCTTGAAATATGGATATTAAGATTTATTTGGAAACAATGGGTCTAGAAAAGACCATTATAAAAAAAAAATACGGCCACAGGCCTAGACCGCAGAAAAAAAAATACGGCCACAGGCCAAGACCTAGAAAAACAAAACGGTCAAAAGATCATATTGGTCTATATATGGGAAATAAGCATTTTGCCAATTCTTATTTTTGATAAGAGATAGTGACAGTTCCCTTAATGTGGGGGCAAATGGCAGCTCTTTGATAAAATAAAGATTTTTGGCTGAAATCCCAAATGCGGGGCATCATAATGACTGCAAGACTATAAGTCTGTAAATGATATAAATCAGTCATGTTTAGAATAATGTCACGATTGAGATATGTGACAATATATTAATAAAAATGACATTAATACCAACAGAGTCCATAAATCTTAGTTCGGTTATACCAACAGATTTCGTGGGTCTTTAGTTTGGTGTGTACTGACAGAGTCAGATTCTTAAATGGCAAAATAATTGCCAGAAATTATGCCTCTAAAAGGCGAAGCAATTGAAGAAAAATGCTATCAATATGGCAGGAGGACATAGTCCCATAATTTGTCGTACGACTAATGAATTGGTACTAGTTACCGAGAATTATTGATAAATAAAGCAAATAAAGGTTGAAATAAACCTTGCTAAAGTACGACAATATAAATATTACAAAAGGCCATTATTGATATGCTAAATATATCATCGAAAGATATACAAATTTCTTCAATGATACAATATTATTATATTGTTTTTATTACGCTTTGAATTTTTTAATTTCTGCTATATTATTATGCATTGTGTTGTTTCACTTATATTTAATCTTGTTTTAATATTAATTATATCTTGTTTTAATTACAGCAAAATGGGGAATTATAAAAGTGATAATATATGTCTTATTGATAGTGCTTCAACGCACACGATACTAAAAGACATAAGGTATTTTTCCAATTTAAAAATGGGAGATACAAGCATAAACACAATATGTGGTAGTGCAAATATTATACAAGGAATTGGCACAGCCAACCTTATTTTCCCAGAGGGAACAAAATTAATTGTGAAAAATGCACTCCTATCTCCCAAGTCTCGAAGAAATTTATTAAGTTTTAAAGATATCCGAGAAAATGGGTATCATCTCGAGACATCGACTTCAGAGAATGTCGAATATTTATTAATTACAAATACCACACATGGTAAGAAATATATATTGGAAAAATTACCAGCTCTGTCTTCTGGATTGTATTTTTCAAAGATAAATACAATTGAAAATTATCACTTAGACCACAGGTCTAATATTCCCCAAATAAACCAGAGGTTTATTAATGGCCAGAGGCCCACTAATATATATCATCCCAAAATAGGCCAGAGGTCTATTGGAAGCCATAGGTTTACTGATGAATATATGATATGGCATGATCGCCTAGGCCATCCCGGCTCTACAATGATGAGGCGAATTATTACAAATAGTCATGGCCATTCATTAAAGGGACAAAAATTGCTGCAACATAATGATTATATATGTGTTGCTTGCTCCCAAGGAAAATTAATTTCCAAACATTCACCAACAAAAGTGGGAACTGAAAGCCCCAGTTTTCTTGAAAGAATTCAGGGTGATATATGTGGACCTATAGATCCACCATGTGGACCATTTAAATATTTTATGGTGCTAATTGATGCATCAACACGATGGTCCAATGTATCATTATTATCATCTCGCAACCATGCGTTTGCAAAATTACTTGCTCAAATTATTAAATTACGAGCACAGTTCCCTGATTATACAATAAAAAATATCCGGTTGGATAATGCTGGTGAATATTCATCCCAGAGGTTTGATGAATACTGCGTGTCAATTGGCATAACAGTTGAGCATCCTATTGCTCATGTCCATACACAGAATGGACTTGCTGAATCGCTTATAAAGCGTTTACAATTAATTGCCAGACCATTATTAATGAGATCTGGATTGCCATTGACAGCTTGGGGGCATGCAATATTACATGCAGCAAAATTGGTGCGGTTAAGACCGACACATTATCATGAATACTCCCCTATACAATTAACATTTGGGCATGAACCCAATATATCCCATCTCAGAATATTTGGTTGCGCTGTGTATGTCCCGATTGCACCACCTCAGCGCACAAAGATGGGTCCCCAACGTAGATTGGGAATATATGTCGGGTATGAATCACCATCGATTATTCGATATCTCGAACCATTAACTGGTGATTTATTTACTGCGAAATTCAAAGATTGTCATTTTGACGAATCTCATTTCCCGACATTAGGGGGAGACAGAAATCAACCAAAGAAAGAAAAAGAAATCAACTGGAAAACACCGTTAGATTTCTTCGATCCTCGTACAAATGATTGTGAACTAGAAGTACAAAGAATTGTACATTTGCAGAGTATTGCAAATCAATTGTCGGACGCATTATGCGACTCTAAAAGAGTAACAAAATCTCTTATACCGGCAGCAAATGTTCCAATCAAAATTAATGTCCCAGAGGGACCAATTACAAGTGCCAAAGATGAATCTACTGCACGCCTGAAGCGTGGTAGACCACCAGGTTCAAAAGATAAAAATCCTCGAAAGAAAAGAGGATCACAAATAATTGAAAGTGACAAAATTACAGAAAATATTCCAGAGGAAAAAGAAGCTCTTGAAGAGCAAGTAGCTCCAGAGGAGCAAGAACTTGCAGCTCCAGAGGAGAATGAACTTGAAAATAATGAAATATCAATCAATTTTGTCACAAGCAGAAATGTTTGGAATCGAGATGCAATTATCATAGATAATGTATTCTCGTACCATATAGCACTTGACATCATAAATGATGACGAGGATCATGAACCAAATTCGGTTGATGAATGTCGGAAAAGAAAAGATTGGCCAAAATGGAAAGATGCAATCCAATCTGAATTGGATTCCCTGGCTAGACGAAATGTGTTTGGACCGATTGTCAAAACACCAGAAAATATAAAGCCAGTTGGATACAGATGGGTTTTTGTAAGAAAAAGAAATGACAAAAATGAAATTGTCAGATACAAAGCGAGATTAGTCGCCCAAGGGTTTTCACAGAGACCCGGATTTGATTATGATGAAACATATTCCCCCGTAATGGATGGAATAACATTTAGATATCTTATCAGTTTAGCAGTCCATCAAAATCTTGAAATGAGATTGATGGATGTTATTACTGCGTATCTATATGGAAATTAAGATACAGATATCTATATGAAGGTCCCAGAGGGATTAAAAATGTCAGAGACATATGAATCAAATCCTAGACATATGTATTCCATCAAATTACAAAAATCCCTATATGGACTGAAACAGTCCGGGCGAATGTGGTATAACCGACTCAGTGAGTCTTTGATACAAGAGGGTTATACAAATGACCCAATTTGTCCATGTATTTTCATTAAGAAAAATGGACAAGGGTTTGTAATCATTGCAGTTTATGTTGATGATCTCAACTTGATTGGAACTCCAGAGGAGCTCCAAAAGGCTATTGAATACCTAAAAAAGGAGTTTGAAATCGAAGATTTTGGTAAAACCAAATCATGTCTTGGTCTGCAAATTGAATATTTAAATAATGGAACTTTTGTCCATCAAACAGCTTATACTCAGAGAGTATTAAAGCGATTTTATATGGATAAAGCACATCCATTGAGTACTCCAATGGTCGTAAGGTCACTTGATATAAAAAAGGATCCGTTTAGACCACAAGAGGAAGGTGAACAAATTCTTGGACCAGAGGTCCCATATTTAAGTGCCATAGGTGCTTTAATGTATCTTGCAAACTGCACTAGACCAGATATATCATTTGCAGTAAATTTATTAGCGATATTCAGTTCATCTCCTACTAGACGACATTGGAATGGAATTAAACACATATTTCGCTATCTCCAAGGAACTATTGATCTTGGGTTATTTTACCCAAATGACTCTCGACATGAAATAATCGGCTTTGCTGATGCCGGATATTTATCAGATCCACATAAAGCCAAATCTCAAACTGGCTATGTTTTTACATGTGGTGGTACTGCAATTTCATGGAGATCAATGAAGCAGACTTTGACTGCTACTTCCTCAAATCATGCTGAAATTTTAGCAATTCATGAAGCCAGTCGAGAGTGTGTATGGTTGCGATCTTTGATGCACCATATATTGAAAAATTGTGGCATAGCTACTGAAGAAAAGATACCCCCAACAATTTTATATGAAGATAATGCAGCTTGTATAGCACAATTGAAGGGAGGGTATATTAAAGGAGATAGAACGAAACACATTTCACCAAAATTTTTCTTCACTCATGATTTACAGAAAAATGGTGAAATAGATGTGCAGCAAATCCGTTCAGCTGATAATCTTGCAGATTTATTTACCAAGGCACTACCAACAGCAACATTCGAAAAGTTGGTGAAAAGCATTGGGATGCGCCAACTAAAGAACTTCAACTGATGCTTTGATCAGGGGGAGAAGTAAATATGCAAGAATCATGTACTCTTTTTCCTAACTTGGATTTTTTTCCCATAGGGTTTTTTCCAAGTAAGGTTTTAACGAGGCATATTCTTCGTATTGACGACATTCAAGGGGGAGTGTTATGCATGTAATATTGATTGTGAATGTCTAGTGTTCAACATGTGAATATCCATGTTCATGCCTTGATCATAAGGTTAGACATGTGAAAGTCTTGAAATGCATATGCCTTGATTATGAGGTTAGTAAATAGTGAGAGGATAAAAAAGTTTATAAATAGCCTATGTAATGTATTGAGAAAAGAGAGAAAAAATTTTATGCAAGCTTAATACTTGTTTCATCTCATGCCATAATTGTTACACTTTATCCATTTTATTATCCCACCTTTAAACTTCATTTCTTTCACCATTTAATCCCAATTTCCATTACAATACTTCCACTATAAACACAAGCTAATAAGCCATATACCATTTTATTATACACATACATAAATAAATATAGTTATTTCTATAACAGCCCCAGTTTTATATCAAATCGACTAGTATAGTATTAATTTCCAAAATTAAAAGTAAGAATTGATAATATAGCATTATATTGTTGAACATCGTTATCCTATTTTCTTATCTTAATGATTGATCACACGACGAAATATTGTTGTCTTGGTGCCAAAGAAAATTGGGGCCACAAATTCCATTGACCTTCACAAATAAACCCCGCCGAGAATATTAATAAGAATTTAAAAAATTACACAAAAAACCCAATTACGTCTTCGCAAGCATGGCAATCAAAATTATTTTGAAATCGTCAGAATTGACGTGCTATTTTAATGTAATTTAAAAATAAGAAAGAAATCCCAGTAGAGATATAGAGGTAACGTGACAAGACATTATTATTATAATAAGGAATATAATTAATAATAATAAAAAATCCACGTCATGGATAAGGCAAGATGGCTGAAAATACCAAAATGATAACGAAGAATCAACCATATATTCAAATGGTTATGAAAAAAACAAATATTCAAATGCATTATTAATGTTTGCTGCGATTTATTTAAATAATCTTAATGTTATTGTCTTTCAAATTTTAAATACGGATTGAAGGTAAGTAACTACTAGTAGTATATAATTGGGGATAACAACTTAGCCCAAGTGGTTAAGTCCCTTGACTTCCAATGGAATGTTAGAGGTTTGATTCCCCACCGCCCCTATCCCTCCATTTTTCCCTTTGAAATTATGTGGCATTGATTCCCACCATCATTTTCCCAAACATTTAATGTCTATACTTTATATAATTGTGGACAAGACAAGAATAATCGATCATGTTCGTCCAAAATAATAGTGCTAGTATAATTTATTACTCCATGTTTTTCACTTATCAAGGAAGAGGATAATTTGGGCTTTGATTGATCCTATCGAAAATCAATAAATGCAAACAGTGGGGAAAAAGGATTGAATAGGCTGTATATACTGGTATATAAATATTGCCTATATAGACATGTTTGGTGTACATCAATTACAACATTATGAATAAATTGGCTCGGCACCCTGAATAAATTGACTTCGGCCTCTCTTTCCACCGAAAAATATTGCCTATAAAAAATTAAATGATTTGATGTTTTTCTCAAAGTTCTTAAAAGGATTTAATTTTTTTTAAAAAAAAATCATGAATTTAGTAACTATTCCATTAAATAGCAATCAAAAGCTTTCTCTAAAAGCTAAAAACATCAAAAGTTTGTTTCCTATTTTGGCATGATATTAAAAGTTAAAATTTTTAAAAGCACTAAAATCTTGTGTCATGAAAAGATGTACTCCAATTTAAAAAAAAAATTAAATTACTATTACCAAATTCTGGGAAAAAAAAGGAAAACCATTGTTTAAAATCGCAAGAGTATAACGAGAAGCAATGCAATGAACATGCTACACGACACTACTTGAGTAGAAACTAATGATAGGTAGATTTATTGTTTCATAGAAGTATAAATAATCTATTGAACAATTTTCTTCTTTCAATTTTCAGTAAATAATACTGTAATTCATCTGTTACCGTAGACTAGTAGGGTCTCAATGTTGAATTATACAAATAGCAAATGGTCAAAAATAATAATAATAATAAAATAAAATAAAATAAAAGTATGTTATACGAGTCTTGAAAATGTCAAGAAAAAGATGAAAGTTGGTACCTTTTTCCAAGTAAAAATACTATTAGTACAACAGAGATTGCGGATCAAAGCAACAAAAGTAGTACTAGTACATATAATTCATTAATTCTTGTCAAGAAACCCCACCATCACAGCCACCATGTGCTTCCACATTTCAATCACAAGAAACATATTAACATACTTAATTGTTTCTTTTTAAGTGTAACATTTTTTTTTTTGGTGTTTCATAATAAATACTTCCACTAAAAGCTTCCACTAAAATACTTTTGTTTCTTGCATTAAATCCCGTATCATTTCCTTATGTTACAATTATTTAGAAACGGAGGGAATTCTACGTACTTCTAATTAAACCAATGACTATCTTCCTCAAGTTTACATTTTGTAGACAATAATGCAAAAAGGGAAATGGGGCAAATTCATTGGCAGGGAACGTGGTGTGCAATTATTGTATGATTGCTTCACCAAATGACATGGTATCTTTTATCCTGTTTCCTGATATTTTCCCTTATTGAATCAAACATATCTTTTCCCATTCAAACCACATACTTCCTCTGTTAAACAATCTGACAAAAATATGTACTAGTACTACTACTTCATTGCTGCTTGATGAAGCATAATTTTCTTTTTACAGCAATGCAGTAAATGTGAGTATTTACACTTGTTGAATACTATGTAATAGTAATACTCTAGTATGCAATATTACATTGAGAAAGGATTTGTATATGTACAACTTGTTCATACGACCTCACATATTCTCAGCCTCCGGTGAGCTATTTTTAGCTCACCGGGCTGCCATTTTGTTCCGTAATGTACAGTCGTCAAGAGTGAATGTGATAACTTTACACATTAGTATGTCGAAAGTTACCATGAATCCTGTTCTGGACAGCTTTGACAGCAGCTACTCTCGCGGCTGTGGCGGCCCTGTTGGCACAAGTCACGGCTCTGTTTACTTGTTCTTCCACCCGAGGCAGGCGAATCGCATTTTCTGCTGTTTTCCTAGCTGCCTGCGAAACATGGGATATGGATAATGAGAATTGTCCATAAAATTAATATAGGCCAATCACAAGTCTAATGTAATCCTAATTTTACCTGTACTGCTTGAAGAACTAATGAATCAGCACAAGGGGGGAAAGGATTCCTAAGATTGCCATCATCCCATTCCCCGCTTTTGCGATCGCCATTTCGAAAAGTATACATGCCGTATCCTTGCTTGCGCCCTTCGTGCCATGATCCCTCGTAACAATGACCGTTCACGAATTGATACACTCCAAAACCATGGATTTTATCTCCGAAATACTCCCCACTATACCTATCTCCATTCCTGTAAAACAGTCCGCCTCATGTTCAGCATTGGCATAAGCTATTGAATGAGTAAAGGGATGCACAAATACAGTACAAACATTAAGACATTAACAGGAAAAAGACCAGAATCCCATAACTGTCAAGTCAAATAGGGCATTTAAGGGAGATCTTATAATATTTCATTTAACAAAAAGTAATGCAATCATCAAACAATCATCGAATGATCACCTGAAGTGGTAACATCCGAGGCCATGTTTAACACCGTTCTTGAACTCGCCAATGTAACAGCTCCCATCAGCACAGGTCTGGACTCCAATCCCATTACTTTGCCCGTTACACCACTCTCCGGCGTAGGCGTCCCCTGTATAAAACTTATAAACTCCATATCCATGCCTCAGTCCTTGTTTATACTGCCCTCTGTACCTACTCCCCCTTGCCCAGCTCTCGACGCCGTAACCATCGTACTTCCCATCAACCCAATCTCCTTCATACCTACCATTGGCAGTGTAATTGTATACTCCACTGCCATTGCACCTTCCTCCATGAAACTCCCCCTCATAAAAATCTCCATTGCTGTACAGTTCCGTCCCTTCTGTTACTGACCTTTTGAAACTAACCACCCCTTTTCCTTCCAATTTGTTCGAATCTGACGGCTCCCCAATGAACCACTCCACCGTTTTTGAATGGTTTTTGTGAGGCAAACACGAAAGCCCTAATCTTTTCCCACAGATGACAGCACACAATTGCTTGCATAGATTGAACCTTTTGCTTTGTAAAGACTTGTTTTTGGATACAAGAAACAGCAGAATCGCCACGACTATTAAAACCGAGAGTAAATTCTCGGAGGTGGAGATGTCGCCCTGTCTGAAGAATACAAGCATAGTATAAACGCAGAGTAGGGAGAATAGTACGAGAAGTGGTGCAAAATAGGCGGCATATGATCGAACAGGTGGCGTGCAAGGTTTGCTATGTGGCTTCTGCTCCTCCAGATCCTCTGCTTCTGCATCAGGTTCGATCTCGCTCACAGAAAACACGCCGTGGACGGATGCCCTGGCGGTGGGGGACGATCGGATGTGTGTAGAGTTGGTTCTGGCAAGCCTCGCCTGGCCTATTTGAGCATCCATTCTTACTTTAAGCCACCGGTTGAATCTCTGAATCTCCTCTCCTTGTGCTAATCGTCCCAAGTTGTGTACCAGTGCCGAGATATTTGCAAGAAGGGGTCCGACAGGGGTTTCATCGCCGGTGGAGTGGACGAGATAAGCAGACAGGCGGGCGCAGTTTATTAGTTTTCCAAGGGAGCGATGAGATGAGCGACGTGGTGTAGGAAATGATCAGAGACACTGAATTGGGGGCGGATTCATCTGCTTGGAATATTTATATAATTTTCAAAGATTAAACAAAATTTGAAATTAATTACAAATATTTTGATCTCAAAATTGACCACCCAGGCGGACAAGACAAGGACCCAATTTTTTTTTTTTTTTGCGCGACAGCCTTCGAGAGGCTAGGAAAGGAAAACAGAAAAAACAAACAAAAAGTAAAAATCAGTCCCGCGTGAACCACGTCCCAACAGCATCAGCCGCGAGTAAGGACTTCAACGGGTCCGGAGGAAAGACTCATGTAGTGAAGAAACGCTCCTCCGTCGCCCCCAATCTTGAAAAATGAAGCTTTTAGTTTTGAAAAATTTTGAAACATTTAAAAGCTCCGATTAAAGAAAACATTTAATTGCATATATAAACATTTAATTTCAAATACTATAAGCGAAAATAAAAATTCATTAAAGAATTTCTAGGAAGAAAACATAATTTTATACTACTACTATTTTATAGAGTATTTCATAAGTATTTTGCTAGCTCTTATAAATTGAATATTATGATGCATCTATATAAGAGAAAACCCAATCGGGCAATGGATCCTTTTTCATCGCATAGAACATATTAATAATAATGGAGTAAGGGATGACGATTGACGACAAACTGAGCAATATGTAGTATATGTATCAAACAATGTTCTCTTTTTCTTCTTCCACCAACAACATTGTCGTTTGTGATGTACACTTTGACGTCTGAACAGTTGCATAGTATCGAGTGATGACGACGGATGGCTTGGCTGGTGAGGTTCTATGATCAGTTCATCTCTCATCCTCCCATTAATGGAAATACTATCAGATTTGGAGTCACTAATGTTAGTTAAACCTTGCTTGATGTCAATGGGTCCGTCCAAGGTACATTAATGGAAAAATATGGTATATAAGATCGATGTAACTTTAATTCAGCCTGAAAATGACTAATGTATTATGAAGACTGGAAGAGGAGGATGGTATATTAGAGAGGAAACTTATACTATATGGAATTGTACTTCAGTCCAAGGTACACGACTTTGGGCTTCTCTGAATAAAGAACCGTACACGTATGATATTGGACGAATATTATTAAATTGATGGCTTGTGAAGCTAATGAGTAAAATCACATCTATTCATATGGTGTGGAAGAATTATCAAAGAGTACAAAAATAAAACAAATACCTATGTTAAAAAAATATTTGAAAAATACTCCACAAACAAGGGTTTGAGAACATAGCGCAGAAGTGAAGGCATGCAATTACCAAACTCCACTGTTTTCCCCATTAACAATAAACCTTCTCGCCATATTTGATTGGTACAGTCATCTTCTACCAAAAATTCAACTAGAGCTCACTTAACTGCTGGCTAGTACATATTATTCTTTCTATCAAAAGTTTAAGACCTAGGTTGTTTTCGCCAAGCTTCTTTTAGGCATCATCTCCACCATCATTCACAAAGTTAAGCTCACTCGTCTCATATTCGAAATCCCGATCCTCATCTTCCATTGTTGCTCCATACACAAATTGTTTTGTTCCCATTGTTGTGAAAGGCATCAAACCAAATGCCCGAGCTGTCTTGATCTCACGAGCAACCTTTCTCTGGGCCTTGGCACTGATTCCAGTCTGTCCAATGTGCAAAACATAGTTATAAAAGTGTTTGTACCCATTGGCTCACTAGCATACAACATTAGCAGAGGCGTCATTAAAGTGTCAGAAAGTAACCGCGCATACCTTGCTCCTCTTGATAATGATACCTGCTTCAGTGAGGAAGTTTGCAAGAAATTTCACATTCTGCCCATAATTATAGCACAGTAAGTCCACGAGAACATTTGTCATCAGTAATACAGCTGGGACAATTAGCACCTAATTTAAATTCTAACATGTATAAATAAAAATTTCCAAAAAAATCCACAGTCCACACCCTGAAATCAGCTTTGTTTAGTACTTCATGAGTTGTGGTTTCAAACTCAAGCCTCCTAACAGGCTTACGTACTCCAGGTTTTCTCAGGTCAAGATCCTGTATTGGCAAACACACACATACATCAGAGAATGTAGTAACTGAGTCAAAAAGAATGAAAACAAGAAAACCGAAATCATTTTACCACAGTATCGGTATTATCCTAACAGGGCCATCCCAAACATCTCAGTTAAAACAAAGCTCAAACAGAAAACCAACGTCCCACACATATAGATAAAAACCATGCCGGCTTTTGTCCCTTTCTTGGGATTACTCCCCTCATCAAAAACCCAGTGTTTCCTATATTCATGACGAAACAAGCCCCCTCCTTGTTTTGCTTTGATGTAGAATACCTAAATGTGTTTATAGATTCATAAGCAACACCCCCACCCCACCCCCCGGCGACATTTTCAAAATTATCACTTTTTTACATAAACTCCTCCACACATGTTTTTTATAAACACAAGGGTCTTTTCATGAAGAATTTTGGAACACGGGGGAGTTTTGCAATGAATTTGAAGACAAGCAGAGGTTTGGCAATATTTTGCCTCAAAATAGTGTAACACTGCCGGTGATAAGCAGAGGTTTACCGACTAGTTTATTAAAATATATAAGAATTTTACTGAAAAAATTAAGATAGGGGAATTTCATGGTGATGAATTTCAAAAGAGATGGGGGTTTGATGATATTTTAACCTTACATGTATAGTTGTATACCTAGTAAAAAAAAATCAGAGAAACTTGAAAATAGACAGCAAAGATGATGATAATAGAATACTTGAAATCTAGGGCCATTACCAAAACAAAAACCTCTGGAAGGATTCTATGGCAATCACCAGAACAAAAACACTATGCTTATAACCATTAATCATCGAATTAAAAGATCAACACCAAAACAAATAATAGGGAAATATCATGCACTGCACATATATCATGCAAATTTCCTGCAAGTATATATACCTTAGTCTCATAGGTCATCCCACCCATGAAATTAACATCTGGTCTGAAAGTATAATCCTCTCTGGAGACTTCATCGGGATCAAACTCAAAATAGGTGGCTGCTTTCTTTAATTTATTTTCCATCCCATCAGTTAATGAACTGTAACCCTCATCCAGACCATCCAAGAGACGAGATTTGTTTCCAAAATCATTATTTGAGAATCCTGCTCCAGATCTATCATGTGCCTTCTCAGCCCTGTCAAGCTTTTGGTAAAATGAAAATGAATTGAGACCAGGTTCATTCACACCACTAAAGATCCGTTGCTCAAAATCATCAACAGATTCTGAAGGGTTAGAATTCCCCCTTTCATTGTTGCCTGTAAAATGTAGCATTCAGAATGTCACAAGATTTCCAGAAATTCTCGTATTGTCTGTGCTACTTTTTTTTTTTTTCCACAGTAACAGTATCGCAATTATATATCCATCAACCTTCAACAGTTGTTAGCATATCAATCATAAAGCAAAAACGCCAAATTAATTAAGCTGAAAAACCTTAATTATTGGGAAAACAATAACCTGGAAATGGGCTTGCAGAAAAACCCCTAATTATATAAAACGTTGGAAAGCGACGAGATTGGGCGGCATTAGCAGAACGAAATACAGTAGGAACGATATTCATTTCCCAAGTCGAAAATATGAACAGCTGCGGAACGATTCGAGTCGGAAGAAGAGGGCAGTTCGGTTAGCGTGCTGTTCCAGCCAGTGTTTAAAAAACACAATACATTGTTCAAATTTTAAACCCTAATCACCAGCCGCACAATATCCTACCCAAAAAAAATGTAAAACCAAAAAGAGGAAAAACATCCATACCAATTACCACTTACCAGCGGCCAGCGGTGCCGGGCAGAGGGGAGTGCAGGCGCGGCAAGGCAAAGGGGCGGCGGTGAAACGCAGGGGCTGCTATTAAACAACAGAACAGAATTAGGTACTGTATCGTTCAAAAGTGATGCACTTTCGAAGCAAACATTCACACGAAAATATTAAACGATCATGTCTCTACATTAAACAACCGATAAACTAGGAATGGCAATGAGCTGCGTCGGGTCAAGCCGGACTCATTCAGGACCCAAGAACGAACCCAGAACCGAACCTATAGAACCCGGACTCAGACACGTGGACGCATCACCCGAAAGAATGAACAACAATTCAGCAAACTTTGAATCATCTAATCTAAGGGGTGTATTCAATGTAGAGTCTGTAGGATTTTTTTGGACTTTTAAAGTTGGGGTGTATTCAATTTAGATTTTAAAAAGTCTTTAAAAATCTAGGTGTATTCAATACAGATTTTAAAAAGTCTTTAAAAATCTAGGTGTATTCAACATTCCATGGATTTTAAATCTTTATAGATTTTAATGGATTCTCTTAAAAAAATATAACTAAACAAAATCTCTCTATAAATCCATGGATTTCTAAAAGTCAGCCAATCTCTACATGGAGTCTATACAAAATCAATCGACTCTGAAAACTCTACGTGGAGTCTATGGACTTTCTAAATCCACCAACTTTATAAAATCCATATAAATCTGAATTGAATACACCCCTAAACTAATAGTACTAATAAAAACTCAAACACAAATCAAACTAAAATCATACTATAACCAAAATACAACACTGAGTTACTGATCTATAACCATTAACCATACACGAATCTAACATTATAACCAAAATACAACACTGATCTATAATTGTAACCAAAATACAACATTGATCTAACATTATAATTGTAACGTTTACCTTTTTTTGGTGGGAGCACCGAGCACAGGAATGGCGGTCAGGCAAGCACCGAGCACTGAAAATGACGGGAAGACGCGCGAACGAAGAAGAACGCGGGGTCAGGCAAGGACGAGGAGGCAGCACTAAGCAGAGGGACGGCGACGGGAAGACGAACGAAGAACGAGGAGCAGAGAGTAAAGGCGACGCGCATCAGCAGACAGACCTGGACCGGCGAGATGGAGGGGAAAGGCGACGCCAGCGGCCAGCAGATACACGCGGGACGGTGAGCCGGTGCCGGACGGTCGGAGTGGTGGGGGACGTCGGAGGTAGTGGCAGTGTGAACTGTGAAGGGCGAGACTTCGATGAGGTTGCCAGGCTTGACCTTGAGGCTGCGGCGCTGCGCTGAGTGTTGTAAATTGTGATAAAACTGAATGTAATATAGGGTTTCTGCTTATTTAAATCGGGTCGGGTCGGTTGTCGGGTTGTCCGGATCCCAATTGTCATCCCTGATAAACACCATCACTACAAGAATCTGCGCATATAGCGACAGAAAACCACGAATGAAAAAAATCGGTGGCCGATTCCAACCAAGCCTCCGCCTAATTTTTACTGGCGCTCGAACAGCGACCGTTTCTGGCGACGAAAGTGGTCTGTTGCCGATGTGGAGACCCTTTCCGCGACTGTTTTCTAATCGGTGGCGAACCAACGACTCTTCCAGTGACCGATATGTCTGTCGCGGGTCTAGGGCTAGGGCTGTATGTTATCCCTTTCGCCTCAATTTCCATTTGCAGAAAGCTTCCCCAATTATTCGATTCTCCTCTCCCGCGACGCATTCCTTTGTCCATCCCCGCACAGCTCCCGTACCCAACCCCGCGAGCCACCGCCACACTGCTCTAGCCTCAGCCCGCACGCAATCGAAGTTGTCGGCGTCTGGATCGAAGCTGTCGGCCTCTGCAATCGAGCACCGGAAGTGGAAGCTGTTGCGGCATCCCGGCATTCCATGGCCTTTCAGTATAGTGTCTTTTATGGTATTGTATTTCTTTTTCATCTTCGATTGAGAAGCTTTTTGTTAATGATATGTTCTCTTTTTGCCTTTTCATATGTTAAGAGTATGAACTGAAGTAGATTTTTTTAATCTTATTTTCTTTGCCCCTCTGAATTTGTATTTATTTTAGTTTTATTGATTATTTATTTGGGGAACTAAATATATGGTGATTGAAGGCGAACCTGGAGCTATCATTCGAGGGAAAAATGCATTGCTACCTTTCATAAGGTGATTATTTATTGGATCTTAAATCTGGGCATAGCATTAATATTTGCTTCATGGTGGAGTTACTTCTGTTAGTTTGATCCCAATTTTAAAGCAGCACTTGTTTCTCTTTCATGAGGCTAAATAATTGATTGATCCTATTTAGTGAATCAAATTGATGTGGTTAACCACACAGCTTAGGAAATCCTTTTATTTTGCAAAAAGCTATTGCATGAAGAAGGTGGATTTGATAGATGATTGAAAGTATTTTCTATTAACTGATTGATAAAGTGAATGCATAATGTTCTGATGTGTCGGAGATCTATTTTACTACTACTATTATCTCATCATTTTTCATTATTTCTTTCAACATTGAATTTGTTGATGAGGCTCCTACATTTAATTGGATTCCTTTATCTCTTGGAATATTGCACCCCAGTCTTGGATTATTGTCAGAATGAAAATGATCACAATGCCTACACTGAGATGTTTATTTTCATTGTTTTAACCTATTCATTAATGTATGTTCTGGAGCCATTTAATTTTCAAGTTGTAATGAATTAAGTTTAGATTTAACTACAAAGCTCATTAGTGGTTTTTGTTTTTCAGTTTAGATTTAATTAAGTTTATTTTACTCCTCAGCCATACCACCATCTTCAGCTTTTTCTGGTTCCTTCCCATCACTATAGGACGCCCCCCCATCAAAGGGTCTTGTAAGTTGCTCATGCTCCTTGCATTATATAAATACATGCTATTTCCGGATTGTTTATTTCAGGGTCTTGATCTGTTCTTCTTTTAGGGATTGCAAGTTGTTTTAGATCTGAGACCTAATCACAGTGGATTCTTTGAAAATATATCAATTAAATCTTGCACTTCAATTAGTGTAATATGTAGTTGTTTTTTTTTTTTTTGACACTTGTATTTTCAGGTATGTTCTTGCTTGTCTAAGACTTTGGTAGAAGAATAGTTCAAGAAAGTTTGTACGGTAATTCCGTGAATCTTTATTCCCTAATTTTTATTTGAGTATAGTTCCGCTCTTATGAATGATTACTCAATGGATTGTTCATTCCTTCGAATCTTTATCTACATCATTTAGTTTGATTGGTTTTACTGCTCTTATGTATCTCTCGGTGTTCTATTTACTTGTTTTATATATGAAGTATTTCTCTGTATGACCCATTTCTAATGCATCTATCATGCAGATTAACTTCCGTGAGTTTATTCCTAGCATTTTGAATGTGTCCAGACAATGCATGGCTTCTGGTGAAGAGGATATTGTTGTGATTTGACTTTGAGATATTTGATGAGTTAATTGAGTCTCCTAATCTTGATTCTAATTCACACCATCAGGTTAGTTGTGCTGGAATTTTAGCATTCAATGTTTGTGGTGTTGCTTGTTTTTTCTAAAGAAATGGATGAATAATTTTACTTTATTTACCTGACATTCACTTCACTTTGTTTGCTCTTTATATGTTAGGCTTTTCAAATAATTCCATGGCTTGCTGAACCAGCTGGTTGGACCGATTCTGCACATTATGTGCCCGCTTCTTGCTGAACCAACTAATAGGGATGAGGATGATGCTCTTGCATCAGATCAAGTTGCTGCCGAAGTTATCGATACTATGGCTTTAAATCTGTCAAAGCATGTATTGCCTCCTATTCTTGACTATGGCCATGTTTTAGTTTGATGATCAGCTCTATTAATAGTTTTAACTTTGAAACTTATTCTTGTATATTTTGGATGATTTTAGTAATATAATGAATGTTTGGTGATCGTTGAGTGGATTTATATATTTTGGATGGTCTTAATAATATAATTTTGGATGGTTTTAGATATTGCAAATTGGCAGGCTGCAGCAGCAGGATTTTAGTAATATAATGTAATAGGCAGCAAGCAGGAGGATAGCAGGCCTGCAAACCGGCGACCCACTCGGCGACCGAAAATTTCGGTCGTGGATGTCACTCTTTAGATATTGCAAATTCGCCCCTGTTCGCCGACCGACGCAGCGACAGATTTTCGGTCGCCGAATCCCGCGACGGACTGAATTTCAGTCGCCGTTTCTGTTGCCGAAGGCCGCGACTCCCCCATTTTCTGTCGTCAGCTGAAGGTTAACAAAGGTTTGCGCGACGGAACGGATTCTGTCGCCGTTTCGGTCGCCGGAGCTGCTGGCGACCGATTTCAGGCCCTTGGCGACAGATTATGGGGGTCGCTGATCCTGCATTTTCTTGTTGTGCATGTAAAATATGATCACTATCTTCACTAATTGAAAGCCATTGAATTTTAAATTTAAAACCTGACTCGTAATCTTATCATGCTCATTTATTCCTATTGGGTTACTCTTAGCTTTTTATTACAAGAATTACAATTTTTAACAATGGATTTTAAAAGATTTTGTTGGAGAAAAATACTATTACTATTTTAGTAAATGCTATTTATAATATTGTAAAGACTCTGTTTTACTTATGTTTTCACATTTTCCTCCTGCTCACAGAAACACTACATTCCCTTTATATACGCATATCGATGTATAATTTTAATAATAAATAACTTAAATTTTGTATAAGTAATAATAATATAAAATTTATATTCTAAAACTAAAAAATTAGATGGACATAACAATATCTCACTTAATTATATTTTTTTATATAACTACGATAAAAATTTGAATTAAATTAAACTATAAATATTATCAAACGGTGGAATCAGAGTTGATATGCAGTGGTGGGTATAAGTGAGAAAAATAATACTCCCTCCGTTTTTTAAAAGTTATAAAATTTCTGCATTTCACGCAATCCAATGCACATTTTTAACGCTTAATATCTCACACTGTGTACAACTAAAAATTCTAAAAATTTGATATTATAAAACTACGTGATTAGACGAATCCAACATCTCACTTGACTATATTTTATCTTATACAATGTGTTAAAAAATTAAATCAAAGTTACTCAATAAATAATACTAACAACTATGCAAATGTTTCAATTATAAAAAACGGAGGAAGTACTTACACTGATGTTGAATGTTCTTGTATTACTGATAAAACAATGATTTGAATAGTAGTGTTATAAGATTCAATAATAAAAATGTTCCCATGATAGAAACCTTTAATATGACCTCCACAAATTCAAATGATCCAGCAACTTTGGACACACTCTATGCCTGTACCATGAGCAAGCTTTCTCCCTTTTCTATTACTCCTATCCCATTTTATTACAGAGGCTTGCAAACTGTGTATAGTGTGTGTTTGGCTCTGGTGTAGCCAAGGACCTTTTTCTCCTCAAGGGAGGCTATCGGAAAAGGATCAAACCGATTACGGGTTCGGATTAACAATAATGCGCCCACAATTGAATGAATCTTCCTTGAATTGATCAACAATAACACGATACAACGGAGAATCTGCCTGTTGTTAAGAAACAACGGCGGAATTCACCAAAAACAGGGAACCAAACTACCAGCTGCTAAGGAGCAACGGTGGATTTGGAAATGGTAACTGCTACAAACTAGGCTAGATTCTAAGGAAAGCTGTAAAGGAAAGCTGTAAAGAAAGCAGTAAAGATAACAAGGAATTAAAATTGGTAAAAGTAATTTGGGGGTTGGATTGATCTCTCTGATTTTGAATGCGTCGACCCCTATTTATAGCCGGAGCTGGAATAACCGCTCTCCGGCTAACTCCTTTGAGCCGAATTCTTTCTCTCTTCCATTCGGTTGTTTAGGTTTCGGCTGTTTCTTCCCATTTCGGCCGAAATCTTCATCAGCTCCGATTTCCTTCCTTACTATGTGCTTTCGGCCTTACCACTCTTGAGCCCATCTTCTTCTTGGACTTCCTCTTTCTCCCGGCCCATGTCTTATGGCCCAATAGCTCTTTCGCGGCCCATTATTCCATATGGCCCCAACAGATGCCCTCCTTACTTGGGCGAATTGCTTCCATGCGAAAAAGCCCAAGTAACCTCCCTTTCTTCTTCCTTTTGGCGGTTATTTTCTTCTTCTCGAGGATGCTCTCCATCATTCCCCTATTTACGTAGCCCACCACGTACTCGGAGTGAACTGCCTTTCCAACTTCTCCTCTATCTCTCTCCCTTTCCACTTTCTCCGATGGAAAATCCCTCTGCCCCTGTTACTGCTCTTTCTGCTGACCTTCTCAGAATTGAGAACTCTTTTGCTTCTCATTCCGTTCGCCTCTTGCCTGAGGGCTTCTATTCCTTAGGTCCGTTGGGCATTCCTGAAGATATCGATGAATGTACTGCTCGGATCTTTGATAATCGTTCCGTTCTTCTATATGAGCCTTGTTTCTCTTCCAAGCTTTTCCCTTCATCTTTCGCTAATTGGTCTTCGCCCTCTCCTGACTATGTGGCGTGGTACCATCACCTCGAACCCCACTGTCGTGACTCTTGGCATAAGTCATATGTCTACCGTATGATTTCCCTTAGTACCTTGCCACTTCCCACAGATCTTCGCCCTATTCAGGCCCTTCTTTGCTTCTGGAATCCTTCTGTGAACTGTTTTTGTTTCCCCTGGGGGATGATGACTCCCACCATTCAGGACGTGAAACTTCTTCTTGGTCTCTCTGTTCGTGGGGATAACCTCGCCATTATGTCGTTGCCCAAGGAGAAAAATACTGGCTTTTCCTCTGGCGATTCCTTTGCTACTTGGATCGTTTCCCATCAGAGCGATCCTATTTCGCCTGCTCCACACCCTTCAGAGCCTCTTGCTTTTATGATGTATTTCCTTACGAAATTCTTCTGGTGTGTTCCTTCCAAGGGTGTTCTCCTCGAAACACACTCTTTTGCTTCGGCACTTCTTAATCATGTGACCCTACCTTCAGCCGATTTCTTCCTCGCCCATTTGTATGCGGGTATTTCGGCTACTGTGTCGGGTTGGGAAAAAGGTTCGTCTGATAAAGCCCGTGGCCCGTTATGGTTCCTTTACTTGTGGTTGGTTTGGCACTTTCGCGACATTTCGCAATTTCCTCCCCATGACATTCGTCCTAACCATTTTATCGCTCCCGATCTTCTTAGAGCACCCCTTCCTCCTTTGTCGATTCCTCACTGGATCAACTATTTCCTGGGTCGTACTGTCGAACAAGCCTTTTCTCATTATCACTACCGGAAAGCTGACTTTGCTTGGGTTAGGAATATTGCTACTTCCCCCTTTGGGACTCCTCTTCCTTTGGCTTTTGCTCAGATATGGAACAGGTGTATATTACCCCGCCCGATCTTCAATGGTTCCACATTTGTTTCTGCCAAATCTGCTATTCCTTTTGAGGTTTACAATCCCCATTTGGTTAGCCGCCAATTCGGCTTTGGTCAAGACTTAGTGGAGGCCCTCAGAGCCGGAAGACGCCTCTCTGCTTCTGCCAGTCGTCAGCAATGCTCCCTCTATCACAAACGTTTGATCTCCTTCAAGGTTTGGAAGTTTGCTGTTCGTCCAGGGTCCGTTACCTCCCGTTTCCAGTCTTGGTGGAACGGTGTTGCTGGCGTCTTTTTTAGTGCCAACCTTGATTCAGTTCTGCGGAGGGGTGGTTTCTCTCCTATTCTGGCATTCTCTTCTGTCCCTTTATCATCTCCGGGTTCCACTCCTCAGCGCATTATCGGTTCGTCTTCCGCTTCTCGCCCAGGTATGTTTCTTTTCTTTTCCTTTCTTCTTCGGTCGTTGCTCGTTCCTTTTCCTTTATATCTCATTTATCCGATTTCTTCAGACGTTCCTTGCTCCTCTACTTCAGAACCTGGTCGAAAAAGGCCTGTCTCGCCTTCGGCCTCTCTCGTCGACTTTCTCCCTCCTACTCAGACCAGGAGGCGTTCATCTCATTCACCGCTTGGCAGAATCCCTGCCTCCCTTTTCGCGGTTCGTTACACTGTTTTTCTCCTTTTCCAGGCTCCTTTCCTTCGACTAATTCATTTTTCTTATTCTTGTCAGGTCCCACCTGTTTTACCACAACCCGATGTTCAACCACTTCCAACTGTGGTATCGGCTCCTCCGGTAGCCGAATTTCGCACATCGGCCAGTACCAGTGACTTGGCTGTTCCCGCTAGTTCTTCTGCTGTTACCCCTCGGGGTTTGATTGCAAGCTCTACTTCGGCCGACCCTTCCGTCCCTCTTTCGGTCGATCGTCCTCAGCCTATTACGGATTCTGCTACACCTTCCTCTTTAGTTGTTCCGAAACCGTCTGGCCCCCTACCTAGTGGTATGACTGCTGATGAAACCCCTGCCGATCATGTCCCTTTATCGCCATTTCCTGATCGGCATGTCTTGGACGATTTCTTTTCTCCCGCGTCTCTGGTTTCTAGTCCGTCAGATCTTTCTACTCACCTTGGTGATTGTCTGGCCAGGCTATGCAATCTAATCGGCCGACAATCTGACGTGGAATTCGTCAACCCTAAACCGATTCTTATTCTCTTGTCCCATCTTGAGCAGCAATTTCATGACGAGATGGTATCTCTGAATCTGAATGGTACTCTTCAGATGATTACGAAGTCTGTCCTCTCAATGGATCAGGAACTCCTGGCTCACTTAAAGATGCGACATAAGCTTGCCGCCGAACGTGAAGCTGCAGCCTCTTCACGAGCCATCTTTGACAATTATTCTGCAGAGTATCGGGCTCAAATGAGTAAACTGTCTGAAGTGGAATCTCAGGAACTTAAACAGTCCGAGGATCTTGCTTTGATTCGGGCTGAGATAGCCAAGCTCCAGCGACAAGAGAAGGATTTGGAATTAACTTTGGCTCACACTAAGCGAAAATCGGCCGATCTGAAACAATCGATTAAAACCCTTCGTCAATCGGCCGAAGCTCCTAGGGCCAAAATCTTAGACTCTCAGGAGGATGCTTCTTATTTGGCCATGCGGATCAGTTTCAACGATTACATTATTGGTACTTTCCAAGAAAAATGGGCCGAAACCCAGTCTCTAGTTGGTCAACTGGATTCGGCCATCAAGAGCCTTGGTGGGCAGAGTGTAGTTCAAGTCCTTTCTCCACATGTCTTATTTCCTTTGGACCCTTCCGAAATAGAGTCCTCCCCTTCGGGCGATAACCCACCTTTGCCAATCATTCCTTCAGGTACCCTGTTTCCTTCCATTTCCTGTTGTGATTTTCCTTTTATGCTCTCTTACTTATTATTCCTCTTTTCCTTCTTTTCTTCTAGGGAAAACTGGTGCTTCCTGTGGTGCTGGCTCATCGACCGTTCACCTCCCTCCTGGTGAAACTGCTGGTCCTTCTTCCTCGGCAAGTCCGAATCTGATGACACCTTCGGTTAACCCTACTACCGCCACTTCGCGAGGCTTGGATGATGCTGTTCCTGTTGACGATCAGGAAGACCACTAATTTGTCTTTATATATCAGTTCTGTGTTTTGACTTGTCCTTTGTCAAGTGTAAATTTCGGTCACTCTTTCTCTTCTTGACAGCTGTAATCGGCCTTTTTGGACTATGTTGGCCGATACATTGTACTTGGATTCGTATCTTTTGTATCTTTTGTAATGCGATTCGTATCCCGTTGATTCCATTGTTTTCGGTCTCCTTTATTGCTGATTTCTGAATATTAGCAGCCTTTTCCGGGAATCAGCTGTAACGTTTTCCCATAAATAACATTTACTATTGACCGTTTCTTCCGCCAAGCACTTATCTCTTCCTATAAATACCCGGCATTGTTGACACTTATCTATCACTTTTCTTTTTTTTTTTCTCATAACAATATGGATCTCCCTTCTCCCTTGTTCAACTTCCTGTCTCCAGTTCCTCCATGGCCTTTGGCAAGTATTCTCGTGCGAGGATTTCCAGACGTGATACGAAAATTTTTTGCTTATGCAACACGAGTTCAACTAATGCCCTTTTCACCATGTTCGTATGGGCGAGGATCTTTATATGTTATTCCAAATGCAGGTCTCGACGGCTATGCTGATGTGCCCCTTTTCGACTTTGCGGATGCATATCCTGTCGGACCTTTTCTAATGGGGGGAATAACTACCCCTAGTTATTCCTCCCTCCTTTCCCCCTTCCACCGCTTTTGGGTGACTGCCTCGCTGCGCTCCTCCTTCTTCTGTCTGAGGTCGTGCGGCGGCTGTACCCGAGTTTGACTTCTACCTCTGGGACGTTGTACTTTTCGTTCTATCGTATCCTAGAGTAGAAGTTCGGTGGTAGGACTTAAATCGGCAATACTGTTCTGGGGCAAGCAACTGTGCCCCGCTTCTGTGTTGCCGATAGTTTTAGCGGCATTTCTACAAGGCTGAATGTCTTTCAAGGACCTTTCCCTTGTATATGCCTGCTTAGTATAGGACGTTTCCCTTGTATATTGTAATTTCGGGCTATCGACGCCGCTTTCGGCCGAAGTAGCACCTTCTTTGTGCTTATTCGTTCATGCAATAAAATCTTTACTTTTTCGCATCGCTTAATGTTTCATCCCACACTGATGGATAATATTTCTTCATGTATCTCGCATTAACTGGATTTGACATTTGCTCACCATTTTCGTCCACCAACACGTACGCTCCATTTGGTAATCTTGTATGAACAATAAATGGTCCCTCCCAATTGGGACTCCATTTACCTAATCGGCCGTCCTTCTGCTTAGGCGGCCATATAACTTTCCAAACTAAGTCTCCAACTTCGAATCGCTTAAGACGAATTCGCTTATTGTACCAATCGGCCACAATATCTTTATTTTTCTGCAAATTCTCAAAGGCTTGCACCCGATTGGAATTTATCTCCAATAACTCATCTTTCATCGCACAATCATACTGTTCGGCCGACATTGAATCCGCCTGGCTTGTTCTCAAAGTCGGCACTGTTATTTCGGCTGGCAATACTGCATCCATTCCATAAGTCAGCCGAAATGGTGTGAACCCAGTAGCTGAAGTTTTAGCATTTCGATAGGCCCACAGTGCTTCAGATAACTTCTCGTGCCATTTTCTTGGCTGGTCTTCAATCATTTTCTTTATAATTCCTATTAGCTGTTTGTTTGTGGCCTCTGCTTGTCCATTTCCTTGCGGGTAATATGGTGACGAATGTACAATTTTTATCCCGTATTCGTCCGCAAAAGCCTTGACTTTTTCTCCCACAAATACCGTTCCTCTATCTGTTAGAATCGTCTGTGGGATCCCGAATCTATAAATCAACTGTCTCTTAATGAACTCAATCACCTCCTCTTGTGAAATGCTGACATACGCCTGAGCTTCGGCCCATTTTGTGAAGTAATCTGTTGCCACTAGCACGAACTCATGTCTTTTCGACGAAGAGGGATGAACTTTTCCTATGATGTCCATGGCCCATCCTCTGAATGGCCATGGTTTGATCATTATATGTAATTCTTCGGCCGGTAACTTCTGAATCGGCCCATGTTTTTGACATTCGGTGCATCCTTTTGCATATTTTTCACAATCAGGACCCATATTCGGCCAATAATATCCCAGCCGAATAATACTCCACTTCATCGACTTTCCTGCCCGATGCGCGCCACATATTCCTTCATGAACCTCTCCCATTACCCTTCTAGCGTCTTCTTCTCCGACACATCTGAGCAATATTCCATCAATAGCACGCTTGAATAATAACCCTCCTATTATGACGTAGTCCATAGCTTTCCGTTTTTCGGCTGGATTAGCCTCCGAAGGATCTTCTAACGTCTGTGCTATCTTTTTTATCCATTCGGCCTTCTCTGTTTCGGCCAGACGCACTTCTATATTTCCTGCTATCGGCATCAACCGATATTTAGCCGCATGTTGAGCCAATTCATTGGCTTCTTCGTTCTTTTCTCTCGGGATGTATTCAATGTACACCTCATCAAATTCTTCTAACAAAGTAACCGCTTCTTCATACAATCTAATCAACTGGGAACTCTTAACCGAAAAATCGCCTAACAATTGCTGAACAACTACTTGCGAGTCCCCTTTGACTATGATTGCTCTGACTCCTTCTTCTACCAACCGTTGTAATCCCGAAATTAACGCTTTATATTCGGCTTGGTTGTTCGTATATGACTCTGGCAGTTGCACGAAATATTTGTATATCTTGCCCTCCGGCGTTTGTAGGGTAAACCCTGCTCCAACTCCTGAAGCGGCTTTAGAACCATCAAATGTCATTACCCATGGTTGCAAGTATACAATTCCTATCTCACCAACTTCTTTCGGCCGATCCTGATGACCAATGTCATCGGTTATCGAATGTATCACATGATCAGCCAGAAAATCGGCTACAATCTGTCCTTTCATAGCCCTCAAAGGTTGATATCTCAAATCGTACGCATTTAACTTCATGGCCCATTTGGCCATTCTTCGGCTACTGACCGGATCATTCATCATAATCTTAACTATGTCAACCGAAGCTACTACTATCACTTGCCTTGGTTGAATATAATATTCTAATTTCTGGCATGCATGATAAAGACTTAAACATAGTTTATGAATCGGCGAGTACCTTACTTCGGCGTCTCTTAGGATTCGACTAAGATAGTAAATCGCCCGATCCCTTCCTTCATCATCTTCTTGCGCCAGTAATGCTCCAATAGATTCTTCGGCCGCTGCTATATACAACTTCAATGGCCGTCCTAAAATTGGAGGGACCAACACAGGTGGACTCATCAAATCCTGCTTCAATTGTTCGAAGGCTTTTTGTTGGTCGATTCCCCATTTGAACTCCTCTTCCTTCTTTAACCTCAATAAATCGGTTAGTGGTTTCGACTTTCCAGCCGCATTTGCTAAGAATCGTCTCAGAAAACCGATTTTTCCAAGAAACTTCTGTAGACTCTTCTTATCATGTGGAGGTTTGGCTTCTTGGATAGCCCTGGTTTTGTTTGCATCAACTTCTATTCCTTTGTTATGTACCAGGAACCCGAGAAAATTTCCTGCCTGTACTCCGAAAGCACACTTAGCTGGATTCATCTTGACTCCATGCAGCCTCATCCTCGTGAACACCTTCCGCAAATCGTCCAAGTGGCTTTCGATATCTTTGGATCGGACCATGACGTCATCAATATAAACTTCAACACAATCCCCTATGAGGTCATGGAAAACATAGTTCATGGCTCTCTGGTATGTAGCTCCTGCATTCTTCAATCCGAATGGCATCACCACCCATTCATATATCCCTATGGCGCCAGGGCACCGAAATGCAGTCTTGTGAATGTCTTCTTCGGCCATAAAAATTTGGTTGTATCCTGAATATCCATCCATGAAAGATAGCATCCCCTGTTTTGCGGCCGAATCAATCAACAAGTCAACAATAGGCATCATATACTCATCTTTCGGAGTGGCTATATTAAGATTCCTGAAATCAATACAAACTCTCAATTTTCCATTCTTCTTTATTACAGGAACAATATTTGATAGCCATTCTACATATTTAGCTGGCCTAACAAACCCGGCCGCTAACAATTTCTCTATTTCTTCTTTTATTTTTGGGACTAACTCGGGCGCTGCCCTCCTGGCCGGCTGTTTATGCGGCCTGAACCCTTCTTTAATAGGCAGTCTATGCTCTACAATCGACCGCTCCAATCCTGGCATCTCCGTATAGTCCCATGCGAAACAATCCTTGAATTCGACTAGAACCTCCTTGAATCGGCTTGTCATCTGCTGATCAAGATTCGCACTCAATGGGATCTCCCTCGGGTGTTCGTCTGTACCAACATTGACCATTTTCAAGGGGTCTTGAGCTTTGAAATCCGGCGTTCGCTTCGGAATTGCGTCTATTAAATCGCTCCATCCATCTTTATCGTCTGAAACTCCGAGTTCGGCCGATTCGAACTCGGTCGCTTGATTTGGTTGTGCCTCCATCATTTACTTTCTTCTTCAACTGGCCGTTCATCGGCCTGGTATCTGATTTCAAACCCCAAATCTGTCCAATCACACTCGATCACCTGCGGGTACCGATCCCCTACCACTGCTAGGAATGGTTGAATCGGTTTTTCATATAACACCGCATCAATTCGTCCGGCTGAGCTGACTGGAAATGGAGGTTGATCCCCATCTACTTCTTCCACTGTGCCATCCTTCTTCCAAAACCATACTTTCTGGTGAAGTGTTGATGGCAAACATCGGGATGTATGAATCCAGCATCGGCCTAATAGGGCCGCATACGGGACTTCTGCATCCACCACAAAGAACATGGTCGGAATTGATATTGTTCCGACCGTTACATCTACCAGTATACATCCTTCGGCCGCAGTTTGAGCCCCCACAAAACTCATTACCTTCATTCTCGTAGGGAGTAAATCTTCCTTCGAACGGCCTATCTTCGTTAGCGTGGACAGTGGCATGATATTAACTGTGGCTCCTCCGTCGATAAACATTCTTCTGAGTGGTCTCCCATTGACCCAACCTTTAACGTATAAAGGCCTCACATGCTGGGACATCTTCGCAGTTGGAGGCAAAATCGTACCTGGTTGAGCTTCAGGAACAAATGCTTTATATCCTTCCTCAAACGATTTCTCTATTTCGGCTTCCGGCCGAAATACCTCAAATTTATCGAAACAAAAATCCACTATGGGTTCTTCATCACCATAGTATTCTCCATCCTTTTGACAAAAAACCACCGCTGGTTCGGAATCCGACCAGTACTCCTCTTTCTCTTCGGTGGTTACTGTCACCATATTCGCACTAGATCCGAAGTCGAACTTAATCTGCCCAACAGGGGGTGTATCACTATTCGGAATGATAGTTGTCTTTGGTTTCCACTCCCTGGTTCGGACTGGTCTAGGCTTCCATTCCTCTTTGGGTTCCGGCTGCTCACTTTCAACTTTCGGCTGTATTACTTTTGGCCGAAATTCAGTCTTGTTCTTAAGCCGATCATGTCCTTCTTTCGGCTTCCTATCTTCTTTTGATTCGGACCTCAAACGAGCCGAAAATACCCTATTAAGTATTCGTCCTCCCGAGAACGAACAATCATCAGGGAAGTCCTCTTCCATATGCATCATATCATACTCTTCTTGCTCAGAAGCAGCAGCTGCTTTAAGCCGTTGCATTCTTCGTTTGAAAGTACGATACGATCCCTTTCCTTTTGGGACTTTTCTCTCCTCTGCCCTCCAAGCTGAATGGTCATGTCGGCGTTGATCGAAATGCCTTCTTTCTGGAGAGTTTCGGACCCATCGGCCTACCTGAGTATTTGCTGGTGGCCTTCTAAGCTTTTTCATTTCGGGGCTAACAGCTTCTTCAGGGACTGTGATCTGTATCACAGTCTTTCCATTCTGTTTATCGGCTGTTAACTTCATCTCTGAGTCCCATCCGTTGGTTATGATTTTCAACGTTGGTCTCTCACTCTTATCTCCGACCTCGATCTCCTGATGTCTCTCCGATTGCTTGATCCACTCTTTCACCTCATAATTCGCCAATCGGTCGAAAACATCTGTAACTTTCTCTTTTCCCTTCGGAGATCCTAGTCTTTTCCATACTCCTGACTTCTGAGCCGATGGCCGATCCCCAAGCCGATCGTGCACAGAACTCTTACTAGATGATGTTTGATCCCCCAATCGGTCATGCACCGATTTATTCTGATTGGGCTGCACCATCACCATGTTGGCAGCTGGGAACGGATTCTTATCGACTGCCATTAGCCTTTCTGGGAACTTCAGCTTCCCATCATCGACATGCTTCTGAATCAGCTTCCTAAAATGCCCACAGATGGCCGTGGAATGAGTGGCTGATCCGTGGAATCTGCACCATCCGGCCTCCAACTGATCCTTGGTAGGCTGTGGATGGTTTCCTTTAAACTCTAGCAATCCGTTCTTCTGGCAATAATCAAATATTTCGTCCATTTGTGACAAGTCGAAAGAGTAAAACCTTTGAGATTCATCTCCTCCTTCTTTCTCCTTGCCTCTGGCTGGCCGAAGTGCTGGACAAGTCATAGGCTTTTTTATGATTAACTCTGCCCTCGCGACTTCGGCTAATGCAGGAACGTCTTCCGCATTGTACTCTTCCTGAATTTCACATCTATCCAGAGATTCAGCAAATGAGGCAGCTGACTGGATAGGTTGTGACCTTCCGCTTTGACTTCGGCTTGATTTGAAAGCCGCTTGTTCCGCCAAATATGTCTCCATCCTTATTGCTTCAGCCGTTAATTCGGCTACCGTCCTCGGTCTTGTTACCATCAATCTGTCCTTGATGGCAAACTTCAAGTTCTGCTTTAAGATTTGAATATATTCATGCTCAGGCAGCATTGTCTTTACCTGAGCCTTCACTGCATAAAATCTCTCAATGAATTCAGTAACCGACTCAGACGCCTTCTGCTTGGTTGACGTCAGATCAACTACCGAGACTTCCGGACTAGTATTATAGAATCGGTCATGGAATAACCGCTCCATTTCGACCCAAGTATTGACCGATCCCGGTGGCAAGTTAATGTACCATTCGAATGCTGGGCCAGTTAATGACAAACTGAACAATATCAGCTTGTGAAAATCATTTTGCGCGATTCTGGTACATTGAGCTGTAAATCGGCCGATATGCTCGATGGTAGAGCGGCCGACTTCTCCAGAAAAAGTGTTAAAATCTGGAACCTTCACCCCTCTAGGCAGTGGATACTGCTCCTCGATGTAATCTGGATAAGGTTTCCGATACATCGGCCTATTCTCCTGGCCGATGAGATTCCCAAACTGTGTGCGAATAATCTCAGCAATCAGCTCTCTGTCAACCAGTTGTGGTGGATTCTGCTGAAGTGGTGCGTATTGTTGTTGAACCACTGGAGCAGGCGGTTGAACAGCTGGTTGAGGCGGTTGATTCTGTTGCTGATCGTACCTCTGCTGCGGAGGAACAAAAGGCCGAGCTCCATGCCCTCCTGGCGGCCTAAAGGCCTGCTGCTGAAAATTGTGAGGATTTTGCGGTGGATTTTGCGCCACTGGAGCTTGCTGCGCTCCCATCGGATACATACTCCTCGCGATTTCGGCTCTAAACATGGCTGGCATCGCTGCCAGGATATTTCCTTCAATTTGGCGAACCGAGTTGGTAACCGCCGCCTCCACCATAAATTGAACCTGATCTCGGAATCGCGGGGTTAAATCATCGTTTGAAAACTCCTGATTATGGAAATGTGATGGTCCGGGGAACCCTGGGGGGAATTCTCCGGCTTCTGGTGCGCGCTCTTCCTGAATCGGCGGCAAATCAGTCCTCGCCGCCGTGTTTGCTGCTGGAGTTGCTTGTTCAAACGCCATTCTGCGTCCCACTGGGCGTGCCACTGTTTGGCTCTGGTGTAGCCAAGGACCTTTTTCTCCTCAAGGGAGGCTATCGGAAAAGGATCAAACCGATTACGGGTTCGGATTAACAATAATGCGCCCACAATTGAATGAATCTTCCTTGAATTGATCAACAATAACACGATACAACGGAGAATCTGCCTGTTGTTAAGAAACAACGGCGGAATTCACCAAAAACAGGGAACCAAACTACCAGCTGCTAAGGAGCAACGGTGGATTTGGAAATGGTAACTGCTACAAACTAGGCTAGATTCTAAGGAAAGCTGTAAAGGAAAGCTGTAAAGAAAGCAGTAAAGATAACAAGGAATTAAAATTGATAAAAGTAATTTGGGGGTTGGATTGATCTCTCTGATTTTGAATGCGTCGACCCCTATTTATAGCCGGAGCTGGAATAACCGCTCTCCGGCTAACTCCTTTGAGCCGAATTCTTTCTCTCTTCCATTCGGTTGTTTAGGTTTCGGCTGTTTCTTCCCATTTCGGCCGAAATCTTCATCAGCTCCGATTTCCTTCCTTACTATGTGCTTTCGGCCTTACCACTCTTGAGCCCATCTTCTTCTTGGACTTCCTCTTTCTCCCGGCCCATGTCTTATGGCCCAATAGCTCTTTCGCGGCCCATTATTCCATATGGCCCCAACAGATGCCCTCCTTACTTGGGCGAATTGCTTCCATGCGAAAAAGCCCAAGTAACCTCCCTTTCTTCTTCCTTTTGGCGGTTATTTTCTTCTTCTCGAGGATGCTCTCCATCATTCCCCTATTTACGTAGCCCACCACGTACTCGGAGTGAACTGCCTTTCCAACTTCTCCTCTATCTCTCTCCCTTTCCACTTTCTCCGATGGAAAATCCCTCTGCCCCTGTTACTGCTCTTTCTGCTGACCTTCTCAGAATTGAGAACTCTTTTGCTTCTCATTCCGCAGTTCGCCTCTTGCCTGAGGGCTTCTATTCCTTAGGTCCGTTGGGCATTCCTGAAGATATCGATGAATGTACTGCTCGGATCTTTGATAATCGTTCCGTTCTTCTATATGAGCCTTGTTTCTCTTCCAAGCTTTTCCCTTCATCTTTCGCTAATTGGTCTTCGCCCTCTCCTGACTATGTGGCGTGGTACCATCACCTCGAACCCCACTGTCGTGACTCTTGGCATAAGTCATATGTCTACCGTATGATTTCCCTTAGTACCTTGCCACTTCCCACAGATCTTCGCCCTATTCAGGCCCTTCTTTGCTTCTGGAATCCTTCTGTGAACTGTTTTTGTTATAAGATTCAATAATAAAAATGTTCCCATGATAGAAACCTTTAATATGACCTCCACAAATTCAAATGATCCAGCAACTTTGGACACACTCTATGCCTGTACCATGAGCAAGCTTTCTCCCTTTTCTATTACTCCTATCCCATTTTATTACAGAGGCTTGCAAACTGTGTATAGTGTGCTGTCCGAATCTAACGTGAATCAAAGTAAACGGTTCCATTGTGAACAGCATACTTATATAGTAGTACAAATAATTAATACAGATTAATGGACAAAAGATGGCATGCGGTATCTTCAATATGTCGACTGACTACCAGTTTACCACCGCCACGTTGGCATCATATATACTCATCATATTCAATGTTCCATCTTCTGCCCCGGTTGACAATTGTCAGCAGGTGCAGACAGCGCTAAAAATGATGTGTAGCCATTCGTAAAGTGATGTATAAGTCTTATAAAGTGATGTACAGACGGTAGTTTATTTTTTTTATTAGTTTTTAATTCATAACTTCCATCCATCACTTTTTTATACTCACACATCATTTCATATAAGTTTTATACTCACACATCATTTCATATACACATACCCATCACTTTTGAATGTGTCAGCAGCACCGCCATCACCCAAACCCAAACGATTTCCATCAAATCCTACTCTATCACCACCTGCACTGTAATGTCAAGCCGGAGAACATCCTCATGCACGACCGTTTCCGGGCGAAGATATCCGATTTTGGGCTGTCGAAGCTTCTACGCCGCGAACAGTCCGCTCTCTTCACAACAATGAGAGGAACTCGCGGATATCTTGCACCCCAATGGCTTACAAGTTACAAGCTCCGCTGTTTCAGAAAAGACCGACGTCTACAACTTCGGAATAGTACTGTTCGAAATAGTGAGTGGAAGAAAGAACTGCACCATGCGGACAAAGAGTCACAGCCTCGAACACGAGAACAGCAGCTCCTGTGGGAACTCCACGTCTTCATCCGTCCAGGGGCTCGTTTACTTCCCACTATATGCCCTGGAAATGAACGAGCAGCGTAAGCACATGGAGCTGTTTGATCCGAGATTGCAGGGCAGGGCGATTGAAGAAGACGTCGAGAAATTGATACACATTGTGCTGTGCTGCGTGCACGAGGAGCCCAGATTGAGGCCGGACATGGTTACCGTCGTGGGAATGCTGGAAGGCGAGACGCTATTGGGCGAACTAAGGATTGAGTCGCTCAACTTCTTGAATCTTGAGATTCTATGGACTTCGATTCGCTGAGGCTTCAATGGCAAGAGAATCTGAGGATGAAGTTATAGTGCAGAATGGTCTGGGAACTTATGATAGTAGCAGCACAAGCTATGCCTCCAATAATGTGTGCCTTTCTTTCATCTCTTCTCAGCAAATCTCTGGCCCAAGATAGCAATCCAATTGAGTAATTCTTGTTGGGCATTTGTTTTTTTTTTTTTTTTTTTTGTGGATATAAGTATTTGCAAGATTTGAGTTTGTTCATATGAAACAAATTGTGATTGACAAAAACTCAAGAATACAAATATATCGCCACAACAAAGTGAACACAGCAGCACCATTAAAAGCCAGGTAATGGACAAATTGCAGATATATGTAATTGTAGTGTATTTTGTGTGTATATTAAATTTTGTGGTCAATTTTGCTCAATCGGGCAATCCCTAGCGAAATGGCCTTCTTCTCCACAGTTATAACACTCCCGGCCACCGCCGCGGCCTCGGCCGGCTCCGCCGCCCCCGCTGCGGCCGTACCCTCGGCTACCGCCATAGCAATCCCTAGCCAGGTGGCCTATCCTCCCGCAATTGTAGCACTCAACGCCATCGCCGCTTCCGCCGCCTCCACGGCCGCGGCCATAATTAGCAGAACCGCCGCCCCGGCCACGAGCTCCTCGGCTGCCGCCGGGAATGGAAATATTCCTCCTGGCGAGAATGACTACGTCTACGGCTTTGCTGCGGCCGTCGTCGCGACTGCCGACGATGAATTCGACTCTCTGACCTTCCCGGAGGGTGCGGAAACCCTCGGATTGGATCTCGGTCTGGTGGACGAAGAGATCGTCGCCGCCGTCGTCGGGGGTGACGAATCCGTAGCCCTTCTGGCCGCTGAACCATTTAACGGTGCCGATGGATCTTCCGGCGTCGGCCATAGGAATGGGAGGAGGTGTGGGCAGAGTGGTGGTGGTGGAGTGTTAATAGAAGGGCGCGGTATGGATCTTTGGCTGAAAATAATCGGACGCTTTATCCACATAGTATTATTATGCGACGTTGCAATTTTATTCTTTTTGGCTAAAAAGAGAATGTGGCGAGTGGAAAATAGAAAAATAGAGGTGCATAATAGTAGTACTATATCTGAAATTGCAATAATATTGCAATGGATGTGGATAAATGCGAAATTGATGTAAGAGTAGGATTGTGCAGCAAGAAAAAGAGAGTTGTGGGGAACTGGAAAGCGAAAAGGGCCCATGTAATGAAGACAAGACATTACTGCGTTAATATGAAGCACATTGCCATTATTACATGGTTTAAGTTAGGCAATAGTTATGGTACTACCAATGTGAATGGCTACCAATGTGAATGGTAGTACATCAAGACAAATCATCTCAACCATATAAAAATATCCAATGACTATAAAATAACAAGGGCAGAATTGTCAAACATAAATAATTATCTTTAGTAATAAAATTATTCACAAAATCAATTTAGTGATTTCTATCCTTAAATAAAGATCATATAAAAAATTTGCATAAGTTAGCCCTCTTTTGACACAATTCATGGCATAATAATAGAGAAATTATCTTTATTCATCTCTTTCACTCGTTAGTCTTTCATTCCTCTTAATTTGCTATTTTTTTATTTTGAATTTCTAAAATATGATCGGATATTTAGATTCCTTGCATCAAGTAGATAAATTTTTATATAAAGAACGTCCAAATCCGAGCTCATTTGAGAAAGTTAGAGCCATTTGAAGTTTGTAATATAAATTTTGTTCTATATACTACGTCGTTGAAATGCATAGGCTATGTCGCTGAATTGTAATGTCTCCATCGCTGAATTGTAAAGGCTCCATCGCTGAATTACATAGCCACCGTCGCTGAAATGTAAAGACTGTGTTTTTTAAAACCGCAATGCACTTTAAATGGCTCTAACTTTATCAAACGAACTCGGATTTTGACGTTCTTTATATGAAAATTTACCTACTTGATGCAATGAATCTAAATTTCCCATAAAACTTTGGAAATTACAAATAGATAAATACCAGATTCAAAAGAAAAGATATCTTATGCTCGTTGTTTTGAAAATATGATATTTATATGTTCAGACTTTCTAAAATCTGAGAGAATATTTAAATTCCTTGCATTGAGTAAATAGATTTTCATATAAAGAACGTCCAAATCGGAGGTCATTTGAGAAAGTTAAAGCCATTTGAAGTTTGTCACATAAATTTTGTTGTATTGGCTACGTCGCTGAAATGCATAGGCTATATCGCTAAATTATAACGCCTCCGTTGCTGAATTGTAAAGCCTCCGTCGCTGAATTGTAAAGCCCCCGTCGCTGAATTACATAGCCACCGTCACTGAAATGTAAAGGCCGTGTTTCTGAAAATTGCAATGAACTTCAAATGACTCTAACTTTCTCAAATAAACTCGAATTTTCACATTCTTTATATGAAAATCTATCTACTCGATGCAAGGAATTTAAATTTCCTATCAAATTTTTGAAATTATAAATTGATAAATACCAGATTTTTCAAAGGAAATGATATCTTATTCTCGTTATTTTAAAAATATGATATTTATCTTGTTAGACTTTCTAAATTTTGGTAGGATATTTAAATTCCTTGCATTGAGTAGATAAATTTTCATATAAAGAACGTCCAAATCCGAGCTCATTTGAAAAAGTTAGAGCCATTTGAAGTTTGTCATAAAAAACTATGTTGTATAGGCTATGTCGCTGAATTGTAAAGCTCACGTCGCTGAATTGCAAAGCCACCGTCGCTGAAATGTAAATGCTACGTTTTTTAAAATTGCAATTAACTTCAAATGACTCTAACTTTCTCAAACGAACTCGGATTTTGATGTTCTTTATATGAAAATTTACCTACTCGATACAAGTAATCTAAATTTCGTATCAAATTTTAGAAATTCCAAAAAGAAAAAGTAGATTATGAGGGAGAGAGAAGTATGAGCATGAGAATTGAGAAAAATGAATATAGATTATTTGGACTTATTGAAATTACAATAGTACCATTTGTATTAATCTTAGCCATTGATTTCAATATTTCATCAATGGCTTGGATGTGCCACAGTACATCAAGAGACATGGGTCTCAGCACTCTAACCAAAGCCTTAAGTTATGGTGCGATTGATACTTTTGTCTTGATGTACTGTGGTGTACTTGAACCGTTGATTTAATTTGTAAATTGATGGTTAAGATTAACTTGAGGGTTGAAATAGTAAATTTGTTATATTATTGGAAAATGAACGTTGTTCTTCTTCTTCTCCGCATTTTATCTTACATTATCCTCCAATTTGCTTAATTATATTGCTATACATAGATATACGTCGCTGAAATGTTTTTAAATAAAGTCGTTGAATTATTCATGAAAACGTACCCGAAATGCTGCTACTTGAGTCGCTGAATTGTTGACGAAAAGTCGCTGAATTGTTCTTGATAGCATCGCTGAATTGTTCTTGATAAGGTCGTTGAATTGTTCATGAAAAACGTCGCTGAATTATTTTTGGTATCATCACTGCATTGTATTTTGTACCATCGCTGAATTCTTCTTGCAGAGTCGCTGAATTCTTCTTGGTAGACTGAATTGTTGACGAAAAGTCGCTGAATTGTTCTTGATAGCATCGCTGAATTGTTCTTGATAAGGTCGTTGAATTGTTCATGAAAAACGTCGCTGAATTATTTTTGGTATCATCACTGCATTGTATTTTGTACCATCGCTGAATTCTTCTTGCAGAGTCGCTGAATTCTTCTTGGTAGAGTCGCTGAATTCTTCTAGGTATGATCGCTGAATTCATCTACATATAGTCGGTGAATATATTTGACAGCATAAGTGGTTTGATTTTTGGTAGCATCGCTGAATTCTTCTTGGTTCCGTCGCTGAAATATGCTAGTCATGATCGCTGAAATCTGATAGATAGTGTCGCTAAAATATTTTGATAGCAGCACTAAATTATTTTTGGTAGCACCGCGGAATTGTATTTTGGTAGCATCGCTGAATTATGCAGGGCAATGTCGCTGAATTATGCTATATACTGTCGCTGAATTCTTCATGAACTATTTTTGATACCATCACTGAATTATTTTTTGTAGAATCGCTGAATAATGTGCTGCGGATTCTTTCGATCGCTGATTAATAGATTTGTTACCCTATTTATTAAGTATAATCGATCAGGAAAAAATATTATTTGGAATGTTAGATATGGTTACCAAATATTTGATATGATTTACCAAATATTATATTGATAACATACTAAATATAGGGTTATATCTTCCGTTACATATTTTGTTGGACAACTTTACCATTTTCCATTTACAACCCTTGGATTTGAAATCAACGCTCCAGATTTTCGCCTTGATGTGCTGCGGATTCTTTCGATCGCACCCTAACTGGACCCTTATTACAGTATCCACGTCGTCAAATTCATTACAGTATTCACTAATCTCATTACATTAGTATTCACGTCTTAATTCTTACATCTACACAAACCCAAATACTCATCTATTCTTTGTATTTCCTCAACATTATGGATTGAGGAGTGAGTGTAACCAATAAACAACATTTTCCATAGAGAAATTTCTATGAATTACAGTAATCTGAAAAAAAAAAATAGTAATACTGTAATTTTTAAATGAAAGAGAATTTTGACAACCCTCTAAATCAAACGAATTTCAGATTGGTTATATTAAGACTTTAGTAAATTTCCCTAGCACCAGTAAGTTAATTAACAAATAGTACAAGTGATAAATGGGCCTCTCTGGCCCAATATGAGTTGAGCTTAACCCATGTCCTTACTCCTTGGTGACTTCATGAACTGTGTTGTCCTGTAATTTATAATGGAGTATTACTACTGTTGTCGAGTCGAGGCGAGCTCAAGTAGTGGTGGAACACTCGAGCTCGACTCGTTGGTAATTCTGGCTACTCGAGCTCGACTCACTCGGCAATATATATATATATATTGCTAATCGAGTCAAGTAGTTCGAGCTTGAATTTTTTTTTTTGTCTGAGTTGAGTTGGGTAACTCGAGTACTCGAGCTCTTCGAGTTTTTTTCTTTAAAATATTTTTGAATTTTTTCTAAAAAAAAAACTAATCGAGTATTCGAGTACGAGTAGCTAATTTGAGCTCGATGAGTACTCGACTCGAATAGATACTCGATGAGTATCGTGTATTTGAGCTCGAGTTCGAGCCCGATACTCGACTCGACTTAAATTTTTCGAGTACCGAATCAAGTTCGAGTAGCTCTACTCGTTAATCACCTCTAAGTATTAGAGAGTGTAACTACCATTTAAAATTTTCAACCTACATAGGGATTTACACTAGATTCATTTTCACCTCTCAAGTCAACGTCAAATAAATCGGTTGACTTGTTTTGAAATGAACTTACATGTGCCTTGCTAATTTAGGAATAGGATCACATAGTTTCGGATATATTTCAGGCGTCTGAAAACGAACGGATCCTCTAGCGAATAGCGCTTCAAACGTCCCTATTGAATGATGGTGTTACCCATATATTTGTACTGATTGATTTTGTTGAATCAAATTCACCTTTTTGCTCATGAAAAAGACACAAAAAACTTCTATGTGCTTTGCTTCACTTCCACCATAATTTTTCGTTCTTTTCGGAAAACGACTCCACAAAATCAAAATGAAATTAAAATAAAATCATTTTCGAGCCTTAATCCTTTGCCAACCTTCAAGGGCATACGTACAAAAAAAATCAAATACTCCTAATATTCTTCCCACAAAATATAAATATAAACACACTAAATACTCTTTATATAAGAAACGAAAAAAATAATGTTTATTTAACAACCAACAAACAGAAAACCTCTTACCTATCCATAATTAATAAACATTCCCCAAATAACTGAAGTCTTGCTTTTTCTTGATAATAATATATTTTAACAAAAATAATGTCAATAAAAATAGAGAATTTTCTTCGTGCTTTCCATCATCCTAAAAGTCGGGCCTCAAATTGGTCCAATTGTTTGTTGTAATAACTATTAACTGATATGTTACGTTGATCAAAATAAATAATGCATCTTCTTGGTCATTTCAATAATGTCAAAACTGGGCGGGGCCTCAATTTGACCTAACATACATCTACTTGTTTACTACTTGTTTACTAGGGGTGGGCACGGTTCGGTTAACCTGAATTTTCCAGATATTTGTATTTGTATTTGAACCGGACGAATATTTCATTTAAGTATTTGTATTTGTAACCGAAATCCTTGGTTAACCGGGGGTTCGGTTTCGATTCGATTCAGCAGTTAGGCGAATCGGTTCGAATATTTTGTCCGCCCTCTAAAAAGTAGTAAATTTTAATTTTGAGGTCATTATACTACAAGAAAAAAATATAGGAGTATATAACAATCGAATCCAGTTATTCTTTTTTATATTATCCAAATATGTCACTGTATGTAACGAATCTTAATCTAGTGATATATTTCATATATTAATGGGGTGTTCTTAAAGACAAAAAAAATCAATATAGGCTTATGTTGACATATTTTGATAATTAGCTCTTTAGTTTTAAATATTAATTTTATTTTATACTTAAATAACCAAATAAATAATGATATACTAGTATTGATATACCATCAAATATCTATAATATATACAATATATAAAAAATTTAAAAATATGATAAATATATTCGGTTCGGTTCGGTTTATCGGGAAAATTGTATTTGTATTTGAGTCGGCGAATAGTGAAATATAATATTTGTATTTGCTCCGGGGTCCTCGGTAAACTGAAAATTCGGTTCGATTTCAGTTCGATTCAGCGGTTTAACAAATCGGTTCGAATATTTTGACCACTCTATTTACTACTGCACTAACTCATTCTTGGCTCACTTTGACCACAACCTATGGCTTCAAATATTCATCTCTAATTTTATATATCATTTAATTTTATTATTTAGTAAAAGTTATCTATTCAGTAGTAGTATTTAAGGAAAAAAATACACTTATGTTATTTTTTTTTTCAGGAAAAAGGAGGGCTGAAGCATTTATTTCAAAAATTGTTGTGCTACATGTACACTAGCTAATTTAGTTACAATTGAAAATGACATTTTAGATAAAATTTCTTTTGATAATTTAATGGATGAATTTAGTTCAAAGAACAGGGACAAGATTTGATAAGATTTTTCAATAGTATACTTCTATTTGTTTTCAAAGATATTTTTTTTATAATACTCTTTTTTTATATAGTTCTTTTATTATATTTAAATTATTTAGTATGATTTATTTTTATTATATATTTTTAAACATTGACAACTATGTATTGACAAAGTTGTGTGGGAGTCCAAGCCACACAAATTTAAAACGGGGATAAAAGGGGAGGGATAGGGACTGTGTCGGAATCGAACTCCCAACCTATGGTTGGAAGGTAGGGAACATGACCACTTGGGTCAAGTCTTATTCCTATTTATTTTTATTATGTTAAATTTATTAATTAATATTAAGTAATTTATTTTTTTATCATTATATGGAGCTCAATTAGTACATTTGCTCCGGTGCCCAAAAAATTCGAGACAACTCCGTCCGAGGATACTATAATAAATCTAAATTTATATTGCTGCATTTTTATATTTATTTTATTTTGCATTGGATGGTAATGCAACCTAATAATGACCAATTAAATAAATCTAAACATTAAGAATAATACTATACATAAACATTCACGGTTGAATTAACTTTCAATTTGAACAAAATACCTGAAACTGTAAAGCATTCACAAATTATATTTTAGTTCTAAACAATTATATTATTGGATAATATAATCAACGCAAAATGTATTGAAAAAAACACATCATAGGAAAAAACCAATCCGTTTATGATACAACCCTTTAATAAATCTGTATATACAGACATCACATAAAAACAATTCTCCCATCACATAAAACATCTCTTAAGTCACATATTCTTCCATCACATAGAACATCTTTTTCATCACACACACAAAACATTCTTCAATTACATGAAATGTTTCTTCCATTACATATATAGAGTCTGCATATACAAATGTATGCAGTCCGGTTCCTGTACTGGCAATTAATTTGCCTGTACATGCTAAATGATGGCTACGCTATGAAAAATGATGTTAGATCCATGAAAAATAATGTTGCTTATTTTATAATATTCATCATTTTTTCATGCGCACACATCATTTGACACCGTCATCATTTTTCATTGCTCTAGCGTCATTTTTCTATACGTATCCATCATTCCATTTTTTGTCAGTATGTACAGTTGACAGCACACAAGCCACACCCAAACGTATGCACCTAATCCACACCCGCAAAACCCGAACAATAAATTTCTGTCCAAATTAGCCAATAAAAACAGAACTAAATATAGCCAAATTAGGTTAGACCCATAAGGACGTGGTCCCCTGCGTTTGGCCCTCTATTAGACAAGACTTTTGTGGACGAATTTCTAATTTCTTGCCAGACATGAAGGAATGACAGTCATGCAATTGGCATCGTTACAAATAACCTTAGCTAAAATTTCTCAAAATTCCTATCAAGAATATTCAAGAAGCTAAGCCAATAATGGGAAACTTGCCTCATTTATGAGCATTCGGCAAATTTTAACAACTATCAATAATTCACCATCACATTCGGCAAATTTTAACAACTATCAATAATGGGAAACATTTCAGTTTTTCACGCAATTCAATACACATTTTTAACGTTTAATATATCAAATTGTATAAAAATAAAAATTATAAAAATTTAATATTCTAAAACTATATGATTAGACGAATCTAACAAGATCTTACTTGACTATGTTTTATCTTATATTACTATGTTTAAAAATTGAATCAAATGTATTGAATGAATAGTATAAACTATTCACATGTTTCAACTAATAGAAAACGGAGGGAGTATATACAATGTTGCTTGATTCAATAATCAATATGCTTGGAAGGAAACCCACAAAAAGACAACTTGACTTGGTCATCGTATGTAATATATGGTACTAGTATATCTTTTACATGCCTTTTGGAGGAGAATTTCAAATTCAAGGAAATTAAGAAATCAATTCAAAATATACGATCACTATTTTGCCCTTAAGATATGTAGCCTTTTTTTCATTATATTTTTTATTTTTTATTGTCGCAAATAGATGTAAACAAATATTTTTTTAACATCATCACGTTCCATCGCCTTAATTAATTTATACCGATTTAATTACTGAATTAATAAAGTAATTTTACAGCGACTTAATTACTAAAAGAATTGAGTAATTTGGTGCACACTTAAAATTTTTTCTAATTAACAGTCATAATTTCAACGCACAATTATACATTTTAAATTTAAATGCTTCCAACATTACTCCCTCGTTACTTTTTAGTAGTATTTTTAGATATTAAAAAGTGTTTCAAATTAAATAGTTGTCTTCTGTAAGTAGTTATAGGTAATTATGTTGTGTTATTACTATATTACCCTTTATTTTATATAAAGGTTATTTCTTGATATTTATTACGAAAGAGTTCAGTTAAATTGTAAAAATAAAAATTTATGAGTTAATTAATACAAATTTTGGTTATTGAAATTGAACTGAAAGAGACAAATATTTAGGAACGGATTGGAGTATTTCATAATAATTACGAAAGAGAAAATACAAGATAGTGTTTTACCTCTTAATTTCGTCTTGCCTCATTTCATATGAATTTGTTTTTGTCTCAATTGAGAAAACATTTGATTGACCATAACTCCAAATAGTAATTTAAATCGATCACGCCAAAAATTAAATTAATGTATATATACACTCCATATATATTAATTAACAGGTTGCTTTCAACCCTAAATCTGATAATTTTTTTCAGAGACGGAATTTCGTGTGCATTGCTTATTAATGAAAAATTCAAAAATCAACAGACACGCAATAAATTAGAACAAAACATTTCAAATCAAAATCATCCCTTGCATGTCATAAATAGTATGTAGACTTTGAAGAATTAAAGTAATTAATTAATAGGTGATGGAAGCTAAGAAGGAAGCTTCTACTAAGTTGTCGTCACATATGTGATCAACACATCTCTCATCATCACTTATCAGCCCAGTAGACTTTTTACACAGGAATTTGATCGAGGTAAAATGCAGATTCACCAGCAATAGTAAATTGAAGAATTACTGGTGGGTTCAGATTTTTGAATTACTGAGGTTGAAATATAGTGATTCATTAATGGAGTAATAATGCAAGGATGTTCGATCTATATTTTATCAATTTATTAACTCTAATCTCATCAATTTATTTTATCTATAATTGTTTTCTCAAATTCTTAGTTGGGTACGATTATACCAACATTAATGCACTGGTTCTCATCAATTCTTTGTAATTTGTGTGGCATTGACCCCATCATCATTTCTCAGCCTGTATGCACTGTTTAACAAAAAAAATTAGGAGTATTAGTTAATTATAAGTGTTAGTAATAACAATAAGTGTATTTACCGAGTCTATTTTTTTTTTGGATGAACAACCTATACAGGTTATGAAATAAGTGATGAGAATGCATATCATTATACAATTATAAAATGGAGAATTAGGAGGCCGGATGTGGAATCGACACCCAACCTGAAAGTTGGAACTAAAAGAATTTGACCACTTGACCGAATTCTAGATATTAACAAAAAAAAAAGTTAAAAATTTAAAAATTGGTCAAAAATATTAAATATGTATATCAACTTGAACAAAAAAAATTGTGACAACTCTCAAGTGCCACGAAACTGCTTTGGAAGGCTTTGCTTTAAGTCAACCATTTAAATCATTAAATAATTGGTGTATATATATACACACACACATTATTATTGATTTTCATAAACACAGCTATTTTACACATACGTTTCATCTCCATCCACTTTCATTTCACCACAAGAATCTGCAATCCGCAGGACACTACTCAATCAATCTCATATAGTATATAATGGAGTGCAGAAAATTTGAAATTACCCTAATCTCCGCCAACAACCTCGAGGACGTCCGCCGCCTCTTCAAGATGAAGGTCTACTGCCGCGTCACCATCGGCCCCGCCGGTCCCGACGGCCCCTGCAACGAGAAGCGCACCCCGGCCGACAAGCACGGCGAGATCAACCCGGCCTGGAACTACATGATGAACTACACCGTGGGCGAGTCGATGCTCGCTAATTACAACACCATGCTCGGTGTGAAGCTCTACTGCAAGAGGAAACTCGGCGACCGGTACATCGGCGAGATCCATACTCCCTTGAAGGAGCTCTTCGACTACGCCCGGACCACCGGCGGCGCCGCCATCCTGACCTTCCCCGTGCAGAAGGGGTGCGTCAACTCGCAGGGCGCTCTGCGGTTATCCTACAAATTTGGGGAGAAAGTGCTCATTGATAAATTGCTGCTCGCTGAAAGCATCGCGGCTTCTGGATGGAGCCTCTGCTGCGATCGATAGCAGGATGGATAGATTGGATTGGGTCTTCGATTTTTCGATTTGGATCTGAAGTTTGAAATTGGGGTTTGGGAAATCTTTTTTTAAATCCTTGGGTGGGTTTAGGGGGAAAAGGATATGAAAATTGAAAATCCTCATGTCTGGTTTTTTTTCTTCTTCTTCTTCAATTCAACTTCAGTTTCCTTTTACTGGTATTTGCTTGGCTTTTAGGTTTAGAATTAGGGTTTTCGAGGGTGTGTGTTTCTTGAAGTTTTGAAATTGTATGTATGTGATGTGTATATATAATGATTAAGATTTCTACACTTTTAATTTGGTTTGGAATAACTCTTTTGGTTTGTGAGATTTGATCTTAATTGAAGATCATGAACTTGTTTGTGTATGTTTTGTTTACTATTTAGGGTATTAATTTTACTCATACTTCACTTTGATTGCAAGAATAATCACAAGAAATCAACACAAAATACATCTCCTTAAAACCCAATTAAAAATTTGAACTTTAAAAAAAAAAATCATTATTTCATCAATTGCTTGTACACACACTCATCCCACATTCAAATTAAATAATTAAATGCAAATATATCTAATAAGGTATTGATCGTTGGGATCATTTCACTATATCGGGATAATTGATTTTTTTTTAGTATTGTCCCTCTTCAAATGAAAAATATTGAGAAATTCTATTGACTTATCTATCTGTATAGTTAATGCATTGTTAATTTTATTACTTTACCATCAAACAATTAATTAAAATATGAACAAGTTTCAACTTTCTGTATAGATAGCATCTCAATAATTATCAGCCATCTAATTGTAAGAATAATAGAAGTAAAATACTAGTACAATAGTAGAAGAGAAAATCACCAAGTGTACATAAGTTATTACAGAACGACTTCCATCATTCAATGGATGGGTCCACACTCCACAATACACATGTTAAATTAAAATAAAATGGCCTTGAAATTACAAGTTGGAAATTCTCTAACTTCATGTTGACGTGATGTGATGATGATCGATATGTAAATTTATTTATAAATGTCGTTAGAATATGTATATTGTCACATCGATAATTAAGAAAATTACGAATTGGAATCAAATTAAACACAACAAACAGAATACTTATCATTGTTTTTTACTTATTTAAATAAAATAGTCCACATACCTACAAATATATGTAGGCGGGAAATGATTAAGAAAGACTTGAGGTTGAGGGAAGACTTTTGGTCGTTGAAATTTATTTGAACTTTCAAAATAGTATAATGAATAACTAGCAAGTAACCCGTCGAGACTCGACGGGCATATTTATATATTTTATATAACATTTATATTTATATTATATAAATTAATAATAAATTGTATTTTGAGTAATGAAAAATATGTAATGATTTTATATAGATTTGAAAAAGGAGTATATGATAATATAATTTAATTATTTTTAAAACTAAGAAATAAATCATATTATACCGCCTTCTTTAGCTTCTGTGGCTTGTCGGTACAAACCTAACATATCAACAAAAATAATTATTAAAATAATATTTTTATTTAATTTGAAATTTAAATTAAAATAAAATAAAAAATTAATTATAAGTACTAAGCATAATATGAAAAATTCCCCCGCAATTTGCTCAAAATTTCATTGTTAAAAATCTGATTGGTAAGGGCTAGTATAACACTATCCTTAAAAATATTTGTATTAGAAGTGGTGTGTACTATAAAAAATTGCAGAGTTTATAAGAATATCATCTGGAAATGTCACAACTGATTGTACATCTCCAAAATCAATAACAATTTTACCATCACATACATCAAGTATCAATATTGCAATTTTTTTGTCATGTATAAATTTCATTGTAAACATTTCCTGTGGTATGTTGAGTTAACCATTCTTAATTGTATATTAATACTTTAAGTCATATCTTGCTAGTGACACGAAATATTGCAACATAACTGTTAATGGCTAAAAATTGATTTTCGAAGATAAAGTCCAACATTCTTTAAAGATTGACATTGACTTTTCTTTATAATCATAGAAAAATAAATCGCGAGTGAGAATTTTCTCATCTGAAATCGAATGAAAAATTTGATTAAATCAGATAGGCTCATAATTATTATACCAATTAAGAATTTTCTATTTTCATGGTTTCTCAAACATTAATTTAACCTCAATTATATAGTTCTGCATCTTAGTTACGATCAACCTACTTCCATTGCATAATTTATTTGATGGATCTATATTCCTAAGATGCATGACTATGCAACCCTCATTCAACTATATTTTTCGGTAATCTAGAACAATTGATTGTGTTTAGGTATTCCAGTAAAAATAATTCAATGGCTTTACTTATGCTTTCATCATCTTGATAAATATTGTTAGAACTGATATATATATATATATATATATATATACATGTTCATTTGTAGATATATGTTCCAAGATGTAATCATTGATCGTATGAGCAATCATTGGTATCAGTTAGTATAACATAATTTTTAAAAATATCTGGATTTGAAGTGCTGCAGTTAATATTTGCATAAGTACTCTGAACAAATACCGCTATATGATCTTCCGTATATTTTATAAAATTATCATTTGGAAATGTCACATCTAATTGTACATCTTCAAGATCAATTACCATCACGTATATTTTACCAATTATCATCGCGTATATGAAATATTCATTGTGCAAATTCTGTCATATATAATTTTCATTGTAAACAATATTTCTTGTAGTATCTTAAGTTAATCCATCTTAATTACATATTACTTCGAATCCTCTCTTTCCAGTGACACGAGATATTGCAACATATTACTGACACGGGTAAAAACTTGTTTTGAAAATAAAGCCCAACTTTCTTTAAAAATTGACATTGAGTTTTTTCTAATAGTCATAGTAAAACAAACTGTGAGATGGAAAATTTTTCCTCTGAAATCAAATGGAGAACTTGGTTAATACAGACTGTCTAATAATCATTCTATCAATTAAGAATTTTCATCCCAAATAATGAGTTTTGTTTTATTGAGAAGAGAGGTTAAATAATGTTATGGAGTAAGTTTTTCTCAGGTAGAATTCTCGTCACAATCTAGTTGAATACTAAATTTAGAATATGCAGTCCACTGGATGCTACAGGCAGCACCATATCATCTCTTCCACGAAGGGCTATACATAATGTTTTCTAGATAAATTATTGATAAATGTCTTATCATTTCCACCACGTAAAGAAAAAAATCAAACATCATCACTATCAACTACAGACATTATTTTATTATAACATTATTATGTTCATCAATCAAAAAAGATAATAGCTTAGCATGATCCGCCTTCATTTTTTCCTTATTATAATATGTCTGTTCTAGTATCAATATATTATATGTTTTCAGACGTTAAAACTTTATTCAGTATCGGCATTCCAGATAAAATTTTCAAAGTTATATAATTCGCAGCAATTAGCCTTTTCAATTCCTAATAAAGCTATATTTATATTTGTTATTCCGTCAATTATAAATCTATTAAAATATAGACTAATGAATTATTTCTTAAAAATAGATTAAAAAAATAAAATTTTCCTTTATTTACTGATGGATCTATTCGCACTCCCAATAACTTTTTATACATCAGATTCTTTTATTTATAATATACTTTATGAAAATAATTAATTTACTTTAAACCAATTATCCAAAGAATATGAATTTTCACATTTCCCTTAAAAAATTATAATCGTTTTGAATTATTTTTAGAGATAACAATTTTGTTAGGCAATCAGAAATATCAATTTTCAGATTTTAGCCATTATTTTTTCATTTACAATTTTGAGCCACTACAAGGCTGTCAGACCCACAAAAAGGACCAAAACGGATCGCATGTTTTTCAAATCGCCTCATTATGGTCAAAAATGGAAATCACATCCCTCTGATAGCCTATTTAAGTTTTTTTAATTCTTTTTTTATATAACTAAAATAAATAAAATTTTAATTCCATCCGATTATTTATGTCTCATTTTTCCTTTTTGGCATTTCGAATAAAAAATAACCAATTAATAATAATGTGTCAAACCATATCTCGATTCCATATAAATTAAAAATTTCATATCTTTTTTAAACTGAAAATTATGTGCACAAAACAATGCAGAATCTAAAATAAATAAATAAATAATGCAAAAATCTAAAATAATAATACAATGCAAAAATCTAAAATAAATAAATAAATAAATAAATGCAAAATTGAAATTTGAAATCTTTAAAAGATAAAAATTATAGGAATTCCACGTAAGTTAAAATTTTATATCTTTTAAAAACTGAAAATTGTGTAAAAATAAAAATTGTTGGAATAAAAGTGCAAAAATCTAATATAAATAAATAAAAAAACCAAAATCTAATATAAATAAATGCAAATATACAAAAATTCAAATTTCAAATCTTTTAAAATTGGTAATTGTGGGAATTCCATATAAATTAAAAATTTCATATCTTTTTAAAAATGGAAATGAGGATTTTCATATCCAAATCAATAAATATTTTGACATAAATAAATAGTAAATAAATAACAAATCCAAAAATCTAATTTTAATTAATAGAAAATGCAAAAATCTAAGAAAATTGGAAATTTAGAATGGAGACGCCACATTAAATATTGATTTGGTTGACCACTAATGGTTTTAATAATATATAGATAATATACTGTTACTGAATTAGACATTCTACTACTTTGTTCTCATCTTGGTTTATTGATTGGTATAGTACATTATTTAGTACCCCACTCAGATTGGCATGCATCTCTAACAGTAGTTGTTTTTGTTGTATGTTCAGCAAGTAGTTACTATATATTTTTTTTTTTAACTTCACCCATCCTGCACTGCACGCAATTCAATGCACATTTTCAATCATCAATATCTCATATTATATATAAGTAAAAATTATAAAAATTTGATATTATAAAACTACGCGATTAGACGAATTCAACAACATCTCACTTGACTATGTTTTATCTTATATAACTATGATAAAAAGATGAATCAAAGTTACTTAATGAATAGTTTCTACTATTCAAAGGGAGAAGATAAAAAAAACGGAGGGAGTATGTATGTATAGTAGTGATTCATTCAACACATTTGTAGCTATTATTAGTAGTATTATTCAAATAATCAAGGCAATTGAAATAAATTCAACATTTTCAATTAAATATGTATGTATACTAGTGATTCATTCAACACATATGTAGCTAGCTATCATGTATCACAAATACTTGTTAACCATCACTGTAGTTAATACTTAATACATTAAATAAATGGTGAATACTTGTTAACCATCACTGTAGTTAATACTTAATACATTAAATAAATGGTGTATATCGGGTATCCGTATGCCACATTAGGCACAAGACTAATCCCTCAAGTAACTGGTGACTGGTAGGCATTGAAGGGTTGCAAGTTTTTTTGTCCACTCTGGATTTACCCTTAAACGAAACCAGGGCGGCTAAGGCGCCGTTTACCCTAAACCCTAAACCCCAAATTTTTTATTTTTTTACTTTGTTCTATTAATATATTAATAAATTATTTTTAATTTATTCTATTAATCTAGTAATCCTATTGATCTATTATCATGGGCTCTAGTTGTTTTGATATTATATCTATATTTTCTTTTACTTCTACTCATTTATAAAGAACTATGGCCATTGATAGGCGAGTTAAATTTTTTAAGTTCAATTTTTTTATAATGTCAGTTTTACAAATAACTTTAAACATTTATACTTAATTTATTAGATATGTTAAGAGGACCTAAATTTTTTTTTTTTCAGAACAGAGCCATCAAATATGATTAGACGACCTTGAACGAAACCCTCCGATTTCCTTGCCGCTGTCATCACTCATCACTGCCGCCATCTCCAGCACAGCCAACCTCCCTTCCTCTTCCACTGCACAACCACCGTGGAGATAAATTAAGAATGTTATTTACATGTGTAATTAAATCATGTGCTCACTCACTGCTCGGACAAGAAATCAAGAATGGAAGATGCATGAATGAGAACCAATGGCTGATCCGATCCGATCCTCATCAATATTATTATATACTGACTGGTATAATCCTCATGTTTGCTCTTCTTCCTATTATTAGCTGGCCTTTGTTGGTTGGCTCAACAGCCAACAGCCAGCCTTAAACAATATTGTATTTGTATCATCGCCATTAATTGGTACATCTCTTTCATTACAAAAACATATTTGCATCAGCAATTAATTAAGTAATCCCTCTTGTGTCGCTGAAAACGTAAAATATGCGGCATTACAAAAAATCAAAATATTATTGGTTCGGTTTGGGAATTAGTTGTTAACTGATTATATGAGTTTCGGTCGAAATTAACTGTTTGTCAATTTTGAGACCAACATTTTGTCTACAATAAGCTGAAAGTCAAACACCCCAGTCCCTCACAATGTCTCACAAATTAGCTGATTCAATTTAACTGTTTTGCTAAACACCTCATTGCCTTATTTGGAAGTAGCAGACATATACAGTAACTAGTAATAGTATATATGATCAAAGATATATTTGATATATTAACGGGGATTTGGTTTGGGGGCTGAATCAGCTACTGCTGAAGTGATCAATGAGTGTTTTGTATATACTGAATGAGTATTATATATATTCTTAGTGTTTTTATACAGCCAATAAAGTATTACGCCCTCCGTCCCACAAAGTTTGACCCCTATTCCTTTTTGGGGTGTCCCACGAAGTTTGATCCCTTTCTCTTTTTAGAAAAATTAAATTAATATAAGTTTGATTAGAAACTTAATAATTGTCAAATCACATTAAAAATACTTAATTTTACTATTCTGCACAAATTCCAATGCACACAAAGTCCCCTATATTTCTTTAATTCTTAATACTAGATTTTTCACCCGCGCTCCGCGCACGGGTATTAATTTTTTTAATATAAAATATAGATATTATTATTTTAGTGTATTTATGAAAAAACATTTTTAATAAAATATAATTTCTATTATCTTTTTCTTAAATGATAGAAGAAATAAATTTTTAATTTTTTTTCATAATACATATACCACAGTATAATTCAATTTTTTATGCAAATAAAATATAAATAGAAAAACTAATCCATGATTACCACCCCTACTATTATAAATATTATATGTATAATTAAATTAATTAAGTACTTTAAAACTTTCGTCTTTCTAATTAACTTTAATTACCCGCAAAAATATGTTGATGGTATATATTATATTTATACAAAAGGAACAAAGGTAGTATTAAAAATTATGCATGTAGATTAATGACATTAATTTTTTTTACACAAAGTAGTATATTGAATTTTTATTATTCATGAAATGCTTTTTTTTTATTTTATGTATAATATGTAGTTTTTCAGAAAACATTTTACAATGAAAATTTAAATTCTAATACTCCTAAGTATTTTTAGTCAAAATAGTATATACAGTATATTTATTTAAAGATTTGTTATGTATTTTTTTTTACTGTTTAAACCCGTAATATATATTTTTATAAAGAAAAATAATGATGACTTAAAAGGGCAATATAGGTATCACAATAAAATTGTGGTTTCAAGATTTATTTAATGTACGGAATAAATGGTGGAGATTATTAACATATTTTCAATCCTACGGTCATGAAATTTTAGGATGAACTGATTTTACTTTCTAAACCTTTGATATGTATCTTTATGAAATATATGCATATCTTTGAGGTAAAATTACTACTTTAACCCATAACATATAATTTTTATAAATAGATTAATTATAACTTAAAAGGGTAATATAGTCAAAACATTAAAATATGCTTCCAGGATTTATTATAGTATAGATAGATTACAAAATTGATACAAATAAAAATTGTATAAAATATATATTCTAAAACTACACGATTAGATGATTCTAACATGACCACATTGCATATTTTTCTCTAATTACATCATTACGATAATATTAAGTCAAAGTTGAACAATAAACAGTATCAAAATTCATTAGAATATTAAACACAAATACTCACACCACTTTCATTACTAAACTCCACTACCTAAATTACCGTGCCCAAAAGAAAATGGTTCAATCTTCGCGGGATGGAAGGAGTATATACCAGCACACAACTAATTAACATCCAGCACACAACTTATCGAGTGTTAACTAATTCAGCACTTTATCCAAACTCTTTAGTTAACTACGGGTACAAAAAGTTGGGTACGAGTTTGGGTCCAAAAGGAGAGTGTGACCCAAGTTATAACTTATGCGGCCCAAACGACCATACGTATCCATCTGATCAAAATCGGCCCAAATGTGTTGCTGTTTCCAGCCCACTTCATCGTCTGATTTTATCCTAGTGCTTTTTCTTTTCTTTTATGGTTTTGGTTTTTAAGTGTAAGTAGCCCACTAAACAAGTACTAGTAGAGTTTATTATTGTCAACCTTGTCATTACACATTATAACTGCATGCAGGACATCCATCAGCTTCTTGTTGAACGTCATATGACGTGTATTTATTGTATGCCTTTATTTTTTATTTATTTAATTTACTTTTTTTTTTTGCCTGATAAGAAATGATTAATAGGAGCTCATGCCACATAATTTTAGTGGCATTTATAAAGGGACAAAGGGGAATGGATGTGAGCCAAGTGAAAAATCCAACCCTATTGCATGCCTTTAAGAAAACTAAACCACAAAGAATGGTACTAATTTTACTATTATTTTTTTTAAAGAAGAGAGGGGGGGGGGGGGGGGGGGGGGCGGCAATTTGAAAGTAGGATTATATAGGCCCTGTTTGGCAAAACAACTAAATGAAATTAGCTTATTATAGGCAATTTGAAAAAAATTAGCTTATTTGAAAAGACAAAATAATTTAAAACGGTCTTCAATCAACTATTTTTAAAACCGCTGCAAATAGCAGCATTTTGGAATTAGCTTATTCTATGCAAAAAGTTGGCCTTGAAACTGTCAAACAGCTAATTTTAAGTAATTTATTACTCACATAATCAGTTAACAGCTAACAGCTAATTCCCAAACAGGGTCATACTATTTTTGGTTGGCAAACGTTGCAACAATTGGTGTTCAGAAGCAAGGCCGGCTTATAGCAGGAGCACCCGGTGCTCCTGCTCCGGGCCCCCAAGTTTTGGGGCCCACTTTTTTTTACTAATTATTTTTTGTTTTTTTGTTTTTTTTTTTTAAAAAAAGCCAAATATGTATACTTTACTAGATAGAGGATTCATACATTTTTAAATTTCATCCAACAAAACATTGAATGAAAATAGTTGATAAATTTATCTAATATAAATATAGAATTTGAATTATTATCCAACATTTTTTTTAAATACTATAGGAGTATTAATGTATGATAATGAACAATTCTATTTTAATAATTTTGCTACTCTAAATATCATATTTTTTATATTTAACTTATGTATATATATATATACATCTTTATCTCCGTACCATTATATTCTATGAATTTTCATTATTATATTGTATTTAATATGAACCGATGTTTCTGAAAACTTAGTATGATTTCTTGAACTATGACTAAACCTTACCTAGCATGGAAACTTAGATGGTTTATTATGAGCTCTAAAGGGAATTGCAAAAAAAAAAATCTCTTAACAAAAATTATACTGTTATTATAAATTAATTTGAAAAAAAAATAACATTAGCATTTTTTACTTTTATTTGTAAGATGTTAATTAATTATATAAATTAATAATACAATTATGAAAAAAATATTTTTTAAGTTCAAATTTAGGGCCCAAAATGATAAAGTGGTTCAGGGCCTCCAAAATTGTCAAGACGGCCCTGTTCAGAAGTAGTATATTGATTTAATTTCCAGAATATTAGTACATGAAAAGTAAAAGAATTCAGAGCACGTGCAAATGTGATGCAAAATCATCTTGTATTAATACTTCTATTTATTTTTATATAATAATAAAAATAGTACTAGTAATATTGTAGATGAAGTAAAAAGTGAGGGATGTGATAATGCGGCATTGCCGAATAATGGATGATAATTTGGTCATATGGGAATTATTCCTGCGCATAAGGAAGGATTAATAATAATAATAATAATGATGATGAGTAGATGATTAAAGGTAGGCAGAGAATGAGTATGTTTGGGAGCAAGTATATTTGATAGCATATAGCATATTACAAAAACATATCCTCTCACAGTTCTCTATCCGAATCTGCTATCTGCTAACGGATCTGCTGACTATCAAACATACCAATGCTCATATTTGGTGGAATAGAATCTGGAGGAGGGACTAGTTTTCAGACAGACATTGTGCACTGCACGTGTAGCTAGCTAGGAGGAGATGGAATTAAGGAAATTGGTAATGGTGTTAAATTAGTGGTGTGACTGACCCGTGAATGTATATAGGGACTCTATAGGAGTATTGTGGAGTATGTATGTATGTATGTATGATGTGGAAAGGACGTACAGTGGCAATATGTCTCAGAGTCGCAGAGCGGTTTGGTGTGTTCGGATTAGTCGGGTTCGGATTACTCGGGTTCGGGTAAAAAAATAAATTACCCGCCCATTACCCGATATTGGTGGGTACCCGATCGGGTCGGGTACCCACTTCGGTTACCCACTCTTTTTTCTAAAATAAATAAAGAAAAACCTTTTTTATATAAAAAAAAATTATTAAAGAAACTTTGATAAATTCAATAATCACCATCATGATTTACAATTTATAAATTAATAAGAATGAGAACATACTCATTCATTTACGAATAACAAACAAGAATTGACTAATAATATTTTGAAAAAAAATAGGGATCGAGGTTTTACCCTTTTAGTTTGCATAAAATTATGTAATTAGAATTTAGAAATACTAAAAAACAAATACTCTCTAAATTGTGGGGAAATTTTTTTAAAAAAAAGATAGACATTTTTTAATAAATAAAAATAAAATATTTTTTTTTTTAAAAAAAAGTCGGATAATTTGGGTACCCGATCGGGAAATTCGGGTTCATTTGTAAAACGCGATACCCGACCCGATCTACTAATTTTGGATTCGGGTACCCAACTTCGAATTTTTTCGGGTTCGGGTACCCAATCCGATCCCACTATTTTTCGGGTTCGGGTCAGGTGCCCGATTAACCCGCCCCATTTGCCCACCCTAGTATTATGTATGTATGTGTACAGGTACTCTTATCTTTAAACAAGTGAAAGTGATCGGTGATCAGTGATGATGATAACCTACATAAAAAATTATCTCCAGCCATAAATTTTATTTTCTAATTAATACTATTTTATTTTTCAATTCAGTTTACAGTTTTTTACTTTTCATCTCCAACAATAAACTCTAAATTTTTCTCTATTTAAAAATATTTCATTTTGATTCCTTTTAATATTCATTTAACTTTTATATATCAAATTAATAATTGAAATTTCTAAAATCTGGTAGGATATTTTGATTCCTTCATCGAATAAATATATTTTTATATAATGAACGTCAAAATCGAAATTTATTTAAAAAAAACTTATAGCCATTTTAAATCATTAAATTATTTATAATAGTTTAAATCATATAGTGGATGTTTGGGAGTCAGCAGATCTGCTAGCAGATAGCAGATTTGGAGAGCAGATTGTGAGACAATTCTCTCTCCGGAACCGCTATCCGCTAGCGGATCCGGCGGCTCTCAAACATCCCGTAATATAACGTGAATTATAAATAAAAACATAATAATAATAATAATAATAATAATAATAATAATAATAATAATAATAATAATAAAAAAATCCATCCCATCATACATAGTATAGGAATAGGAATACAGTATGAGTATGATCCCGCCCTGTCATGCCAAAGTTACTCAACCAATCCCATCTTCAATTTAATTTAATTTGCCCAATAAAGGTAGTATAATTAGCTACGGAAAGGGATTTTATTTCCATCTGCAAGATTCTATCGCTATCCTTAAAAATCTTAATTCCACCATAGGCATATACTACTAGCTTAGCTTCTGCCTTGTGGCGACTGGAATCTGGATTGGACTACTGTGGTCGGCAAGGCCAACTGGCCAAGGCAGCTGCCTTGCCTTCCATCTATCATATCATTCCCTCCTTCAAACTTAACAATCAATTATTATATTCAATAATCTGGATTGTGGATTGTTTATTCACCCCACACCTTTAATTTGTCCTTATATACTAATACGGAGTACTTCCTCTCACCTATTATTTCCGTCCTAAAATTTTTGTACATGTCGTCCAATATACTTGTTTAGTATACTTAATATCTTAAAATATAAATATATAAAAATTATATAAAATATATATTCTAAAATTATATGATTACACGAATCTAGCAAGACCAAACTTGATTATATCTTTTTCGTATGTAATTACGATAACATTAGGTTAAAATTGATCAATAAATAGTATCGCAAGACAAAATGAGGCGGTTTGAGTGGAACGGGACGTAGGGAGTAATAGTAGTATTAGACTATTAGGCTTCCAAACACCCCCACACCCCACATTCGAAAAAAAAGGAGAAATAGGTCCTTTTTCTTTTCAAAAAATTCAAATCAGTTCTTTTTCTATTTTATTACCAAAACAGTCCTCTACAAATGCTAATTATGTTCAAATCAGTTCTTTTTTTCACTAATTATATTCTAATTGCTGACGTGGCAAGGGTTTTAATTTAAACCTGACACGTGTGCATAATATTAGTCCTTTTTCTTTTATCTTTTGCCAATTCAGTCCTAAACTTTTATTTTGTTCTATTTAGTCATCTACCTCAATCACTCATTTTTATATTAATTGGTCTCAAACCTTTCAAATTATTTCATTTTAGGCCCAGAACCTTAAATTTTTTATTATTACTAATATATTTATCAAATAAATGCCCAACATACTTTCGTAAATAAAATTAAATACCAAACCTCATACATTGGGTTTGACCGCCTTGTTACCGGGTCTTCGAAGTTCCGAATTTTACGGATTCTCTCTAACCACCCGACTGTAACGATGGTTCATTGGTTCTGGTTTCCTTCAGCAACAATCAGCACAATCATACTTTGTGGACAATAAAATTCAGGTTATTTTTTTAATATTTTTAATAATATTAATATTTTTGAATAAAACCAAGGCTTCCTGTATCCATAACCTTCCAAAAATTCAAGTTAAATAATTTACTCAAATATTGCTACATCCTAAGGTAGGACGCAAAGTAAGATTCTGTTGATTGTTACTGAAGGAAACCAAAACCAATGAACAATCGGTTGCGGTCGAGTGGTTATTAGAGAGAGTCCGTAAAATTCCGGTACTTGAAAGACCCGATAACAAAGCAGTCGAACCCAATATATGAGGTTTGGTGTTTAATTTTATTTATGGAAGTATGTTGTGCATTTATTTGATAAATGTATTAGTAATAATAAAAAAATTAAGGTTCTGGGCCTAAAATGAAATAATTTGAAAGGTTTGAGGCCAATTAATATAAAAATGAGTGATTGGGGTAGAGGACTAAATAGAACAAAATAAAAGTTTAGGACTGAATTGGCAAAAGATAAAAGAAAAAGGACTAATATTATGCACACGTGTCAGGTTTAAATTAAAACCCTTGCCACGTCAGCAATTAGAATATAATTAGTGAAAAAAGGACTGATTTGAACATAATTAGCATTTGTAGAGGACTGTTTTGGTAATAAAATAGAAAAAGGACTGATTTGAATTTTTTGAAAAGAAAAAGGACCTATTTATCATTTTTTCCCCACATTCGGGATTTTGCTTATATTCCCTTCCTTATGCTAGCTTTTCCTTCTATTCTAGATAATATGATGACTCATTGATTAAATTTCTACATTCATTGTTTAAATGTTTCTTTTTTGTTTAAAGGAATTCCCACCATATTTATTCAACATTGAACAATTACTTCTGACACCCACTGCACACCCCATTCTCTTCCAGTACTCTCCTTCGTATTCAAAAAATCTTAACATTCATTGTTTTCACGCAATTCAATACACATTTTTAAAGAGTAATATCTCAAATTTTATAAAATAAAAAATTATAAAACTTTAATATTATAAAACTACGTAATTAGACGAATCTAACAAGCTCTCACTTGATTATGTTTTATCTTATATAACTGTGTGAAAAAGCTGAATCAAAATTACTCAATGAATAGTGTTTACTATATAAACGTTGACATTATTCAAATACGGAGGAAGTATTACACTTCAACTAATTCCGTATTGTTCTTTTATTTTTACATATTTGCCCCCATCTCAAACTGCATGTGTAAAATGTTTATGATTATTCCTTTTATGGGTGACACTGTAAAAAATACTTCAATGATCCATAAAAAGCACTTGTAATTCTAATTGGCCCATTATTATTAGTATTATTATTATTATTATTATTATTATTTCTGTTGGTTTATTTAATTGAGTCCGAACACGCAGTGCCATGGCAGGTACTGACAATAATCTTTTATGCCAGCCGCCAAAATTCCTCAACTTTTGTACCCGAAAAGGCATAAAAACCCCTGGTTCGTGGTGTGGTTCGTCTACGAACCGGGTTAATAACCACGAACCATGGGATTAATTAGTAAAGGTAATTAAGGAAGCATGGTTCGTCGTTAAAGTTGTGGACCGGAGACGAGCCGCTGCCATTGACGACGAACCATGGCCCCACGTGGCAATGTGGGTTCGTCTTTAGTCGACCATTACGCACGACGACCCACCCACAGACCACGCACCATGCCCTATTATTATTACTCATTAATTTTTATTATAAAATCAATTTAATCCAATCATATTTATTATTATTATTTTAATTAATACTCTTAAAATGACAATATTTATTGTATTATAATTAATGAAGTATTATGGAAATATAATTATTTTAATTTTCCGTCTACAAATATTATAAAATCTATTATAACAAAATAATAATAATAAGTTTTATGTATTATTAATATTATATTGTTATTATTAATATTATTATTATTATCATTATTATTAATATTCTTTTACTATTGTTTGTATAATAATTATTATAATGTATTTATAGTTTTAATACTCCTAAATATTAAAATCTATTTATACTTTCTCCGTTCCTTTTTATTTGACATGGTAGGAGTTTTGTTACTGTGCATTGAGTAACTTTGATAGGACTTCATGTATACAGTTATATAGATGAAGAAATAGTCAAACCTTTTTAATAGTAATAAAATATTAATAATAATGATAATATTTATTCCATTGCAGTGCACCCACGCCGACGAGTCGAACACCATCACCATGGGTGCCTACTCTTACGTCTCGGAGCTCTGGAAGAAGAAGCAATCCGATGTCATGCGCTTCATACTTGGGGTTCGTTGTTGGGAGTATCGTCAGCTTCCCGCCGGCATCCGCGTCACCCACCCTACTCGCCCCGACAAGGCAAGACGCCTCGGCTACAAGGCAAAACAGGGGTATGTGGTTTACCGTGTCCGTGTTAGACGTGGTGGAAGGAAGAGGCCAGTTCCAAAGGGGATTGTACATGGGAGGCCCACCAACCAGGGTGTTACTCAGCTGGGATTCTTGCGCAGCAAGAGTTCCGTGGTGGAGGAACGTGGTGGCAGGAAACGTGGGGGCATTAGGGTTCGTTGTTGGGAGTATCGTCAGCTTCCCGCCGGCTTCCGCGTCACCCACCCTACTCGCCCCGATAAGGCAGGACGCTTCGGCTACAATGCAAAACAGGGGTATGTGGTTTACCGTGTCCGTGTTAGACGTGGTGGAAGGAAGAGGCCAGTTCCAAAGGGGATTGTACATGGGAGGCCCACCAACCAGGGTGTTACTCAGCTGGAATTCCTGCGCAGCAAGAGTTCCGTGGTGGACGAACGTGGTGGCAGGAAATGTGGGGGCATTAGGGTTCGTTGTTGGGAGTACCGTCAGGTTCCCGCCGGCGTCCGCGTCACTGAAACTTTTGACAAGTTTCATTAACACGAGCTTTTGCTAAAATATACCAGGTTAGATTTATTACATGAAAAGAGTTATGATTCATGGGAAAGGGTTTAGGGATATATATTAAGATTATTAGTCTTTTTATTACTCAAGTGTGGTGCTTTGGTTTCAAATGGCGCTGTGGTCCTCTCTGTCATGAAATGTTGACAAATATCATGGCATAGCCGGGATAGGTTGACCTTCAGCCTGTCACACTGAGGATCCCCGGCAGATATGCCATGATACTTCTCATCAATTCTTGCCATGAGAGTTCCTGCCATGAAACTTTTGACAGATTCCCACTACATGAGTATTTTCTGAAAAATCATGATCCTGGTTTAGATTTTATTTAATGAAATCAATTTATGATGGCGGGGTTGTGATTAGGGATATATTTATACGTAGTCATGTTTTTATTGCTCGTGGTTAAGAAACTGTGCCCCCGAAAGCGCACGGTGTCAAAAATTGCAGTAATTTATAGTAAGACCGGATCGTTCACTGGAGGATGTGCGATAGAAGCAGGTCCCACGTCGTTTTACTAGATTTTCCATTCGTATTGCTCAATAGGTTTGAAAGATGATTAATATCTACTGACAGGAATTTAAACTAGATCTTGAAAGCAGTTAAATTAATCTACAAGGCAAATAAATCTATTCTAGAAAGCGGCTAAAAATCATTCTAGGAATGCAGTAAACATTATCTACGAAAGCAGGGAAAAGGTGCATTGTGCCAACTGTGAAGTTGAATCACAATGTAAACAGAAGGGACAGGAAGAGAAGAATGAAAATTGGACAAGAGTGAGCTACAGCAATATTAAACTTCCATTTTTATACGCAGATCTTTGTTTGGGATAATTCTATCAGATAGCTAATTCTCATGCTCTCAATAAGGCTTTCCCTTTAACAGACAGGTACTTGCAATATGAGTTTACATGTTCTTAAGACCGCAAATTCTAAGATACCACAGATTCGTAACTGCCCTGGCCTGGGTGTGTTACTTCATCTGTGGTGGAAAAGCAACACCCGACACATCATTTATTGAAATGCCAAGTACCACTATCATTCTCCCATGTCACACCCAAAGATTTGAATTAAGCCCTAAACTATCCCTTAACTGTCAATCCTAGTAGCAGTTACACAACTCTCAATACAACCGAGTGACCTCTAATGAAAGCGGTCAAAAGAAAGCGGTAAAGAAAGCATTTAAAACCTATCACTCGGAGGTTTTGAAAATCTGACCCTGGTAGTAAAAGACAGCTCCCCATCAGGATGAAGGAGTATGGATCAAGAATTCCCGGCTCTCAGTGACCCACTAGTGTGTTCACTTCCTTCCGGGTGATTATGAGATACAAACTAATGAAACGAACTAATAAATTAGTTCGTTCCGGATGCACTCACTCAGGACTCAAAAGTAGGCTTTGGCAGAAGAGGATAGCAGTTGAAAGAAAACTCAACCCTATCTTGGAAAATAACCAAGGCCTGGATGATGTTCCTCTAAGATTATTTACTACACTGTATTTGGATCCAAGTGGACCCCATCTCGGTGTAACACTTAATCTTACATTTCCATCAACCAGCAATTTTGGAAAATAATGGATTTGAAAATCATTCCCTGTCAGGTACTAGACTCTCAGTTAAAACACAGACCCTTTCAGTCTAGGCGAGACCTAATCGCTGAATCTGCTTCTTAATTTCCCAAAACACAACCCTTGACAGGATATGAATTAGTCATAACTGAAGAATTTATCCCTTACTCGGATCCGGATTTTATAAAGAGGTTTTTGTTGGAAATTTATAAAGCAATATCTGTTTCAAGATCTAGACTTCTATTGTCCAAGGGAAGGATCCCAAAATAAGTGCAGACCACAATAGTATATAATATTATCATGCATAAAGATATATGGAAGTGTAAAATTAATTGACCCAAAATATAGGTGCGGGTCTAGACAGAAGGTGAAACACAGAATGAAGTGGTCAAATGACCAAAGTAATGGCAGAATAATCAGGTGGACTGTAAACATCTACTGTCCAATTTCCCAATCACTCGGATGGAGCGAATTTAGACAGCTTAGACCCTATAATGGTGGTGTCAACACCAGTTGGGCCTCCACTGTCTGTGAATTCGGATAAAAACCTACATGCTTCCTTTCTATAATGATCATCAATTGGCATTGACTGTTGCCAACTGACTCCCAGTACGGATTGGAATTCGGGTTTGGAAATTAAGATAAGAGAAATGAAACTGTATCTGGATGGGAGTCAGCCGAGCAGCTATTATAACCCCGGATGGGCGAACCGCCAAGGCTTCCACTGACAATCGTCCAGACCATGCAAAATAACAATTAGTAACTAATACCCAGAATACGAGCTAGTTATCCATGAGGGAGTACCCGCCAACATTAGTCTGATGTATTCTTTACTAATGGTTCCACACAACACACAAAGACAAAATAAATAAGAAATAAAAGAAGATTCCTTGTATGAGAGACATTGGTTTCTCATGCAAGGTTGTGGATTGGGTTCACATGTGATGGTCTTAAATAATCCTTCCTACCATAATTAATTACAGTCCAGATTATCTGTTTAAGCCATCAAGATTTTGTTTATACAAGAGTGTTTTAATGGCAATTGAACAAAGGTCCTTTAGTCATGATGATTATTGAAATTTGATTATTGCTAATCTCAATCTTTAATCATTAATGAGTCAAGGGTTCAATCAGTTAAGTGATGCAAATGGAGAATCAAAATTTGGGCAGCATAACACCCTATATTGCAATTCCAGAATGTTACATCCTAACCCGTGGGGTTATGATGTGAGTGTTGCAATATAAAATAGGAAGAGAATGAAGGTTGTTTGAGATTAAATAGAGGGAGAGGAACCCTTGTCGCGATATCGTAAATTTTGTCGCGGACCGAGGTCCGCGACATGGACATCCCGACAAGTTTTTAGAATTTTTGGCAGCATAACGCCTCCTTGTCGCTATGCAAGATTTTGTCGCGGAACGTGGTTCTGCGACAAGGGTGACATCGCGACAAAGTGTTTTCAGAAAATTCCTAAAGCATTTGAACCTTTGTCGCTATGCATGGAAATTTTGTCGCGGAACCACGTTCCGCGACAAGGTGTTCCGCGACAAAGTGTTCAAAGATCAAGGAACATGGCATAATTTTTCTGTCTCAGAATGGGATTTTGTCGCGGAACGTGGCTCTGCGACAAGATGATTCCGCGACAAAAAGCCATGAAGACAAAATGCAAGAGTTTGGCTCCTTTGTCGCTATGCATGGACAGTTTTGTCGCGGAACGTGGCTCCGCGACAAGGTATTCCGCGACAAAGGGTTTTAAATTATGGAGACAAGTGTCTTGAAACACCTTGGTCGCGGAACAGCCATTTTGTCGCGGAACGTGGTTCCGCGCCAGAAGGCGGTTGGCGCCCAAGGTGGTTCAGGACAAAAGTCAGAAAAAGCAGAAATGAACAGTGGCATGCAAACAGCGTGATCTCACCCTATTTCAGATCAAAAAGCTATTCTAAGCTAAAAATAAGCAAGAAACATTCAAAATAAAGAAGAACATGCTTAAACAAAAATAACAAGGATGGGCAGAATATTAAAATAAAGCAGGAGTCCTAATCTAGGGTTTGATCACACATCCACACAACATTATCCATAAAATGCTAACAGTAAACATAAATAGGCATAATGGGGGTCAAGAGACCCCAAAACGAAAAAGAAAGCATAAATCCATGGGGTGTGAGACCCATTTCATGATTTGGGACACAAATGATGAATGTTTTCCCATATTATTGAAGAGGTATTGTTAATACCCATGATTTGGGTATTACAAACCCTAAAACAAGAGTTTAGAAACCAAAACATAGTGTAAGAATGGCTATCTAAGCAACTATGAACAGTAAAAATACTAAACTAAGCTAAACTAAGAGCAAAAATTAAATAATACATGAAAATAAACCTAAACTACTCTACCTAAGGAAGAACTCGTAAGCTTGCCTGCAAGAGCTCTACAAGAATTTCAATTTCTCTACTGGCCAACTCTTAGCTCATGGGAGGCACCTCATATTTATAGAAGTGTAACCCTAAGCCCATGGGCCTTGATTCTAGCCCATTGTGTCTTAAGACATCACACACATCACAGCTTTGTCTCGGAGCATCAAGTTGGTCGCGGAACACACTGCATGTGGCAAGGCTTCTCGACTGGGTCTTGTGTCTCTAATTGTGCATCTTGGTCGCGGAACATGCCTTTGTCGCGGAGCATGCCATCGCGACAAGGTCATCGCGCCAAGGGGCTTGGCTGGTCTCCTCTTCATTTGGGCCACTTGGTCGCGGAACATGCCTTTGTCGCGGAACACTGCATCGTGCCAAGGGGCTTCCGCGACAAAGGTCTTCCTGGGCCTGCTGGATTGGGCCAGATGGGCCGAAAATATTCTTTTTGTGGGCTTTTCTATCTTTTTCCCATCTTTTTGTTTCCTTTTCTTTTTCTCATGTTTTTGGATTTTTCTAACATAAATATGTAATAAAATTACATATTTATGTCTTTTTCACACCAGCTTATTATTTTTACAATTATGCATAAATCAGTCCAATTCGACTGCTTTCTTACTTAATGTAAGACCGGAATGCGATCAAATGCCCGTTTAAGACACGGAAATGGATTGAAAATAATGGTCATTTCTGGCCATTATCAACATCCTCACATTTAATACTGATCGTCCCCGAGCAGTCAGAGTCAATGTTCGTAAGAACACGGACTCTACATATTCAATTCATTTTCGTGGCTTCATAAATCACATCCTTTATGGATTGGGATAAGACAATCAAAAATTACAAGTATTAAATTCCCTTGATTGCAGTGTTTAATGAAATGATACTTGCTCACTATATCGGGCCTACAAATCAAACATCATCATCAACCTTTCATGAATATTATGTTTGAAAAATGCAAAGATTAGGGATGAGAATTAGAGGATGACATGAACATGTGTAATAAGACAAAGCCTCACATATAAGAGAATCGGAAAAATCACTCACTCTCAATTGGGGTTTAATCATGAACGCTCAAAATCAAATTTAATTAAATTATCCCATAAGCTTGCAATCAGACCAACTCGCCACCGGCTCATTTCTTCAAACCGAGATCATGAGGTCTTATTCAAGGGTTATAACGGGGCATACGGTTGTAACATTAGGTAAGAAAGGGAAATATTGGGCTAAAAAGTGGCAAAGATTTATTCTATCATAACTTGGCATTTTTATTTAAACTTTATGATCATCATTATATCTTTCTTTTTGATTTTCTTTTGCATGACATTAGACTATTGTCTAATTGCTTGTCATTCGCAATTTATTTGTGTTGAATGACATTCAACTTCTTCTTCTTTTTTTTTTTTGAATCGGTTCATGGAATACCGATTAATACTTTTTTTTTGATGATCATAAATTTAATGCCTTTAATAGAATTCATCCTTGCACACTTGGGTTTGAATTTCTTGGTCTTTTTAGAAGGCTAGGAATAATATAGAGGGCTTCAAAGAAGAATAAGGCTTATAGGCTCAAATTGGTTAATCCTAAAGGGAAAATATTTTTGGGTTTGGATTTCAAACGAAGGCCAAAAATTTGGGTTTTTCTAAGTGCCTCGATCATATGCTCGATTTCGGGAATATGGCATGGTCTTGAATCGGTCACAATTGCAAGTTCTAGTTTCCTTTAATCAAAATGATTCACACATCAAAGAAAATGAATGAGTGAAAGTGACTCATGGCTCAAATCTCACAAGGTTGGGTTGATTCATGTCATACAATATTCTCAAATTTAATCAAAGCTTAATTCTAACAATTTATTCAATCGAAATCTCTAACATGCAGATTTATTACCCAATAAGCTGATCGCATCATTAAATTTTTATAGCTCAAAACCTCAGGAATTCATTTCATGCATGTCTTCAATTATATTATCCCAATTTGAAAGTCTGAAAATTTAATCATAAGCCTAAATTCAACCTGTGAATTTAGAGCAAGTTTATGCATATTTTTGCTGGTTATTTAATTGAAAGCAGTAAAGAGGCACTGCTGACATAATGAGTATGTCAACGGCATATTTTTGGCCTGACAGTCACTTATTCATCTTGGACTGTGCAGACATCTTTTCAAAGGAAAGCAGTAAAGAATTGTTCAGTGGTCTCAAAAGATGAGTTCCAATTTAGGGAAAGCAAATAAATACAACCGAGGCAAGGGATTCTCGTGCAGTTAATACGAACCTGCACACACAAAGGGAGGATTCCCTTGCAAATTACTACTACTAGAATGGAAATGAAATAAAGCAAGGTAAAGTAAACTGGGATTCTTCCTTCCTTCTTCAGGGCATGTATCGGAGCCAGAGGACACAGCTGGAAAGCTCACAACGCAGGCACCAATCGCGGTTTCTCAGAGGTGCATGCCATCTTGGGCAGTAGACTCTGACTCCTTGGCCTGCCCACAGTTGTGGGTTGTCCGGGTTGTCTGTTATCCAAGCGAGGACGTTGGTGGAAGTGTACCGAAAAACTGATCGATCTGTCACCATCCTGTCGATCATTCTGATTCCCTGCTCAACTTGGCTTTCATCCGTCTTACTCATAAGCATCAATCCGCGGGTGAAGATTGATGTCTTATGGTTGTCCTCAAGTCCCGGGCGTAGCAGTTCACAAGCGCGCTCCTCATTCCCCTCTGCAAATGCCCTGAGTGCTGGGATGAGCTGAAGATTGAAGTTTCCTGCCACTGTGCATATTCGCAGGAATCTCTCCTTCTGCCGACGGATCCTTACTTGCCATCTCTTCACAGTGGAGGTGTTAACCTCGCATCGCTTGTACACGATAGTAAGGTTTCCAGCATCCCTGAGCTTCTTGCATACACGTTGCGCGGCAAACACCTCCCTGATTTCATCCTCTCCTATTCGGGAGAGAATTTCACCAAGGAGTTCAAGCGGTAAGTCCAGCAACTTGGTTCCTTCTGGTGCAGGATTTGGAATGGGAGGATTACCCCTGAAAAGATAAGAAGTGATGAATCCAATTTTTACATAATTTTCGGAAATTATTCAAGTTCAGAAACCAACATCCTCACATTTAGAGCTTTGCTCTAGATGTGAGATTATTAAATTTTTGATTTGACTTTTAATTTAAAGCACATGTAAATAATATTTGGTTTTAAATGGGCTAAAGAGCCCAAAATAAAATAAAATTGGCCATTGGGCCTAAAATCTTTTTAATGGGCCATAGGGCCCAAAAGTTTTCAGTTTATTAAACAAGTCCGAGACACTTGTTGGAAGTGGAATGAGATGGATAGATGGAAATGGAATGCTCGAATATTGGAATGTGCAATGAAGACGTGGCGGAACGGATCTGCTATTTCTGGATAGCTTGGACTGTTTGGACAGTTAAAGCATCCAAAAATTCGCAAACACCGTTTTTAATTTTAAAAATGGTTGACTTGTTTTATTTAACAAAGGTGGGATGTGAGTGGTCCCATTTTGGATTTTTGAAAAGGATAGCAGTTGGGTGACAAAAATACTGCTATCTTACTCACACTAGTGTTCCATTGGGAACAAAAGACTCAAGTCAAACATTAAACAAAAATGACTCTTTTTGTCTTTTTCTAAAAGTTTGCTTTTATTAAAAGTGGAAGTTTCTCATTGGGTGTTTGTACTATGTTTCCATAAACAAACAAACATTTATTCCCATGAGATTTCTAACATGAGAACAAATGTGCCCAAAAAGATCTTACCTCTTTTATTACACCAACTCACACTGTGCACATCACATCAAGATCAATTAAACCAATAACATCAAGATATTCAAAACAATACCCAGATGTTCATCAGTTTGTTCTTTCCAGTTTTAAAACTTCAAAAATCTTATCCATTACCAGTTTCAAGATGGGGTTTCAGGCGTTTCAAAATGGTGCTCATAACCGAGAGCACTTTGAAAACTTCTAAAAATCTAAAGTTAAATGCACACATTAACCACATCACACCAAGAACACAACAAAATAAAAAACAAAATAAAGGGTCCGAATGGGTGCTATGAACATGCCGAAAACAGGGTTTACCCTCTCCTCCTTGGCTCGGATCTAGGCACGGGTCCCAGGTTTGGGAGGAGTCCATGAAATCGGTCCATAGTTTCCCCTTGGAAATGGAGTGCAAGAGTGCGAAGAACACGTGGTGTTCGTTCGGATGAGAGAAAAATGGGGGAAAAGAAGATGAAGAAGTTGGAGGAAGTTGAAATGACAAGAGAAAGTGAAAAGAAACTGGAGGGGGTGGGGGGTATAAATACTTGAACTTTTGTCGCGGAATCCGAGGCTTTGTCGCGGAACAAGGTTCCGCGACAAGGCATGGCGACATCAGAGAGGTCGCGGAGTTGAGGGTTGGGCGCGGAGTTATGCTCCGCGACAAGGCTATCGCGACAAAGTTCAGTATGGAGACAGTCAACGCAGATCATGTCGCGGAGCAGGGCTTGGTCGCGGAGTCATGCTCCGCGACAAGGTGCATCGCGACAATCATCGGAGAAGGGTTAAGAAGGAAAAGGGGGTTTGTCGCGGAACAGGGCCTGGTCGCGATGTATGACATCGCGACAAAGGTCCTTCCGCGACAAAGAATATTTTTGAATTTCAAATTTTCTTGGACTGGGCCCGAGTGTGATGTGGGCCTGAGTCCATTTTATTTGATCTGGGCTGAATAAATTCAGTCCAAGTAAATTCAAAATGCTGGGCTGAGAATTAAAATAATCCACTTGCATAAAACTAGGTTGGGTCAGTTCCATTTATCTGTGAATTTTATTTCGGGTATTAAATTTCTTTAATTTCCGAAAGCATTTTCTCAGACTTATGGAACTAATCCAACCAAGAACCTGGTTTTTCCATGTTATTCTTATCTGCTCCTCTTTTTGGTGGTTCCGAACTTCTGCAAGATAGATGAATGAAATGCATTAGATTTTCTCCAAATATCAACATCCTCACATTTAGAGTCTTAGTACTCTAAATGTTTAATTGATCTTTGGGTACTTGCTCGTCATGAAATAAGTACTGTAAATATATACTATATATATATATATATATATAAACTAAAATTTTTGTGTTTTTAAATGCTGTTTCTTATTGAGTGTAAGCCGGGTCTGCCACTGCTTGGCTTTCTTTCTCCGGATCGAACTGTCCAAGGTACTCTTTTAATCGTTGTCCATTCACCACTATATCGCCCCTATCAGTTCGGATCCTGACAGCTCCATTTTTGAACACCTCTAGTACTTCATGTGGTCCTTCCCATCTAGATTTGAGCTTTCCGGGTAACAGCTTCAACCTAGTATTGAACAATAACACATGTTGACCAACATAAAAATACTTAGGTTTAATCCGGCGATCGTGCAACTTCTGGGTCCGCTCCTTGTAAATTCGAGAGCTTTCATAAGCTTGCGCTCGTATTTCCTCAATTTCATTGAGGTCCAACTTACGTTTGCTCTGAGCAACTTTCGGATCGAAGTTAAGCGTTTTAATGGCCCAGTAAGCTTTATGCTCTAGCTCTACGGGCAAATGACAGGCTTTTCCGAAGACCAGCCTATATGGAGACATCCCGATGGGAGTCTTATATGCTGTGCGGTATGCCCATAGAGCATCATTGAGCTTACGTGCCCAATCCTTACGGGTTATCCCGACAGTGGCTTCGAGTATGTGTTTGATTTCGCGATTGGATACTTCGACTTGACCACTGGTCTGAGGATGGTAAGGCGTGCCTATCTTATGGAGGATCCCATTTTTACTCATTAAAGTTTCAAAACCTTTATTAATAAAGTGTGTTCCTCCATCAGATATCACCACCCTAGGTACGCCAAATCGACTGAAAATGTTGTTCTTGAGGAACTTGATGACTTGGCTACCATCATTGGTCGGTAATGCGACAGCCTCAACCCATTTGGATACGTAATCGACAGCTACCAAGATATAGTAGTTTCCACCAGATGGTGGAAACGGTCCCATGAAGTCAATGCCCCATACATCAAAGATCTCAAGTGTGAGAATCCCCTTTTGAGGCATCTCATCCCTCTTGGAGATGTTTCCCAATCTTTGGCATCTGTCACAGCCCTTAACAAATGTCCTGCAATCCTCATAGATGTGAGGCCAATAAAATCCACATTCGAGGACCTTGTGGGCCGTTTGAGCGGGACCATGGTGACCTCCATATTCTGATTCATGGCATTTTCTGACAATTTGATAAGCTTCATGCTCGATCACACATCGCCTGATTATTGAATCAGGGCAGTGTTTGAAGAGATAAGGTTCTTTCCAGAAGTAACTTAATACATCTCGTTTGAACTTATTCCTCTGATGATAGTTCGAAAACTGTGGGGTTATTCCGCACGCCAAGAAGTTAGCGATGTCGGAAAACCATGGACAAGCTTGATTATGCAGATGCAACGCGAACAACTGTTCGTCTGGGAAATCTTCATTGACGGCTTTTTCCTTTTTATCATTATCTAATCGAGATAAGTGGTCAGCAGCACCATTATCTCGACCTCGCTTATCTTTTATTATGATGTCAAATTCTTGCAACAGAAGTACCCACCTGATTAATCGAGGCTTTGCATCTTGTTTGCTAAACAAGTATCTCAATGCTGTATGATCGGTGTATACTATGGTCTTCGTACCTATCAGATACTGTCTGAACTTGTCAAACGCGAAGACTACAGCATACATCTCTTTCTCCGTTGTGGTGTAGTTAACTTGGGCTTCATTCAGGGCGTGACTCGCGTAATGAATTACGCAGTGACTCCCATCCTTATGTTGTCCAAGAACTGCGCCTACGGCGAGACCACTAGCATCGCACATTACCTCGAAAGGCAGTGACTAATCGGGTGGTTGCACTATCGGTGCAGAAACCAACATCTTCTTGAGCGTGTCAAAGGCTTGGACACACGCTTCATTTATTAAGAAAGGATTTTCTTTACAAAGCAGATTAGTGAGCGGCTTGGCAATTTTAGAGAAATCCTTAATGAATCGCCGGTAAAAACCGGCATGCCCTAAGAAGCTCCTAACTGATTTGATCGAGTTAGGAAGAGGGAGATTGGAAATGATGGAAACTTTGGCTGGGTCAACTTCAATTCCTGCACGAGAAATGCGATGACCTAACACTATGCCCTCAGTGACCATAAAATGGCACTTTTCCCAATTTAAAACCAAGTTAGTGTCCTCACACCTCTTTAAAATCTTGGCAAGATTGGCCAAGCAATCTTCGAATGTATCTCCATACACAGAGAAGTCATCCATAAAGACCTCAATGCATTTTTCGATAAGTTCAGAGAAAATAGACATCATGCATCTTTGAAAAGTAGCAGGTGCATTGCACAAACCAAAAGGCATCCGTCGATAAGCAAAAGTGCCGTACGGGCAAGTAAAAGTGGTTTTATCATGGTCTTCACTGGAAATAACAATCTGATTATAACCAGAATAACCATCCAAAAAGCAATAAAACTCTCTCCCTGCCAACCTCTCAAGCATCTGATCAATGAATGGCAATGGAAAATGGTCCTTGCGTGTGGCCTCGTTCAGCTTCCGGTAATCGATACAAACTCTCCATCCGGTCACTGGTCTGGTTGCAACCTCTTCTCCTTGCTCATTCTTGGTTATGCACATCCCTCCTCGTTTGGGTACGACCTGCACCGGGCTAACCCATTTGCTATCAGAGATAGGATAGATTATACCAGCATCTAAGAGCTTGATAACTTCTTTCCTTACCACTTCCTGCATAAGGGGGTTCAATCGCCTCTGAGGTTGACGGGAGGGTTTAAACTCTTCTTCCATTAGAATCCTGTGCATGCAAATAGATGGGCTTATTCCTTTTATATCAGAAATGGTCCAACCTATTGCATGTACATGTTTCTTAAGAACGACCACCAGAGCATTTTCTTACTCTTGAGAGAGCTTAGCCGAAACAATCACGGGTAACTTTTTATGTTCTGCGAGAAATGCGTACTTGAGATGATCGGGTAGTGTTTTAAGTTCAAGCTCTGGTGGACATTCAACGGAAGGGAGTAGTTTGCGAGAATTGGGTAGTGGGAGAACAGATTTACCTTCGGGATCCTGCATCAGTACAGGATCCTCTTCTTCCTCTTGGTTGGCGTCATCATGGAATTCGATGCCGTCAAATTCCTCCAAATCCCCTGTTTCGGGATCGGCAAAGTGAACGGCTTTGCATCCTTTGTGCTCCACGCCAGCAGGCTTCAGTACCTGCTTTGATAGTTCATCCAGCATCATTTCACAATCAAGTTCAGAGTCTGGCTATTCCCTAACTATTACATTTTCAAATGAAAAACAAGAACTGTCATTCGGAAATTTCTGCAATTTCTCCATATCAAAGATGATCTCCTCGCCATCGACCCTTAAGGTGACTTTTCCGGATTTAGCGTCAATCAGTGCACCACCAGTGGCTAGAAATGGGCGTCCAAGGATAAGCGGCATTTCAGAATCCTCTTCAATGTCGAGGACGATGAAGTCGACCGGGAAAAGAACCTGCCCGGTTTTGACCACAACATCCTTGAGGATTCCTACGGGCTGAGTGATCGATCTGTCTGCAAGTTGCAGTCTCATCTTGACCGGTTGAATTTCTCCAAGCTTAAGGCGAACCGCCATAGCTAGTGGCATCACATTGATGCTTGATCCTAAATCACAAAGCCCCATACTCACTTTGGCCTTTCCGAATTGTACTGGAAGTGTGCAATGATAATGGCCAAAAATGACCATTATTTTCAATCCATTTCCGTGTCTTAAACGGGCATTTGATCGCATTCCGGTCTTACATTAAGTAAGAAAGCAGTCGAATTGGACTGATTTATGCATAATTGTAAAAATAATAAGCTGGTGTGAAAAAGACATAAATATGTAATTTTATTACATATTTATGTTAGAAAAATCCAAAAACATGAGAAAAAGAAAAGGAAACAAAAAGATGGGAAAAAGATAGAAAAAGCCCACAAAAAGAATATTCTTGGCCCATCTGGCCCAATCCAGCAGGCCCAGGAAGACCTTTGTCGCGGAAGCCCTTGGCGCGATGCAGCGTTCCGCGACAAAGGCATACTCCGCGACCAACTGGCCCCAAATGAAGAGGAGACCAGCCAAGCCCTTGGCGCGATGACCTTTGTCGCGATGGCATGCTCCGCGACAAAGGCATGTTCCGCGACCAAGATGCACAAATAGAGACACAAGACCCAGTCGAGAAGCCTTGCCACATGCAGTGTGTTCCGCGACCAACTTGATGCTCCGAGACAAAGCTGTGATGTGTGTGATGTCTTAAGACACAATGGGCTAGAATCAAGGCCCATGGGCTTAGGGTTACACTTCTATAAATATGAGGTGTCTCCCATGAGCTAAGGGTTGGTTGGACAGTTGAAAGTTTGAATTTGAGAGTTCTTGAAGGCAAGCTTAGGAGTTCTTCCTTAGGTAGAGTAGTTAGGTTTATTTTTATGTATTATTTAATTTTTTGCACTTAGTTTAGTTTAGATTAGTGTTTTACTGTTCACAGTGTTTAGATAGCCATTTTTATACTATGTTTTGTTTTCTAAACTCTTGTTTTAGGGTTTGTAGTACCCAAACCATGGGTATTAACAACACCCCTTCAATAAAATGGGAAAACATTCATCATTTGTGTCCCAAATCATGAAATGGGTCTCACACCCCATGGATTTATGCTTTCTCTTTCATTTTGGGGTCATTTGACCCCCATTTTGTTATTTTTATGTTCACTGTTGGCATATTATGGATAATGTTGTGTAGATGTGTGATTAAACCCTAGATTAGGACCCTTGCTCTATTTTTATATCCTGCTCAGTCTTGTTATTTTTGTTTAAGCATGTTTTTCCTTATTTTGAATGTCTCTTGTTTATTTTTAGCTTAGAATAGCTTTTTGATCTGAAATAGGGTGAGATCACGCTGTTTGCATGCCACTGTTCATTTCTGCTTTTTCTGACTTTTGTCCTGAACCACCTTGGGCGCCAACCGCCTTCTGGCGCGGAACCACGTTCCGCGACAGAGTGGCAGTTCCGCGACCAAGGTGTTTCAAGACACTTGTCTCTATAATTTAAAACCCTTTGTCGCGGAATACCTTGTCGCGGAGCCACGTTCCGCGACAAAACTATCCATGCATAGCGACAAAGGAGCCAAACTCTTGCATTTTGTCTTCATGGCTTCTTGTCGCGGAATCATCCTGTCGCGGAACCACGTTCCGCGACAAAATCTCATTCCGAGACAGAAAAATTATGCCATGTTTCTTAGCCTTTGAACACCTTGTCGCGGAACACCTTGTCGCGGAACACGTTCCGCGACAAAATCTCCATGCATAGCGACAAAGGTTCAAATGCCTTAGAATTTTATTAAAACACTTTGTCGCGATGTCACCCTTGTCGCGGAGCCACGTTCCGCGACAAAACCATGCATAGCGACAAAGAGGCGTTATGCTGCCAAAAATTCTAAAAACTTGTCGGGATGTCCATGTTGCGGATCTCGGTCCGCGACAACATTTATGATATAGCGACAAGATTCCCCCCCCTCTATTTAATCTTAAACAAATTTCATTCTCTCTCTCTATTTTATATTGCAACACTCACATCATAGCCCCACGGGTTACGATGTAACATTCTGGAATTGCAATGTAGGGTGTTATGCTGCCCAAATTTTGATTCTCCATTTGCATCACTTAACTGATTGAACCCTTGACTCATCAATGATTAAAGATTGAGATTAGCAATAATCAAACTCCAACAATCATCATGATTAAAGGACCTTTGTTCAATTGCCATTAAAACACTCTTGTATAAACAAAATCCTGATGGCTTAAACAGATAATCTGGACTGTAATTAATTATGGTAGGAAGGATTATTTAAGACCATTACATGTGGATCCGATCCACAACCTTGCATGAGAAACCAATGTCTCTCATACAATGGATCTTCTTTTGCTTCTTGTTTTTGCGTATAGTGTGGAACCATTAGTAAAGAATACATCAGAATAATGTTGGCGGGTACTCCCTCATGGATAACTAGCTCGTATTCTGGGTACTAGTTACTAATCGTTATTTTGCATGATCTGAATGGCTGTCAGTGGAAGCCTTGGCGGTTCGCCCATCCGGGGTTATAATAGCTGCTCAACTGACTCTCATCTAGATACAGTTTTATTTTTGTTATCTTAATTTCCAAACCCAAATTCCAATCTGTAAGGGGAATCAGTTGGCATCAGTCAATGCCAACTGATGATCATTATAGAAAGGAAGCATGTAGGTTTTTATCCGAATTCACAGACAGTGGAGGCCCAACTGGTGTTGACACCACCATTATAGAGTCTCAGCTGTCTAAATTCGCTTCATCCGAGTGATTGGGAAATTGGACAGTAGATGTTTACAGTCCACCCAATTGTTCTGCCACTACTTTGGTACCTTGACCATTCCATTCTGTGTTTCACCTTCTGTCTAGACCCGCCTTTATATTTTGGGTCAATTAATTTTACACTTCCATATATTCTTATGCATGATAATATTATGTACTGTTGTGGTCTGTAATTATTTTGGGATCCTTCCCTTGGACAATAGAAGTCTAGATCTTAAACAGATATTGCTTTATAAACTTCCAACAAGAACCTCTTTATAAAATCCGGATCTGAGTAAGGGATAAAATCTTCAGTTATGACTAATTCATATTCTATCAGGGATTATATTTTGGGAATTAAGAAGCAGATTCAGCGATTAGGTCTCGTCTGGGCTGAAAGGGTCTGTGTTTCAACTGAGAGTCTAGTACCTGACAGGGAATGATTTTCAAATCCATTATTTTCCAAAATTGCTAGTTGATGGAAATGTAAGATTAAGTGCTACACCGAGATGGGGTCCACTTGGATTCAAATACAGTGTAGTAAATAATCTTAGAGGAACATCATCTAGGCCTTGGTTATTTTCCAAGATAGGGTTGAGTTTTCTTTCAACTGCCATCTTCTTCTGCCAAAGCCTACTTTTGAGTCCTGAGTGAGTGCATCCGGAACGGACTAATTTATTAGTTCGTTTCATTAGTTTGCATCTCATTACCACCCGGAAGAAAGTGAACACACTAGTGGTTCACTGAGAGCTGGGAATTCTTGATCCATACTCCATCATTCTGATGGGGAGCTGTCTTTTACTACCAGGGTCAGATTTTCAAAACCTCCGAGTGATAGGATTTTAAATGCTTTCTTTACTGCTTTCTTTTAACCGCTTTCATTAGAGGTCACTCGGTTGTATTGAGAGTTGTGTAACTGCTACTAGGATTGACAGTTAAGGGATAGTTTAGGGCTTAATTCGAAACTTTGGGTGTGACATGGGAGAATGATAGTGGTACTTGGCATTTCAATAAATGATGTGTCGGGTGTTGCTTATCCACCACAGATGAAGTAACATACCCAGGCCAGGGCAGTTACGAATCTGTGGTATCTTAGAATCTGTGGTCTTAGGAACATGTAAACTCATATTGCAAGTACCTGTCTGTTAAAGGGAAAGCCTTATTGAGAGCATGAGAATTAGCTATCTGAAAGAAATATCCCAAACAAGGATCTGCGTATAAAAATGGGAGTTTAATATTGCTGTATCTCACTCTTGTCCAATTTTCATTCTTTTCTTCCTGTCCTTTCTGTCCACATTGTGACTCAACTTCACGGTTGGCACAATGCTCCTTTTCCCTGCTTTCGTAGATAATGTTTACTGCGTTCTTAGAATAATTCTTATCCGCTTTCTAGAATAGATTTATTTGCTTTATAGATTAATTTAACTGCTTTCCAGATCTAATTTACATTCATGTCAGTAGTTATTAATCACCTTTCAAACCTATTGAGCAATATGAATGGAAAATCTAGTAAAACGACGTGGGACCTGCTTCTATCGCACATCCTCCAGTGAACGATCCGGTCTTACTATAAATTACTGCAATTTTTGACACCGTGCGCTTTCGGGGGCACAGTTTCTTAAACACGAGCAATAAAAACATGACTACTTATAAATATATCCCTAATCACAACTCCGCCATCATAAATTGGTTTCATTAATAAAACTTAAACCAGGACCATGATTTTTCGGAAAATATTCACGTAGTGGGAACTTGCCAAAAGTTTCATGGCAGGAACTCTCATGCCAAGAATTGATGAGAAGCATCATGGCATATTTGCCGGGGATCCTCAGTGTGACAGGCTGAAGGTCAACCTATCCCGGCTATGCCATGAGGTTTGTCAACATTTCATGACAGGGAGGACCACAGCGCCATTTGAAATTAAAGCACCACACGTGAGTAATAAAAAAGACTAGTAATCTGGATATATCCCTAAACCCTTTCCCGTGAATCATAACTCTCTTCATGTAATAAATCTAACCTGGAATATTTTTAAGAAAAAGCTCGTGGGATGGAAATTGTCAAAAGTTTCATGGCGCCGTTGCCGGGGAGGATGCAGCGCCGTTTTATTTAGAGAATTACATTCCTCATTGCTCCTAGAGTAGCCTATACATATAATTATAAATATTCACCTTCAGAACCACTTCTAACCTGGGGATTGTACAGGTACTGTCATTATTGAAGCCGTTGTTCTATGCAAAGGAGAAAGCAGACGCCAGCCGAGATCCCGTTTAATTCAGAGATAGAAAAGACAGCTCGACGTCTTAGGGCGGAGACTAAACGAAGAAGGGAACGGGAACGACAGGCATTACTTTCGCCAAGCACCAGCAGCGATATCTCCGAGATGGCAAACCCTGACATCCCACCAATCATTCAACCCAATCCCCCACTTCACAACATTGAGGAAGACCCCGAAGATGCTGATCATGATGATTTGGATGATCCCCCTCCCCAGATCATACAAGGAGGTGGGAATCCACCAAACATGGACCAGCAGCACTTCGAGGCACCCCCTCCCAACCCGAACCAAAACCCACCAAACAACCAAAACCAACCAAATCAGCAAAATTTCCCAAACCAACAGAATCAGCAATACCACAACCCCCATCAGAATCCCCCGAATCCGAATGATTTCAATGATCCGAGGAACTATTTCATGCCTCAGAACTACTACCCACAGCAATACCAAGGAGGGCCTGAGAACAATCATCAAGCAGCAGCTGCTGCTGATTACATGCAGCCGATTTTAGAGCCATATCTGAACATTCCTGGACAAGCTCCATTCTTGGCCAGGAATTTCGAACTGAAACCGGCCCTGATCAATCTAGTCCAGAGCAACCAGTTTGCCGGAGCAAGTCATGAAGATCCCCATGATCACCTGCAAACCTTCCTAGAATTGTGTGACACGATCAAGAATCGTGATGTACCCGCGAACACTATTCGACTAAGGCTATTCCCCTTCTCTCTGACAAGCGGAGCACGAACATGGTACAAGTCACTGCCCGTAAATCAGAAGTCTACATGGGAAGATGTGATCAGAAACTTCCTAGCAAAATACTTCCCGGAGTCCAAGGTGGATGAATGCCGCTCCAAAATTGCGGAATTCAAGATGAAACCCGACGAGTCCTTGTATGATGCAAAGGAAAGATTCTTCAACCTACTCAGAAAGTGTCCTCAACATGGTTTCCATGACTGGGAGAGACTGAGAAAGTTCTACAGTGGTCTGACCCCAGCATGGAAATCCATGCTTGATGCTGCCGGTGGTCAACATTTGCTCTACATACCAATGGACCAAGCCTGGGCAAAGATTGAAGCCATGAGTGTCAACCGTTCGGTTCTAACTGATGATGGTAATCCCACCCCCCCTCGTGGTTTGTGTGTTGTAGGTACAGTAGAGAAGTCGGACATTGAAAAGCTTCAAGAGCAAGTGGCAGCGTTGTCTGTGAATCAAGGAGTTGGAAGTTCTGCGCAGGGACAGCAATCTGATGTGATCTGTGGACTGTGTCAAGGTGCTCATGCAACTGACACATGCGAGCAAGTCACAGCTGAGAGCTGTAACTATGCAGGAGCCTTTCCAAATAGACACCCGAATTTGTCTTATTCAAACAACAACGCCTTGAACTCACATCTCTTGAACAAGCCACAGCAACAACAGTTCAACCCTCAGCAGAATCAGGGATTCAATCAGAACAGGGGCCAACATTTTCAGAATCCAGGTTTCCAACCTCAGATCCAGCAGAGGCCGCCTCAGAATTTCCAGAACTTTCAGCCCAATCAGAATTTCCAGCCTCAGTTTGTCCCAAACCAAGGCCAGTGGAATCAGAATCAGCAGCAAAATCAGAATCAGAATCAAAAGCCCCCTTCAAGGCTTGAGAATTTGATGACTGATTTCATCACTAGTCAGAAAGAGATCAACAATCAACTGCAGGCCTCCATCAGAAATGTGGAGACCCAAGTTACACAGATGGCTAATGAGATGCAGAAAAGGGACAAAGGAACATTGCCTAGCACTGCGGAAAAGAACCCGCAATGCAAGGCAATAACCTTGAAATCTGGGAGAGTACTAGCTGGACCAAAGGGAGCGGATACTGGAGCGGAATTTGAAGAAGATGATATTGTTGACAATGCTGGTAAGGAAGCTGATAATGGGAATGAAGCAGAAAAAGAGACAGCCGAATTGCAGACTGAAGCTGCGCCTGAAACGGCTGAACCAGATAAGGGTACAGGTGAAGGTACAACTTCCTTCCCTTCACCACCAAAAATTGCTAATAACAAGTACATGCCCAGGATTCCTTATCCTGCGCGGCTTAAAAATAAAGAACATGATCTTAAATTCAAGAAATTTCTGCAACGATTAAAGTCTGTAGAAATAACCATTCCTCTCACAGAAATGATTTCCGAAATGCCCATCTATGCTAAGTTCTTGAAAGAATTGATTTCAGGAAAAAGGCAGGTTGAGCAAGAAGAGGTAATTATTCTCAACAGCACGTGCAGTGCCATTGTTCAGAGGAGAATGCCTGAAAAGAAAGAGGACCCCGGATGTTGCACACTTCCAGTACAATTCGGAAAGGCCAAAGTGAGTATGGGGCTCTGTGATCTAGGATCAAGCATCAATGTGATGCCACTAGCTATGGCTGTTCGCCTTAAGCTTGGAGAAATTCAACCGGTCAAGATGAGACTGCAACTTGCAGACAGATCAATCACTCAGCCCGTAGGAATTCTCAAGGATGTTGTAGTCAAAACCGGGCAGGTTCTTTTCCCGGTCGACTTCATCGTCCTCGACATTGAGGAGGATTCTGAAATGCCGCTTATCCTTGGACGCCCATTTCTAGCCACTGGTGGTGCACTGATTGACGCCAAATCCGGAAAAGTCACCCTAAGGGTCGATGGCGAGGAGATCATCTTTGATATGGAGAAATTGCAGAAATTTCCGAATGACAGTTCTTGTTTTTCATTTGAAAGTGTAATAGTTAGGGAAGAGCTTGACTCTGAACTTGAGTGTGAAATGATGCTGGATGAACCATCAAAGCAGGTACTGAAGCCTGCTGGCGTGGAGCACAAAGAATGCAATGCCGTTCACTTCGCCGATCCCGAAACAGGGGATTTGGAGGAATTTGATGGCATGGACTTCCATGAGGACGCCAACCAAGAGGAGGAAGAGGATCCTGTACTGATGCAGGATCCTGAAGGTAAATCTGTTCTTCCACTACCCAATTCTCGCAAACTACTCCCTTCCGTTGAATGTCCACCAGAGCTTGAACTTAAAACACTACCCGATCATCTCAAGTACGCGTTTCTCGCAGAACATAAAAAGTTACCCGTGATTGTTTCGGCTAAGCTCTCTCAAGAGCAAGAAAATGCTCTGGTGGACGTTCTTAAGAAACATGTACATGCAATAGGTTGGACCATTTCTGATATAAAAGGAATAAGCCCTTCTATTTGCATGCACAGGATTCTAATGGAAGAAGAGTTTAAACCCTCCCGTCAACCTCAGAGGCGATTGAACCCCCTTATGCAGGAAGTGGTAAGGAAAGAAGTTATCAAGCTCTTAGATGCTGGTATAATCTATCCTATCTCTGATAGCAAATGGGTTAGCCCAGTGCAGGTCGTACCCAAACGAGGAGGGATGTGCATAACCAAGAATGAGCAAGGAGAAGAGGTTGCAACCAGGCCAGTGACCGGATGGAGAGTTTGTATCGACTACCGGAAGCTGAATGAGGCCACACGCAAGGACCATTTTCCATTGCCATTCATTGATCAGATGCTTGAGAGGTTGGCAGGGAGAGCGTTTTATTGCTTTTTGGATGGTTATTCTGGTTATAATCAGATTGTTATTTCCAGTGAGGACCATGATAAAACCACTTTTACTTGCCCGTACGGCACTTTTGCCTATCGACGGATGCCTTTTGGTTTATGCAATGCACCTGCTACTTTTCAAAGATGCATGATGTCTATTTTCTCTGAATTTATCGAAAAATGCATTGAGGTCTTTATGGATGACTTCTCTGTATATGGAGATACGTTCGAAGATTGTTTGACCAATCTTGCTAAGATTTTAAAGAGGTGTGAGGACACTAACTTGGTTTTAAATTGGGAAAAGTGCCATTTTATGGTTACTGAGGGCATAGTGTTAGGTCATCGCATTTCTCGTGCAGGCATTGAAGTTGATCCAGCCAAAGTTTCCATCATTTCCAATCTCCCTCTCCCTAACTCGATCAAATCAGTTAGGAGCTTCTTAGGGCATGCCGGTTTTTACCGGCGATTCATTAAGGATTTCTCTAAAATTGCCAAGCCGCTCACTAATCTGCTTTGTAAAGAAAATCCCTTCTTAATAAATGAAGCGTGTGTCCAAGCCTTTGACACGCTCAAGAAGATGTTGGTTTCTGCACCGATAGTGCAACCACCCGATTGGTCAATACCTTTCGAGGTAATGTGCGATGCTAGTGGTCTCGCTGTAGGCGCAGTTCTTGGACAACATAAGGATGGGAGACACTGCGTAATTCATTACGCAAGTCATGCCCTGAATGAGGCCCAAGTTAACTACACCACAACGGAAAAAGAGATGTATGCTGTAGTCTTCGCGTTTGACAAGTTCAGACAGTACCTGATAGGTACAAAGACCATAGTATACACCGATCATACAGCATTGAGATACTTGTTTAGCAAACAAGATGCAAAACCTCGATTAATCAGGTGGGTACTTCTGTTGCAAGAATTCGACATCATAATAAAAGATAGGCGAGGTCGAGATAATGGTGCTGCTGACCACTTATCTCGATTAGATAATGATAAAAAGGAAAAAGCCGTCAATGAAGATTTCCCGGACGAACAGTTGTTCGCGTTGCATCTGCATGATCAAGCTTGTCCATGGTTTTCCGACATCGCTAACTTCTTGGCATGCGGAGTAACCCCCCAGTTTTCGAACTATCATCAGAGGAATAAGTTCAAACGAGATGTATTAAGTTACTTCTGGGAAGAACCTTATCTCTTCAAACACTGCCCTGATTTAATAATCAGGCGATGTGTGACCGAGCATGAAGCTTATCAAATTGTCAGAAAATGCCATGAATCAGAATATGGAGGTCACCATGGTCCCGCTCGAACGGCTCACAAGGTCCTCGAATGTGGATTTTATTGGCCTCACATCTATGAGGATTGCAGGACATTTGTTGAGGGCTGTGACAGATGCCAAAGATTAGGAAACATTTCCAAGAGGGATGAGATGCCTCAAAAGGGGATTCTCACGCTTGAGATCTTTGATGTATGGGGCATTGACTTCATGGGACCGTTTCCACCATCTGGTGGAAACTACTACATCTTGGTAGCTGTCGATTACGTATCCAAATGGGTCGAGGCTGTCGCATTACCAACCAATGATGGTAGCCAAGTCATCAAGTTCCTCAAGAACAACATTTTCAGTCGATTTGGCGTACCTAGGGTGGTGATATCTGATGGAGGAACACACTTTATTAATAAAGCTTTTGAAACTTTAATGAGTAAAAATGGGATCCTCCATAAGATAGGCACGCCTTATCATCCCCAGACTAGTGGTCAAGTCGAAGTATCCAATCGCGAAATCAAACACATACTCGAAGCCACTGTCGGGATAACCCGTAAGGATTGGGCACGTAAGCTCAATGATGCTCTATGGGCATACCGCACAGCATATAAGACTCCCATCGGGATGTCTCCATATAGGCTGGTCTTCGGAAAAGCCTGTCATTTGCCTGTAGAGCTAGAGCATAAAGCTTACTGGGCCGTTAAAACGCTTAACTTCGATCCGAAAGTTGCTCAGAGCAAACGTAAGTTGGACCTCAATGAAATTGAGGAAATACGAGCGCAAGCTTATGAAAGCTCTCGAATTTACAAGGAGCGGACCCAGAAGTTGCACGATCGCCGGATCAAACCTAAGTATTTTTATGTTGGTCAACATGTGTTATTGTTTAATACTAGGTTGAAGCTGTTCCCCGGAAAGCTCAAATCTAGATGGGAAGGACCACATGAAGTACTAGAGGTGTTCAAAAATGGAGCTGTCAGGATTCGAACTGGCAGGGGCGATATAGTGGTGAATGGACAACGATTGAAAGAGTACCTCGGACAGTTCGATCCGGAGAAAGAAAGCCAAGCAGTGGCAGACCCGGCTTACACTCAATAAGAAACAGCATTTAAAAATACAAAAAATTTTAGTTTATATATATATATAGCATATAGTTACAGTATTTATTTCATGGCAAGAAAGTACCCAAAGATCAATTAAACATTTAGAGTACTAAGACTCTAAATGTGAGGATGTTGATATTTGGAGAAAATCTAATGCGTCTTATTTGTCTGTCTTGCAGAAGTTCGGAACCACCAAAAAGAAGGAACAGACAACAGTAACATGGAAAACCAGGTTCTTGGTTGGATTAGTTCTATAAATCTGAGAAAATGTTCTCGGGAATTGAAGAAATTCAAGACCCGAAACAAAACTCACAGATAAAATGGAACTGACCCAACCTAATTTATGCAAGTGGATTATTTAATTTTCAGCCCAGCATTTTGAATTTACTTGGACTGAATTTATTCAGCCCAAATCAAATAAAATGGACTCAGGCCCAACATCACACTCGGGCCCAGTCCAAGAAAATTTGAAAAATTCAAAAATCCTTTGTCGCGGAAGGACCTTTGTCGCGATGTCATGCATCGCGACCAGGCCCTACTCCGCGACAAAATCCCTTTTCCTTCTCGACCATTTCCCCACATCTTGTCGCGAAGCACCTTGTCGCGGAGCATGACTCCGCGACCAGCCCCTGCTCCGCGACACGATTTGCGTTGACTGTCTCCATACTGAACTTTGTCGCGGTGGCCTTGTCGCGGAGCATGACTCCGCGACCAACCCTCAACTCCGCGACCACCCTAATGTCGCTATGTCTTGTCGCGGAACCTTGTTCCGCGACAAAGTGTCGGACTCCGCGACAAAAGTTCAAGTATTTATACCCCCCCCACCCCCTCCAGTTTCTTTTCACCTCCCTCCTGTCATTTCAACTTCTTTCAGTTCTCCATCTCCCTCTCCCCCATTTTTCCCTCATCCGAACGAACACCACGTGTTCTTCGCACTCTTGCACGCCATTTCTAAGGGAAACTATGGACCGATTTCATGGACCCCTCCCAATCCTTGGACCCGTGCCTAGGCCCGAGCCAAGGAGGAGAGGGTAAACCCTATTTTCACCATGGACATAGCCCCCCTTCGGACCCGTTCTTTTTATTTTTGTCTCGTTTTGTTTTTCAGTTTGTGTGTTCGTGGTATGATGTTGTTAGTGTGCACATCCAACTTCAGATCTTTAGAGGTTTTGAGTGCCCTCGGTTTTGAGCACCATTTTGAAGTTTTTGAGAACTTGTTTTGAAAACTGACTAATGGAGTTACAACTGCTAATGGATAAGATTTTTGAAGTTTAAAACTGGAAAGAACAAACTGATAAACATTTAGGTGTTGTCCTGAATATCTTGATGTTATTAGTTTGATTGATCCTGATGTGATGTGCACAGTGTGGGTGGTGTAATAAAGATGGAAGATCTTTTTGGGCACATTTGTTCTCATGTTAGAAATCTCATGGGAATAAATGTTTGTTTGTTTATGGAAACATAGTACACACACCCAATAGGAAGCTTCCACTTTTAATAAAAGCAACCTTTTAGAAAAAGACAAAAAGAGTCATTTTTGTTTAATGTTTGACTTGAGTTTTGTTCCCAATGGAACACTAGTGTGAGTAAGATAGCAGTATTTTTGTCACCAAACTGCTATCCTTTTCAAAATCCAAAATGGGACCACTCACATCCCACTTTTATTAAATAAAACGAGTCAACCATTTTTAAATATTAAAAATAGTGTTTGCAAATTTTTGGATGCTTTAAACTGTCCAAACAGTCCAAGCTATTCAGAAACAGCAAATCCGTTCCGCCACGTCTCCATTGCACATTCCAATATTCGAGCATTCCATTTCCATCTTTCCATCTCATTCCACTTCCAACAAGTGTCTCGGACTTGTTTAATAAAATTGAAAACTTTTGGGCCCTATGGCCCATTAAAAAGATTTTAGGCCCAATGGCCAATTTTATTTTATTTTGGGCTCTTTAGCCCATTTAAAACCAAATATTATTTACACATGCTTTAAATTAAAAATTCAAGTCAGAAATTTAATAATCTCACATCTAGAGCAAAGCTCTAAATGTGAGGATGTTGGTTTCTAAACTTGAATAATTTCGGAAAATTATATAAAAATTGGATTCATCACTTCTTATCTTTTCAGGGGTAATCCTCCCATTCCAGACCCTGCTCCAGGAGGAACCAAGTTGCTGGACTTGCCAGTCGAACTCCTTGGTGAAATTCTCTCCCGGATAGGAGAGGATGAGATCAAGGAGGTGTTTACTGCACAACGTGCATGCAAGAAACTTAGGGATGCTGGGAACCTTACTATCGTGTACAGGCGGTGTGAGGTTATCACTTCCACGGTGAAGAGATGGCAAGAAAGGATCCGTCGGCAGAAGGAGAGATTCCTGCAAATATGCACAGCTGCAGGAAACTTCAACCTTCAGCTCGTTCCAGCGCTCAGGGCATTTGCAGAGGGGAATGAGGAGCGTGCTTGTGAACTGCTACGCCCGGGACTTGAGGACAACCATAAGACATCAATCTTCACCCGCGGATTGATGCTTATGAGTAAGACAGATGAAAGCCAAGTTGAGCAGGGAATCAGAATGATCGACAGGATGGTAACAGATCGATCCGTCTTTCGGTATACGTCCCTCAACGTTCTCGCTTGGATAACTGATAACCCAGACAACCCACAACTGTGGGCAGGCCAAGGAGTCAGAGTCTATTGCCCGGAATGGCATGCACCTCTGAGAAACCGTGACTGGTGCCTGCGTTGTGAGCTGTCCAGCTGTGTCCTCTGGCTCCGATACATGCCCTGAAGAAGGAAAGGCAGAAGCATGAATCCGAATTTACCCTGCTTTATTTTATTTCCAGCCTAGTAGTAGTATTTGCAAGGGATTTCCTCCTTTTGTGTGTGCAGGTTTGTATCAACTGCACGAGAACCCCTTGCCTCGGATGTATTTAATTGCTTTCCCTAAAATTGGAACTCAGTTTTTGAGACCACTGAACAATTCTTTACTGCTTTCTTTTGAAAAGATGTCTGTACAGTCCGAGATGAATAAGTGACTGTCAGACCAAAAATATGCTGTTGACATACTCAGTATGTCAGCAGTGCCTCTTTACTGCTTTCAATTAAATAACCAGCAAAAATATGCATAAACTTGCTCTAAATTCACAGGTTGAATTTAGGCTCGTGATTAAATTTTCAAACTTTTAAATTGGGATAATATAATTGAGAACATGCATGAAATGAATTCCTGAGGTTTTGAGCTATAAAAATTTAATGATGCGATCAGCTTATTGGGTAATAAATCTGCATGTTAGAGATCTTGATTGAATAAATTGTTAGAATTAAGCTTTGATTGAATTTGCGAATATTGTATGACATGAATCAACCATTCCATGTGAGATTTGAGCCATGAGTCATTTTTACTCATTCTTTTCTTTGATGTGTGAATCATTTTGATTAAAGGAAACTAGAACTTGCGATTGGGACCGATTCAAGACCATGCCATATTCCCAAAATCGAGCATATGATCGAGGCACCTAGAAAACCCAAATTTTTGGCCTTCTTTTGAAATCCAAACCCAAAAATATTTTCCCTTTAGGATTAACCAAGTTGAGCCTTTAAGCCTAATTTTTCTTTGAAACCCTCTATATTATCCCTAGCCTTATAAAAAGACCAAGAAATTCAAACCCAAGTGTGCAGGAATGAATTCTATCAAAGGCATTAAGTTTGTGATCATCAATAAAAACTATAAATCGGTATTCAATAAACCGATTCAAAAAAAAAAAAAAAAAAAAAAAAAAAAAAAAAAAAAGAAGAGAAAAGTTGAAGTCCATTCAACATCAATAAATTGCAAATGACAAAGCAATTAGACATAGTCTAATGTCAATGCAAGATGAAAAGAGAAAAACAAAGAAAGAAACAATGATGATCATAAATTTTAGATAAAAATGCCAAGTTATGATAGAATAAATTTTTGCCACTTGTAGCCCAATAATTTCCCTTTCCTACCTAATGTTACAACCGTATGCCCCGTTATAACCCTCCAATAAGACCTTGTGATCTTGATTTGAAGAAATGAGCCGGTGGCGAGTTGGTCTGATTGCAAGCTTATGGGATAATTTAATTAAATATGATTTTGAGCGTTCATGATTAAACCCCAATTGAGAGTGAGTGAATTTTCCGATTCTCTTATAAGTGAGGCCCTTTCTCATCACACATGTTCGTGTCATACCTTAATTCTAATTTTTAATCTTTGCATCTTTCAAACATGACATTCATGAAGAATTAATAATAATGTTTGATTTGTAGGCCTGATATAGTGAGCGAGTATCATTTCATTAAACACTGCAATCAAGGGAATTCAATACTTGTAGCTTTTGATTGTCTTATCCCAATTCAAAAAGGATGTGATTTATGAAGCCACGAAAATGAATTGAATATGTAGAGTCCGTGTTCCTAGGAACATTGACTCTGACTGCTCGGGGACGATCAGTATTAAATGTGAGGATGTTGATAATGGCCAAAAATGACCATTATTTTCAATCCATTTCCGTGTCTTAAACGGGCATTTGATCGCATTCCGGTCTTACATTAAGTAAGAAAGCAGTCGAATTGGACTGATTTATGCATAATTGTAAAAATAATAAGCTGGTGTGAAAAAGACATAAATATGTAATTTTATTACATATTTATGTTAGAAAAATCCAAAAACATGAGAAAAAGAAAAGGAAACAAAAAGATGGGAAAAAGATAGAAAAAGCCCACAAAAAGAATATTCTTGGCCCATCTGGCCCAATCCAGCAGGCCCAGGAAGACCTTTGTCGCGGAAGCCCTTGGCGCGATGCAGCGTTCCGCGACAAAGGCATACTCCGCGACCAACTGGCCCCAAATGAAGAGGAGACCAGCCAAGCCCTTGGCGCGATGACCTTTGTCGCGATGGCATGCTCCGCGACAAAGGCATGTTCCGCGACCAAGATGCACAAATAGAGACACAAGACCCAGTCGAGAAGCCTTGCCACATGCAGTGTGTTCCGCGACCAACTTGATGCTCCGAGACAAAGCTGTGATGTGTGTGATGTCTTAAGACACAATGGGCTAGAATCAAGGCCCATGGGCTTAGGGTTACACTTCTATAAATATGAGGTGTCTCCCATGAGCTAAGGGTTGGTTGGACAGTTGAAAGTTTGAATTTGAGAGTTCTTGAAGGCAAGCTTAGGAGTTCTTCCTTAGGTAGAGTAGTTAGGTTTATTTTTATGTATTATTTAATTTTTTGCACTTAGTTTAGTTTAGATTAGTGTTTTACTGTTCACAGTGTTTAGATAGCCATTTTTATACTATGTTTTGTTTTCTAAACTCTTGTTTTAGGGTTTGTAGTACCCAAACCATGGGTATTAACAACACCCCTTCAATAAAATGGGAAAACATTCATCATTTGTGTCCCAAATCATGAAATGGGTCTCACACCCCATGGATTTATGCTTTCTCTTTCATTTTGGGGTCATTTGACCCCCATTTTGTTATTTTTATGTTCACTGTTGGCATATTATGGATAATGTTGTGTAGATGTGTGATTAAACCCTAGATTAGGACCCTTGCTCTATTTTTATATCCTGCTCAGTCTTGTTATTTTTGTTTAAGCATGTTTTTCCTTATTTTGAATGTCTCTTGTTTATTTTTAGCTTAGAATAGCTTTTTGATCTGAAATAGGGTGAGATCACGCTGTTTGCATGCCACTGTTCATTTCTGCTTTTTCTGACTTTTGTCCTGAACCACCTTGGGCGCCAACCGCCTTCTGGCGCGGAACCACGTTCCGCGACAGAGTGGCAGTTCCGCGACCAAGGTGTTTCAAGACACTTGTCTCTATAATTTAAAACCCTTTGTCGCGGAATACCTTGTCGCGGAGCCACGTTCCGCGACAAAACTATCCATGCATAGCGACAAAGGAGCCAAACTCTTGCATTTTGTCTTCATGGCTTCTTGTCGCGGAATCATCCTGTCGCGGAACCACGTTCCGCGACAAAATCTCATTCCGAGACAGAAAAATTATGCCATGTTTCTTAGCCTTTGAACACCTTGTCGCGGAACACCTTGTCGCGGAACACGTTCCGCGACAAAATCTCCATGCATAGCGACAAAGGTTCAAATGCCTTAGAATTTTATTAAAACACTTTGTCGCGATGTCACCCTTGTCGCGGAGCCACGTTCCGCGACAAAACCATGCATAGCGACAAAGAGGCGTTATGCTGCCAAAAATTCTAAAAACTTGTCGGGATGTCCATGTTGCGGATCTCGGTCCGCGACAACATTTATGATATAGCGACAAGATTCCCCCCCCCTCTATTTAATCTTAAACAAATTTCATTCTCTCTCTCTATTTTATATTGCAACACTCACATCATAGCCCCACGGGTTACGATGTAACATTCTGGAATTGCAATGTAGGGTGTTATGCTGCCCAAATTTTGATTCTCCATTTGCATCACTTAACTGATTGAACCCTTGACTCATCAATGATTAAAGATTGAGATTAGCAATAATCAAACTCCAACAATCATCATGATTAAAGGACCTTTGTTCAATTGCCATTAAAACACTCTTGTATAAACAAAATCCTGATGGCTTAAACAGATAATCTGGACTGTAATTAATTATGGTAGGAAGGATTATTTAAGACCATTACATGTGGATCCGATCCACAACCTTGCATGAGAAACCAATGTCTCTCATACAATGGATCTTCTTTTGCTTCTTGTTTTTGCGTATAGTGTGGAACCATTAGTAAAGAATACATCAGAATAATGTTGGCGGGTACTCCCTCATGGATAACTAGCTCGTATTCTGGGTACTAGTTACTAATCGTTATTTTGCATGATCTGAATGGCTGTCAGTGGAAGCCTTGGCGGTTCGCCCATCCGGGGTTATAATAGCTGCTCAACTGACTCTCATCTAGATACAGTTTTATTTTTGTTATCTTAATTTCCAAACCCAAATTCCAATCTGTAAGGGGAATCAGTTGGCATCAGTCAATGCCAACTGATGATCATTATAGAAAGGAAGCATGTAGGTTTTTATCCGAATTCACAGACAGTGGAGGCCCAACTGGTGTTGACACCACCATTATAGAGTCTCAGCTGTCTAAATTCGCTTCATCCGAGTGATTGGGAAATTGGACAGTAGATGTTTACAGTCCACCCAATTGTTCTGCCACTACTTTGGTACCTTGACCATTCCATTCTGTGTTTCACCTTCTGTCTAGACCCGCCTTTATATTTTGGGTCAATTAATTTTACACTTCCATATATTCTTATGCATGATAATATTATGTACTGTTGTGGTCTGTAATTATTTTGGGATCCTTCCCTTGGACAATAGAAGTCTAGATCTTAAACAGATATTGCTTTATAAACTTCCAACAAGAACCTCTTTATAAAATCCGGATCTGAGTAAGGGATAAAATCTTCAGTTATGACTAATTCATATTCTATCAGGGATTATATTTTGGGAATTAAGAAGCAGATTCAGCGATTAGGTCTCGTCTGGGCTGAAAGGGTCTGTGTTTCAACTGAGAGTCTAGTACCTGACAGGGAATGATTTTCAAATCCATTATTTTCCAAAATTGCTAGTTGATGGAAATGTAAGATTAAGTGCTACACCGAGATGGGGTCCACTTGGATTCAAATACAGTGTAGTAAATAATCTTAGAGGAACATCATCTAGGCCTTGGTTATTTTCCAAGATAGGGTTGAGTTTTCTTTCAACTGCCATCTTCTTCTGCCAAAGCCTACTTTTGAGTCCTGAGTGAGTGCATCCGGAACGGACTAATTTATTAGTTCGTTTCATTAGTTTGCATCTCATTACCACCCGGAAGAAAGTGAACACACTAGTGGTTCACTGAGAGCTGGGAATTCTTGATCCATACTCCATCATTCTGATGGGGAGCTGTCTTTTACTACCAGGGTCAGATTTTCAAAACCTCCGAGTGATAGGATTTTAAATGCTTTCTTTACTGCTTTCTTTTAACCGCTTTCATTAGAGGTCACTCGGTTGTATTGAGAGTTGTGTAACTGCTACTAGGATTGACAGTTAAGGGATAGTTTAGGGCTTAATTCGAAACTTTGGGTGTGACATGGGAGAATGATAGTGGTACTTGGCATTTCAATAAATGATGTGTCGGGTGTTGCTTATCCACCACAGATGAAGTAACATACCCAGGCCAGGGCAGTTACGAATCTGTGGTATCTTAGAATTTGTGGTCTTAGGAACATGTAAACTCATATTGCAAGTACCTGTCTGTTAAAGGGAAAGCCTTATTGAGAGCATGAGAATTAGCTATCTGAAAGAAATATCCCAAACAAGGATCTGCGTATAAAAATGGGAGTTTAATATTGCTGTATCTCACTCTTGTCCAATTTTCATTCTTTTCTTCCTGTCCTTTCTGTCCACATTGTGACTCAACTTCACGGTTGGCACAATGCTCCTTTTCCCTGCTTTCGTAGATAATGTTTACTGCGTTCTTAGAATAATTCTTATCCGCTTTCTAGAATAGATTTATTTGCTTTATAGATTAATTTAACTGCTTTCCAGATCTAATTTACATTCATGTCAGTAGTTATTAATCACCTTTCAAACCTATTGAGCAATATGAATGGAAAATCTAGTAAAACGACGTGGGACCTGCTTCTATCGCACATCCTCCAGTGAACGATCCGGTCTTACTATAAATTACTGCAATTTTTGACACCGTGCGCTTTCGGGGGCACAGTTTCTTAAACACGAGCAATAAAAACATGACTACTTATAAATATATCCCTAATCACAACTCCGCCATCATAAATTGGTTTCATTAATAAAACTTAAACCAGGACCATGATTTTTCGGAAAATATTCACGTAGTGGGAACTTGCCAAAAGTTTCATGGCAGGAACTCTCATGCCAAGAATTGATGAGAAGCATCATGGCATATTTGCCGGGGATCCTCAGTGTGACAGGCTGAAGGTCAACCTATCCCGGCTATGCCATGAGGTTTGTCAACATTTCATGACAGGGAGGACCACAGCGCCATTTGAAATTAAAGCACCACACGTGAGTAATAAAAAAGACTAGTAATCTGGATATATCCCTAAACCCTTTCCCGTGAATCATAACTCTCTTCATGTAATAAATCTAACCTGGAATATTTTTAAGAAAAAGCTCGTGGGATGGAAATTGTCAAAAGTTTCATG